>CM021102.1:558471844-558664498 GCA_007115665.2 Sequoiadendron giganteum
CAGAGAGGAGGGATGGATGGAGGGAGAGATGGAGAGGAGAAGTGAGATAGATAGGAAGGAGAGAAGAGGAGAGAGGGACATAGATAGGATGAGGGTCGAGATCCAATGCATAGGGTAGAGGGCTGATGAATCTATAGGCTGATGGCTAGGTATAGGGTAGAGGGTAGAGGGTACAAGGTTGATGGTTTAAGGGTTGAGAGATTAGGGTTCAAGGATTAAGGGTTGAGGGTATAGGGTTGAGGGAATAGGGTTGAGGGTAGAGGGTATTGGGTTGAGGGTAGAGGGTTTAAGGGTTTAGGGCTTAAGGGTTGAGGGTTTAAGGTTGAGGATAGAGGGTTGAGGGTATAGGGTTGAGGGTCCAATGTATAGGGTGGAGGGTATGGGGTTGAGGGTTTAGGGTTTAAGGGTTGAGGGTAGGGATTAGGGTTGAGGGAGTAAGGGTTTATGAATTATGGGTTGAGGGTTTAGGGTTTAAGGATTTAAGGGTTGAGGGCTTACATGTCAAGGATTAGGGTTTATACTAGAGGGTTGAGGGTTTAAGGGTTTAAGGGTAGAGGGCTCAGGTTTTAGGGTTTAGTGTATTGGGTAGAGGGTAGAGGGTAGAGGGTGTTGGAATATGTCTTCTAGTGTTTTCATTGATGGTAATCTAAAGTCATTCATCTGGTCCACAGTCTAGTATTGGCTCATACCAATAGAACAAAATGAAGAACAAGGCATCTGATTAAAGGCAAATATGTCGATTTGAATACCTCACCGAAATATTATTTTGAGTTGTGGATCTCAGAGGAATATTTTTTGATGTTTTTATTACCTCATTCAAGAAGTATATCGATACGCATTCACTGGTGTACGATCTAGGAGATCTGGTACACTAATTTTTTGATTATCTGTGCTAGAAGGCCGACCTTGTTGAATATAGTAGTTGCAGATATCTAAGGAGTAATTGATTAAATGTTTTCATGTTCAAACTTTTTTATTTGGGTCCTCACTATTATTTAACCGACTATGGGTGGTGCACATAAAGAATTAGTGGTGGATTTAGCCAACAGTTGAAAAGTATTTTATGTTTTATGTAAGCCGACATATGGATAATCAAATCTTTGATTGCGAATATATATATGAGATCAGTTGTATCATTTTGGAGAAGAGAATGTGTAGTATGCAAAGTATATGAGTGTGTGGTGTAAAATTTAGAAGGATAGTGGTTCAAATTCATATGTGCATGGATTTGTGTTGTGAATTGCAGAGAAAATTAGAACAAAGTAGAGCAAAGAGAAGAATCAGACTGAGGATCCAGGATTTGATCCATCAGCCTAATCGGAATTGTAACTTGGCATAAGTAGATGCTACTACTTCAGTTCAACCCTTCATATGGTTTTAATCTAAAATTTTGTAAGGTAGTGAGCCTTTATATTGAGCAGTGAGCTCTAGGTAGTGTGCCTGAATGTGAGTGCATTCCCTTTTGTAAAACTTATATTCGAGTACTCAAATTATGGATTAACCTCCACCATGGTTTTTCCCCTAACAGGGTTTCCACGTAAAATTACTTGTGTTATGGTGTTCTTGATGATTACTTTGTGTGTTTGCATCTTTCTTTGGTTTAATGTTGAAATGGTTTAATTATCATATTAATAAAGATCAGATTTGCAGAACATTGATTCAACCCCCCTCTCAGTGTTCCCTTGAGTCCAACAAAGGGTTGAGAGTTGAGGGTTAAGGGTTGAGAATATAAAGGTTTAAGAGTTGAGGTTATAGGGATTAGGGTAGAGAGTTTAAATGTTTAGGGAGGGAGAGAGAGGTGAGATATATAGATAGATAGATAGAGAGGGATAGGGTTGAGGACCTATAGGGTTGATGATTAGGTTTGAGGTTACAATTTATAAGGTATAAGGTTTAATGTATAGGGTAGAGGGTAGAGAGTAGAGGGTTTAAGCGTTTAAGGGTTTAAGGGTTTGAGAGTTGAGGGATGAGGTTTAGGGGTTAAGGGTTTAGGGTTGAGGGTTGAAAGTATAGGGTTGAGTATATGGGTTTTAGGGTGTATGGTTGAGAATTGAGGGTTCAGGGTTTAATGTATAGTGGAGGGTAGAGGGATTAGGGTCTAAGGGACGAGGGCTGAGGATTAGGCTTACGTCAACAGCTGAGGCTGGATGGGTGAGGGACAGTGGTAGGAGGGAGGATGGAGTGGGAGAGAGAGATGAAAAGATGGGGAGGAGGAGGGAAGGATAGAGAGAGATGAGGGTTAAGGGTATAGGGTTGAGGGATTAGAGTTGAGGGTAGAGGGTATTGGGTTTAGGGTAGAGGGTAGAGGGTTTAAGGGTTTATGTTTTAAGGGTTGAAGGTTGAGGTTTTAGGGTTGAGGGTAGCAATTTTTAGGGTTTAAGGGTAGAGGGTAGAGGTTATTGGGTTAATGGTAGAAGATAGAGGGTTTAGGATTTTAGGGTTTAGGGTTGACCTAGTTTAAGGTTGATGGGAGAGAGAGAGAGAGAGAGAGAGAGAGAGAGAGAGAGAGAGAGAGAGAGAGAGAGAGAGTTGAGAGTTGAGGGTTTAGGGATTGAGGGTTGAGGGTACAGGGTAGAGAGGGAGGGATGGAGGGAGGGAGTGATGGAGGGATAAGTGAGATAGAGAGGAGAGAAGAGGAGGGAAGGAAAGAGAGAGATGAGGGTTGAGGGTAGAGAGTTTAAGGGTTGAGGGAGAGAATTTAGAGAGAGAGAGAGGGAGAGGGAGAGACCAAAGAGAGATATCAGAGGGAGTGAGTGAGTGAGAGAGAGACCTAAGAGAGGGAGAGGGGGTGAGAGAGAGAGGGAGAGAGGGATTAAGGGTTGATAGTTGAGGGTTTAGGGAGTGAGTGTTGAGGGTATAGGGTTGAGGGATCAAGGTAGAGAGGGAGGGATGGAGGGAGAAGTGAGATAGAAAGAGATGAGGGTTGATAATTGAGGGTATAGAGTTGAGGGATTAGGGTTTAGGGTAGAGGGTAGAGGGTTTAGGTTTTAAGGGTTGAGGGTAGAGGGTTTAGGGTTGAGGGTAGAAAGTTTAAGGGTTTAAGGGTAGAGGGTATAGGTTCAAGGGTAGAGGGTATTGGGTTGAAGGTAGAGGGTAGAGGGTTTATGGGTTTAGGGTTGACTTGGTTTAAGGTTGAGGGTAGATGGTTGAGGGTATAGGGTTAAGGGATTAGGGTTGAGGGTCCAATGTATAGGATAGAGGGTATAGGGGTTGAGGGTTGAGGGTTTAAGGGTCGAGGGATTAGGTAGAGAGGGAGGGAAAGATGGAGGTAAAAGTGAGATAGAGAGAAGGGATTAGGGTAGAGAGAGAGAGTTGTATAGTTATGTAGGTAGAGAGATGGAGTGGGAGAGAGAGGGAGTAGGAGATAGAGGGATGAGAGAGAGATGAGGGAGTGGGAGATAGAGGGATGAGAGAGAGATAGAGGGATTGAGAGAGAGAGGGAGGGAGTGGGAGAGAGATAGAGAGAGATAGAGAGAGAGAGAGAGAGTGAGGGAGAGTGGGTGGGAGGGAGAGACCAGAGAGAGAGGGAGAGAGAGAGTGAGAGAGATAGAGAGAGTGAGAGAGAGAGAGGGATTGGGAGAGATAGAGATAGATAGATATATATATAGATAGATAGATAGAGAGAGAAAGAGAGAGAGAGTTCAGAGAGGGAGAGATAGAGAGGTTAGGGTTTAGGGTTTAAGGGTAGATGTACCAATGGTTTTTGTAGTGTAGGGTTGAGGGATTAGGGTTTAAGGCATACTGTCTAGGGTTGAGGGTTTAGGGATAAGTGAGAGACCTAGATGGATAAGGGGGATGGATGGCTAAGGATATATATAAATATATATATATATATATATAGAGAGAGAGAGAGAGAGAGACAAAGAGAGAAAATATATATTTTCATAACGTGAGCATGTTTTGAAGAAGTTGAGATGTAGCCATTTGTTTAGCAAGACATAACGTGATCATGTTATAATAGGAGGGCATTATAATGCAAGCATATTTTTTCTTGCTCTAAAAATGGTAAAAAACTCAATATACCCATGATCTCTAGGCCCACATTTTGTATATTCTCCTAGTTATGCATGCGTTCTAACAAAAATAAGCTTTTTGATACTTTTGTGAAGTGTGCATGCAATTTTTTCACATTCTACCACCTTTTTATGAACTTTCCACCACCTTTGCATGAAATAATAGAGTTTTCACATCGAATTTGATATATATCAATTAAATTAAATTCCATTCAAGAGTGATATGCAATTGAACATTGAAAAGGAAAAAAGCATTTGAAAAGCTCAAATTGTTGAGGAGTTCGATGGAAGAAGCAAAGGCTACATAATTGGGTAGAACTCCTACATTCGAATCTTCATTTTTTTAGGTATGTGAAGTGTTTACACATTTACTTTATTTTACTTAATTCTATTTTGGCGTGCTTTGATTTTTTTATTTTTCATATTCCATGTTCATCATTGTTTGTTTGTCATTATAACCTTAGCTTGTCAATGCACATTTTAAACTATACAATTCTTCACACTTTCCAGTTACATTTTTAAACCACATCTCTTTGAGGTATTTTTTTAAACAATTGACCTAACTTGTGTATATGCTTCCACATTTTGTATATACATATATATATGAGTAGTTATAAGTATGTAAAATAATACATCATTTCTCAATCCTTTTCTATGGATGTGCATACCCCTTTCCAAAGCTTTAATTTTGGTATAGGCATGGGGGATGTTGGAAAATATGGTGGAATTTAGTTTTACACCTATAAATTGCATATGCTTGAAATTTTCTAAAGCCTTTTCAACAAATCCATTTTGTGTATATCCTACAATCATTCTAGTCCATGAGGACATATCTAATTAAGGTATTTTTTCAAATAGGTCTACCAAGCAACTAATTACCTTGTCTACGCTACCAAATTTTCCATACATGTCTACCAAAGCATTTTATCAAAGAACATAGACAATGCAATCCGTTGTTTGAAGAAATTCCTCAAAGAAATGTGGTCTCATGGTGATGCACATTTTTTCAAACAACTATTTTCCTTCACTATGCTACCAAATTTTCCATACATGTCTCTACAAAATTGGAATATACTCCTCCCACATTAATAAATCTTTCAATCTATTTTGGTTTTCATCTCTACTTCTAAACTAACCTCATCACTAAACTTACCTCATCACTAATGTTGTGATATATTTTTAATGTTTCCTTGATTACTCTACCTACAAGGGATTATAACCCTTCTCTCCACTGTTTCAAGACTCTTTATTCAATGCTAAGTTAGAAAAATGGGGAAAGGTGCAACTAAGTCAATAGGGCCAACTAGGTGATGTAAGTATGAAGTTAATTTCCCTACTTGATTTTTAAGTTCTTCCTTTGTGTTCTCATCATTTTTCATTCATGTGACCTTTAACAAGCTAGTGAGCTCACTAGCTTGTCAATGCACAGTAGGATTAACAAGATAGGGGGTTGTTTGAAAAATGCCTCATAGAAATGGGGTCTCACAATGATGTACATCACCATGAGAACGCATTTCTATGAGGCATTTTTTCAAAAAACCCATTAGCTTGTCAACCCTACCACATTGACAAGCTAGTGAGCTCACTAGCTTGTCTATGGTACCACATTTTGCATACATGTCTACCAAAAAATTATTGTCAAACAATTCACATGCCTTTGTCCATGCTTCCATTTTGTGCCTATCTTACAATCATGGCATGCCACAAGACCACATTTATTTAAGGAATTCCATCCAAAAATTCATTCAACCTTTGTTTATGCTAGAAATACTCTTCTACAGGAGGATTGTAAGTATTTTGTTTGAAGGGTTGAATGAAATATTTCACTTAATTGTATGGATTCATTTTTTAGGAACTAATATTTGTCTGTTTATCATGCTATAGGTAAAATCATTTGTCATGCCAAGGAAATGAACAAGGATTAAACCAACATAGGAAGAGTACAAAACTAAGAAAGCAAAGAAAAAATAATGGATGAGGGAACATCGTGAGAAGAAGAAATTGGATATGATTGATGAAGACATGCAAATTGAAGAGGAACCTCAACCATCAAAAAGAGAAAATGCATTGGTGGCACACACCCTCTACTGCAAGTGAATACAAAGGGACACCATATACCACAAGTGAATATGGAGGGACACCATCTACCAAAAGTGAATATGGAGGGACACCATCTATCACAAGTGAATATGGAGGGACACCATCTACCACATCTCAAGTTGAGAGTGCATCATCACTCACATTTGAGGAAGGATGTATGCCATAATCCCTATCTCAACCTCAAGGTATGTCATTTATTCCATCCTCGATCAAAGGTACACGATCTAGCCCATCTCACTTAAATATTGATGAAATTCTTAATGTTGAGATGAATGTACCTATGAGAACACCACCTAGAATTTTTCATAGAAAGCGAAAGTTTTTGATTAATATTGATGAGAATATTTTTCAACCAATGGAAGGTAAGATTCCACAATGCACTTGTAGAAGATATGCTAATAATATTTGGAGATTATTCTTTGAAAAGTTAAATGAGACCACAATATGTCAACTATTTGTTGAAATGATGTGAGGTATAAAGTATAGGTCCATCATGAAGATACTTGGGTTGAGAACATCGAATGCTTCAAGTGAAAACAATATTTTGAAGAATCTAATGGATGCTTATGAGAGTATGGGTAAACCATCATGCTCAAAAGATAGTAATGTCACCTGACGTGTCATTACATTAAATTTAGTAAGTAATCAAACAAGGAGATATCATCTCGTTAGAAAGATGAGTCAAAAATTGATAATTAATATAAAAAATCTATGAAGAGCCATTCAAAGGTGCCAAATAATTAAGGACACTGATTCCACTAAATTATGGGAATTCTCGAGGAGACTCCCACAAAAAAATAAACTAGTTGTTGACACATTGAGATCACTAATTGAAGACAATTGGAAGAATAAAATAAGGCCATATCCAAATCAAAGGGATCTAGTAAGAAGGAAAATTGGTAGACGAAACCATGAGCCACATCCAAAGCATTTTTTGGATATGACTCAAACATAGTTTTTTCATAAATTTCTAGAGGATTATCCTCAAATTCAATTTTTTCAAAGAGCTTAAACCTTTTTATGCCAAGATAAATCACACATGCACTACTTGTTGTTGTAGATTACATATTGAATTTTCTAATCATTATGATGTTTATCGTGCTATATGTTTAGATTTGCATACTAATAATGTTTTATAGGATTGTGGCATACATTCCCTACCAACATCTTCAAGAGACTTCTTATCAAAAAATTTATGTGAAAGAGAGGATGGCCAAATATTCTATAGGAAACTATGCTTGGATGGTTCATGTCAACGTTGCGGTAGATTGCAACATATGCCAATATGTCAACATATGAAAAGAACACATGCAGTTGGAAAAAAACTAGTAGAGTTAAAAAAGTATAAAATAGTGACATACAATACAAAAGATGGTAATCAAGAAAAAAGGTGTGACTTTTTTATTCAAAAGATGCTAGTGTATTAGTTTATGTCTACATTTCATGAAATTATAGTGTATGAGTATGCAAGACATACCCATAGAGATCGATGGTTGGACTTGAAATTCAAGTTATGCAAGGATAACTTTCTAGTTGGTAGCATAGTTTTAGTGGTTGAATTTTCATATAACTACACTCTACAACCACAACATGAGGTGCAACCACAATATTACAACTCCACACAGGTTTCTATATTTGTGCACACAACATTCATTCATGCAGCTGATAGTATAGAGGACCATAGTAAGGTATTGAGGGAGTACCACTTTTACATTAATGATGATCACACACATTCTCTAGAGTTCGTGTAAGTTTGCTTCTAGTTGTTCTACAGTGATTTGGATCAAAGGGGAATAGAATATAGTTAGCATATAATATGGTTGGATAACTATGTAACACAGTTCAATAACTCACAAATGTTCTATTGGTTGAGAAGGATGCATGTCATTACAGGTGTTCAACATATGTGGAATTTTTTTGAGGTCGGGCATGGAAAGGGGGAGCATGATGGTGTAGGAGCATGTGTCAAAAGAGAATTAACACAAGAAGAGTTAAAGTATAAAGACAATGCAAATTTGACAGATGGAAAATCAATTGTCGAGTGGTGTAATGTTTCGATGGGTCCAAATAATGAAGGTAAGTATTCAATTCGTAGATATTTTTGGTTGATATATGATACTAACATTGCAACATGAGAGGATTGTTGTACATTGATAGGATCGAGTGAGCTACACTCTTTCCTTAGCTCAAATGTAGGTTCATGGAGTATTCATATGCTAAAGATGACGTGCTTTTTTTGCATGTACAATGCAAGCTTGGAATGAGTGTGAGTCAAATGAGTGGGTTGATGAATGGTGGTTAAGTTATTTTAGCTCACTTCACATGTATTGGCCTCTGACAACATTATAACTAACACAGTTGGAATCGTTAGTTGAATTTGAGCACATATCAGATCTAGTTCAACCAAGTAATATATCTACTTGCATAGTTTTTAAAATTCCTATTGCTATTTTTGTAGTGTATTTATAATGTTGACTAATTTCATCTAATTTTCTGCACATATCAATGTAGGGCATGCTTATGTAGTTATTGCAGATGAAGATAATGAAGAAGGAACAAATTATTACTTGTTTCATTGTGTTGATTCCAAAAAGAAATTGGAGGCTCTAGTTATAAATGGAGTAAACATAAAATACCCTACAAGCTTAGTGGCTGTTACTGGAACATGGATTAGAAGGTACCCACATAAGAGTGTTAATGTTTGGCTATTTTAGGAATTTGAAACACATTGGAAGATTCTTCATTACTCAAACCTTGTCATGGCATCCAATGTTCATTTGATCAAATATAGGGGTAGACCTTTGAACAATACCTTGTGGAAGGTGCGTGAGTTTGACCATGAGGTAATAATTGACACAATAAAGAGTAGAGAAGACCCAGATGGTTCATTAGATTAATTTGTAAGTTTTCACATTGGTTCTTATTAATTTGTAAGTATGCACATTAATTTATATTAAAATTTAGAGTATGCACATCAAGATTAATTGATAGTTAGACCTTCGTTTCTATGATGCCAATGCTATCATCTAATGTTTATATAATTTATGTAGGTGATGGATGAAGTTATCCGACTTGAAAATGTAGCACACTTTATGCTTAGAACTATGGAAAAGGATACAAAGTTTAATGGTATTTTATTTTTTATTAAAAGTGTGCAGAAAACATGATGTAGGATTTTCTCAATATATTAGTAAACTAAGTAAAAGATTAAATTTTGTTGTTTTTATAATAGGTTAAAGTTTCCAAAAGGTTGGAAAGTAATATTTTGGTTATGTTCTATTCATGTTGATCCTCATTACTTCAAGGACTCTCTAAAGTTTAATCCTGATAGATGGGATGTATACTTGATATTCATATAAAAATTACTTTTTAAGATATTAAATTGAATAGATTGAATAGTGATTGTGATGCAAGAGCATCCTTGGTTCTTTGCAATACTGCATCAACCAAAAATATTTTCATTCAATTTTGTTCTTGTTCGAGTTGGCATATTCGGTATTTCGTCATATTTTCTCACTAGACCCTGCGGATCTATATTTTTATCATGGATATGTTCATTTTCCTTATTCCAAGTTTTCAGCTTGATTGGATCTTTTTTCGACAAGCTATCACTTTCGAATTAAGTGACAGTTTTGGAACTAACCTCAGAATAATTTCAAAACCTAACGGCTAGTTGGATCGCTTGTGGATCTTTCTCGTCGCTTGCGGATCCTTGCGAGGTGTTCTGATTTGTTTCGTGGAGTGTCCTCGACCTTAATTTTAGGTCCACAATTCATCATATGCACCTGTCATGGAGAAATTCAAATTTGAAGCTGACTTGTTCATGTACACATTACGTTTCCTTCATCAAAGATTGTAATGATCTTTGGCCGACACAGATGTTTCTAGATCTGTGGATATGATATAAATATTTTAATATATCATTAGGATAGGGTCAATCAAGATCAAGTAGATTAAGAAGAATATAGAATTTGATCTGTAAGATTTTTGCTCGCATTAAGGAGCATGTATGTTATATCAGGCCTATGAGATGAATCTATATTCTCGGATGTATCTGACCGATTGTAATCAAAATTTTTGTTAATGAGAATGTTTGAATTTGCATTTTCCTCCATATTTTGTGTAACTCTAGATACACGGTCCAAATAGTTCTCTTTGAGGACCCTCCTACCATGATTGCACCAAATTGGTATTAGAGCGAGGTTCATTCTGTGGAAGATCGTAAGAATTTGCAAAGTGCTGTTTAAGATTTGTTGTGGGGTGGCGGATTGAGGATCTGACCTGCAGCTATAGGGGACTTATGTAAAGATGGTGGGAAGAAGAAATGGAGCACGTGGAAATGTAGACCCAACTGTAATGGAGATGTTGATAGGAATTGCTTCTAGATTAGAAGCAATCAAAACGGCCCAAAGGAGAGGCCCACTAGTTTATGATGTGAGTGATGCAGAGGTAGAAGAGCAGGAAGAAAGAGAAAGAGAAGATCAACTTCACCTTGGTCAGGGAGAAGAGAGGTTCATAAGAGCCCTAACCAGAGTAAATACTAAACCAAATTTCAATCCACTAGATTATAGTGGCAAGTTGGATTCAAATGAACTACTTGATTGGATAATAGAGATGGAGAAGTACTTTGATTTTGAAGGTACCACAAAAGAAAAGAAGGTGAAATTTTCTTGTACAAAGTTGAAAGGAAATGCATCCCTTTGGTGGGAACATTTGCAGACAGATAGGCAAAGAAAATGAAAAGAGAAGATAACATCGTGGGATCGAATGGTGAATAAGTTGAAGACAGTTTATGCCTGTAGACTATTAGATCAGTTTGTTTCGAAAGTTGCAGAATTTGAAGCAAAAGGAGTCAAGTGTGACAAAATATATTGAGGAGTTCTACAAGTTGAATATCAGATCTGGACATTCAAAATATGAGACCGAGCAAGTAGCTAGATATATGAATGGTTTGAGGTTGTCTATACAAGATGAGATTAGTTTTATTAAGTTATTAAGTGTGGAGGAGGCATATCAGTGTGCCCTAAAAGAAGAAGAGAAGCTAAAAAAAAGACATGAGCAAAGACAAAGAGGAAGAGGTGGAAGATTTCAGAGAGGAATTTTTACTGGAGGAGGAAGAGGACCTTTTGCAGATCAGAATAAAGATAAGGAAGTTAGTAAGACTGATAATCCATGTTGTAGAGATGATGGAAACTCTTACCAAAGAGTAGGCTATGGTGGTTACTGGAATAAGGATTACAAAAAATATTATAGAAGAAAGGAGAAACGAGTATTCGCATGAGCTTATTATAAGTGTGGTGGAGAACGACATAGAGCATTTAAATGTAATCAAGGAGAAGCAAGCAGAAAGATAGAGAACAATAGAAGAGAAACCTTTTTTGAGGAGGATCATGCTGGATCATATAATAAACTAGAAGAGGGAGAAGTGTTGGTGAACAAAAGAGTACCATGTCAAAGTGAGATGGAGGAGGAACCGTCACAGAGAAAGAATTTGTTCGGAACCAGATGCAAGGTAGCTGGTAAATGTTGCAAAGTGATTATTGATAGTGGAAGCTCATAGAACCTGGTTTCTAAAGAAATGGTGACCAAGTTGAAGTTGGAAAGGTTGAAACACCTAAATCCCTATTCGATAGCATGGATTCAAGATGAGAATAGGATACTGGTAAGTGAACAATGTTTGGTGAAATTGAAGATAGGAAATTACCATGATGAAGTTTTGTGTGATATCATGCTTATGGATGTATGCCATGTTTTTTTGGGAAGGCCTTAGCAGTATGATAGATAGGCTATTCATGATGGAAAGAAGAACATATATACTATTGTTATAAATGGAATGAAGCAGACTTTGTTACCATTGGAGGATGTTCCTAAAGTTGAGGTTTTTACGAATGCTAGAATTTGTTTGGTTGATGGAAGGAGAGTTTTGGATGGACTAAGACATGAGAGAATGTGCTATTCCTTGGTTCCAAAGAAGTTTTAAGACTTGAAGCATGCAGAAGAATAACCAGAGGAGATATGAGAATTGTTGGTAGAATATGAAGCTATCATTTCAAATAATGTACCTAATGGATTGCCACCTATGAAGAGTATTAGTCATTGGATGGATTTGATTCCTAGAGCTAGTTTTCCTAATAAAGCAACACATTGGATGAAACCAATAGAGAATGAAGAGTTGAATAGACAAGTGAAAGAGTTGTTGAGAAAGGGTTTGATAAAAGAAATCTTAAGTCCTTGTTCAGTACCTGTAGTGCTGACACCTAAGAAGGATGGAGAGTGGAGGATGTGTACAGATTCTAGAGCCATAAAAAAGATCACATTGAAGTATAGATTTACTTTTCCCTAGATGGATGACATTATGGATTGCTTGAGTGGAGCTAAGTACTTTACAAAGATGGAGTGGATATCACCAGATCAAAATCAGAGAAGGGGATGAATGGAAGTCAACATTCAAGACAAATGAAGGATTGTATGAGTGGTTGGTGATGCCTTTTGGACTAAAAAATGCACCTAGTACTTTCATGAGGTTGATGAATGAGGTATTGAAGAAATTCTTGGGTAGGTTTGTGATTGTCTATTTGGATGACATCTTGATTTTTAGTAAGACTAGAGAAGAACATTTGTTGCATACAAGACAAGTTTTGCAGAGGTTGAGAGAAGAGAAGTTGTTGATAAACATTAAGAAGTGTAGTTTCATGAAGGAAGAATTGGTATATCTAGGATTTCTGATATCAATGGATGGAGTGAAGATGGATCCTAAGAAGGTAAGAGCAATTGTTGAGTGGCCTACATCGAAAAGCATTGGAGAGGTAAGATAATTTCATGGACTGGCTAGTTTCTACCAAAAGTTCATTAGGAATTTCAGGTCTATTTGGAGTCCTATGACAAAAACAATGAGATAAGACAAGAAGGATTTTAGGTGGACATATAGAGTAGACAAGAGCTTTGAGTTGTTGAAATAGAAGGTGACTAAGCAGCCTATGTTGGATTTACTAGACTTTAATAAGGTATTTCAGGTAGACTGTGATGCAAGTGGAAATGCAATTGGAGCAGTATTAAGTCAAGAAGGAAGACCAATAGCTTATTTAAGTGAGAAGTTGAATGATGCAAGCAAAAGGTATTCAGTGTACGATCAGGAGTTCTATGCCATAGTTCAAGCCTTGAAGAAGTGGAGACATTAGTTGTTGTCTAGGGAGTTTTTGTTGTACATAGATCATCAGGCCTTACAATATTTGAATAGTCAAGGTAAGTTGAGTCAGAAACACATGAGATGGGTGGAATTCTTGTAGAGTTATACTTTTTTTTTGAAACATAGGAGTGGAAAGTCAAATAGTTTTGCTAATACCTTGAGTAGATGGATTTTTTTGGTAGGAATGAAAGTGGAGACTTTAGGCTTTGATGAATTGAATAAATTGTATGAGGAAGACCCAAATTTTGTAGAACCTTGGAGAGCTTGTAAACAACTAGTCTTGGAGGATATGAGTTAGTGGTTGGATTATTTCATTTAGGAGGATATGTTGTTCAGAGGGAATAAGTTGTGTGTACCTCAGAGTTCAATGAGGGATAACTTGGTGAAAGAGAAACATAGTGGAGGATTGGCAGGAAACTTTGGAGTTGATAAGACAATAGCATTGGTAAGTGAGAATTAATTTTGGCCCTAGATTCATAAGGATGTTAGGAAATTTGTGCAAAGTTGTAGATATTGTCAAGTTGAAAAAGGGAGTAGTAAGAATGTTGCATTGTATAATCCATTGATAGTTCCAGAAAGACCTTGGAAGGATATCAACATGGATTTCATACTTGGTTTGCTAAAGACATAAAGAGGCAATGATTCTGTATTTGTCGTGGTGGACAGATTTTCTAAAATTGAATATTTCATACCTTGTAAGAAGACAACAGATGCAATACATGTAGCGGAATTTTTTTTTAGGGAAGTTTTCAGATTGCATGGATTACCTAGGAGTATTGTTTCAGATAGAGATACAAAGTTTGTTGGTTACTTTTGGAAGACACTTTGGAAGAAGTTGAAGACATATTTGAAGTTCAGTTCTACTTTTCACCCACATACTGATGGAAATAAAAAGGTAGTAAATAGGAGATTAGGAAATTTTCTAAGATGTTTGGTTGGAGATAAAATTAGAAGTTGGGATTTAGTCCTTCCTCAAGCAGAGTTTTCTTACAATAATTCAGTAAACAGAAGTACTGAAAAAAAACTTTTGATATTTTTACTGGAGTTCATTCTAGAGGTTTATCGGAATTGTGAGACATCAGTAAGGAAGATAAAAGGAGTACAAAAGTAGAGGAATTTGCAGAACATATGAAGAAAGTGAATACTCAAGTAAAGGAGTAGTTGGAAGATATGAACCAAAAGTATAAGGAACGAGCAGATGAAAAGAGGAGACATAAGGAGTTCAAAGTTGGAGATGAAGTGATGGTGTATTTTAGGAAGGAAATATTTCTAGTTGGCATATATAGTAAGCTCAAGATGAGGAAGTTTGGATCCTATAAGATTTTGAAGAAATTTGATTTAGGAAATTCATATGTAGTGGAGTTACCAGATGACATGGGTATATCACCTACATTCAACATTGTAGATCTACATATGTACCATGAAGCATAATTCAGTGAAGACAATAAAACAAAATTGGAAGAACAACTTCCTAAACAACAATAAGATGAGATAGAAGAGATTTTGGATATCAGAGATGGGAGGAAAACTCATGGAAGACAATACACAAAATATCTTGTGAAGTGGAAAGGAAGACCAGTGGGGGATTCTTCTTGGATTTCTCAGGCTGAGGTAGACCGTATTGGTTTTCCTTTAGCCCCAACAAAGTGAGAGACTCACTTTTCATTAACCCTAGATGTCTGATGTAGGAGCATCCTTGGTTCTTTGCAATCCTACATCAACCAAAACTATTTTCATTCAGTTTTGTTCTTGTTCAATTCTTGTTCTTGTTTGAGTTGGCAGATTCTATATTTTGTCATATTTTCTCACTAGATCTTGCAGATCTATATTTTCATTGTGGATATGTTAATTTTCCTTATTCCAAGTTTTCAGCTTGATTGGATCTTTTTCCAACAAGCTGTCACTTTCAGATTAAGTGAGTTTAGAAAATAGCCCCAAAATAATTTCAAAACCTAACGACTAGTTGGATCGCTTGTGGATCTTTCTCGTTGCTTGAGGATCCCTGCGAGGTGTTCCGATTTGTTCCATGAAGTTTCCCTGACCTTAATTTTAGGTCCACTTTTCATCATATGCACCCGCCATGGAGAAATTCAAATTTGAGGCTGACCTATTCATGTACACATTACATTTCCTTCATCGGAGATTGTAACGATCTTTAGCTGACGCCAATGTTTCTAGATCTGCAAATATGATATAAAGCTTTTAATAGATCATTAGGATAGGGGGAAATAAAGATCAAGTAGATTAAGAAGAATGTAGAATTCGATCTGTAAGATTTTTGCTAGCATTAAGGATCATGTATGTTATATCAGGCTTGCGAGCCGAATCTATAAGCTCAGATGTTGCCGACCAATTGTAATCAAAATTTTTGTTAATGAGAATATTTGAATCTGCATTTTCCTCCATAATTTGTGTTGCTTCTATTGTGTAACTCTAGCTACATGGTCTGGATAGTTCTCTTTGAGGACCCTCCTAATCTGATTGCACTAGATTGAAACAATGAAAAATGGGGCAGGGAGGTGCTTTCGTATGATTTAGGACATAGAGCATACCCACTTTCCAATTTCATTCAAGGATAACCCTAGAGATCTCAATGCAAAGGAGAAAGAGATCTTGCAATAGGGTTGTCCTAGGGGCTGAATGTAATCTAATGAGGGGTTCACCAGTAAGTAAGAACCTGGAAATACATGAAATGCAAGATGTAATGCTAAACCCTAATTTGATGCAATATTTTACTAAATGACCTAGAAATGCATGAAAAATAGAAAAACAAACTGTAAGATGAATTGTGTGCACCTGGGAATTTGAAGATGATTGGAATGAGGTATGAAATGCTAGAAATTATAAATTTAATGCTATGTGGGATTCATACACCAACTTGGATGAATCAATCCCAAATCTAGGTTTCTGTGCATAAACAAGAATCTGGCAAATAGGTATCCAAATCTTTAAAAATCTAAATTTGGACCTAAATTGGGAATCATTTGCTAGAAGTGGAAAATAAATCTAGTTAGGATTTTTTGAAACATCAAGATCTAAATATGCTCTTCTGATTCTGCTCAATCTTCTTCTTCAGGTTTCTAGATTAGAATCTCTATAAATCAACCTATAGGTGTTCTCCAATGTTCTCCAATGCTTGATGACAACTTTGACAACTTTTAGGCACTTTGAAAACTTTCTCCAAAATTTCTCCTCAATGTGTATTCAATCTAAACCTACAAATCACACACTAAAGATAGGGAAAAATATTTTATTTTATTAGTGGATAGGGGTTTGCCTTAGTTAAACCCTGTTTTGGTAATCAAACCTTGAAATGAAACTCGACAGGAATGGAGAATGATGAATGAACAAAATAAGATGTTTCAACTCACCAAACATTAGAAATGAAGTGCTACAAGTATGTATGAAATAGATCCAATGGATATAGATCTTGACTCTTGCTTGTAGGTGATAAATCTTGAAAGAAATGCTAGCTTGAATCATAAAACCCTACATCACAATTGTTAGCTCAACAACAAACATGATGCATAGATACTTTGACATGATGCTTGATGCTTGAATGCTGCTCTAAAAAGCTTGATAATCTACTCTTGAAGGCTCTTGTAAACACTTGAATGCTCTTGTGAACTCAAATTTTCTATAAGGATTCTCATTCAACTTGCTAGGTGTAAAATGAGTGAAATAAACTTGTATTTATACTTAATTATGCAAGAGTTCCTAAAATTACAACACTACAAGACGATATAAGATCTAGGAGGATAAATCCCACCAAAAATATTAATTAATTTTGATTTTGGGCCACATGGGACTCAGTTTTCCAAGGTGGCGAATGAGTCCCATTAGGCCTAATTTATGGGACCATTTTAAAAAATTCTTAGAAAGGTGTGAAACTAGGTTCGGGACCCAAAAACCTAGGTGGGACTCATTCACCTAGGGTGGAAAATGAGTCCCAAATCACTAAATCTGGGACACACAAGCTGAAAACACCTAAATTATGATTGGATGTTAATTTGTGTCAGGATCATCTTCAAAAAGATGCATTAAATGAGGCTTGTGGATGTAAAATAAGGCCAATTAAATCATTAAGAAGGCCAATTATTAAATAAAACACTAGAAAAGTGTGAAAGTGTGTTACAACACTCCAAATAAGGCATCGATAAGCTCATTTAGTTCACAAAGGCCCAAGACCTAATGTGAATATGTTAGACATATTACAACACTAAATCAAGGCCATGTTAGGGGGGGATTTCCTGTCATTATAGTGATAAGTTATAAGATATTGCATAATTGAACACACAAGTTTTAGATTATTGACATATCACATGTTTATTTGAATTGATTATGTGATTATTAATATTTACAATCTCTTTTATTTGTTTAGGTGGAGCTAGTAAACCCAAATGAAGTTATAAAGTATATAAAAAATCCAAGACTAGCAGATGGTACTAAATTATTCATTTGAATTTAACCTCATCATGAGCACCTATGATGTAGACATTATAAAAGTGTGTGTTAAGCTTAGAGAGGGAATTTGAAATTATTCATTTGAAGTTAACCTCATCATGAACACCTATTATGTAGACATTATAAGAGAATCTAGAATGTATGAGTGACATTGTAAAAGATCTATGAGAAGGGAGTACCTAAGGAATTTTTGAATCCTATTTTTAGTTATTATAAGAGAATCTTATAAGTTGAGTTTGTGTGCATGAAAATGCGGCACATTTTTTGAATATTTGATTTAAGTGGGGTGTTGAAATTCACATAGGTTGATTTTTTTTCTCATGATTTTGTATAACCACTTGATAGTTTTGAGAAAGCATTGTGCCTACAAGTACAAGCACTTGGGTGTCATATTGGTGTATGAAGAATATTAGACAATTGTAGCACACACAGAAGAATTAGGATTGCCAAATAGATCTAATTTTATTGTAAACATCATATTATTAATATAGTGAGTGTAATAACCATTAATGGTTACCAATAATTCTTTGTATTCTTTTATTCTCTCCCTATTATAACTAGCACCACTTGACTAACTTATTATAAAAAAAAAATTATTAAAACAAATCAACCTAGCGATTATATATCAATATCAATATAACATACCATCTATTCACATAAAAATTTAAGAAGTTCATTTTGTAAATATTTTTTATGCATAATGTCATAACATAATAACATTTACAAGTAATAGAAGCATGTATGACTTATTAGATGTTGCTCAAGTAACATGAATTAACTCAAGTACCCCACAAGTTCTTCACACATGTTTTATGAATGAATGGTAACTACAAGGAAATAAAAGGAACAATGTACATCTAAAATTCATCAATATGAAATCACTGTGATACCTCATTTCTTGGACTCATTTTTTCAAACCACCCACTAGGTTTGCCAATTTCATCGAATTGACAAGTTAGTGGGTCAACTACCTTGCCAATTCAATGAAATTGGAAACCTAGTCGGCTGTTTGAAAAAATGGGTCCAAGAAATGGGGTCTCATAGTGATGTGCATCACTGTGAGACCCCATTTATTGGACCTATTTTTTCAAACAACCCACTACCAAGTGCCAATTTCATCGAATTAGCAAGCTAGTTAGCCCAATAGCTTGCCAATTCATCGAAATTGGCAAGATAGTGGATGTTTGAAAAAAATGGGTTCAAGAAATGGGGTCTCACGGTGATGTTTTGGATATTTTTTTTTAAACAACCCACTACCTTGACAATTTCATGGTGATGTATCAAATTGCTTCTAGTGTTGACCAAGAAATCTTCTTGTAATATTCACTTGATTTGATTTGTAAAACCATTTGATTCTTCTTTCCTTTGTTCCACATATAGATCTAAGCTTGCAAATGAATTATCAGTTATTTTCATATTCCTTTGACTGAAATATTCATTTGATGGAAAAAGTGTCACATGCATGTAGTGCAAAGTTACAAAGGGGTGAAACTTTCATTATGAAACTCATATGATCAAACGGATAGTTCCAATGCATATGTATGGGTAATTTTAGGCTAGGAATGGTCCTCTTTTGCACCCAAAGATGTTGAATCGGTCCAAGCTACGTTCATGCACTGTAATCCCTTAAGAGTCCAAATTGTAAAATGGAAACAATATTTCACAAACTGTTACTCAGAGACCGTGTCACTTACAAGAATTTTGTCTAAGGCATAGGGATCATGTAGGGCCCCTCTACAATAACATCTCTTGGTTTTTGTTATCTCACAATCATTTTTTCATGGTGTCTAGTTTTCATTTGATGGAAAAAGTGTCAAATGCAAGCAATGCAAAGTTGCAAAGTGGTGCAAATTTTGTTTAGCAACTTGTACAACCAAAAAAATTGTTCCAACACATCTAGATGGATATATTTACACTATGAATGGTCCTCTTTCACACCCAAACATGCCCAATCACTTCGAGCTACGTTCAATCGGCTTAATCCCTAAAGAGTCTAAAGTACAAAATGGCTGTAATCTTCGACAGACTATTACTCAGAAATTGTGACACTTAAAAAATCTCTGTCTAAGGCCATGAGATTGTGTTGGGCCCCTATACAATAAATCCATTAGTTTTTTCTATCACTGAGGCGTTTTCCCATGGTGAAAAATTTTTAGTTGAAGAAAAAGTTGTCAAATGCAAGCAGTGTAAAGTTGCAAAGTGGTGCGATTTTTGTTCTGCAACTTGTACGACCAAAAAAACTATTCCAATATGTCTAGATGGGTGCATTTACACTAGGCATGGTCCTCTTTTCACCCAAACATTCCAAATCACTTCAAGCTACATTCAACTGACTCAATCCCTTAAGAGTCCAAAGTGCAAAATGGTTGTAATCTTTGAAGAGCTATTACTCAAAAATTGTGACACTCAAAAACTCTCTATATGAGGCTATGGTATCATGTTGGGTCCCTCTATAATAAAATCTTTTGGTTTTTTCTATCTTGGAGGCGTTTCCCTATGGTGATGACTTTTTAGTTGAGGAAAAAGTTTTCAAATGCAAATAGTGTAAAGTTGCAAAGTGGTGCAAGTTTCGTTCTACAACTCATACAACCAAAAATAATATTCCAACACATCCATATGGGTACTTTTAAAATAGGTATAGTTCTCTTTCACATCCAAACATGCCCAATCACTCTGAGCTATAGTCAACCAGCTTGATCCCTTAAGAGTCTAAAGTGTAAAATGGCTGCAATCTTTGATGGGATATTACTCAGAAATCACAACGCTTACAAAATATTTGTTTAAGGCTATAGGATCATGTTGGGCCCCTCTACAATAACCTCTCTTGGTTTTTTCTATATTGGGGAAATTTCCTTGTGGTGACGACTTTTCAGTTGAGGAAAAAGCTGTCAAATGCAAGTAGTGTAAAGTTGCAAAGTGGTGCAACTTTCATTCTGTAACTCATGTGACCAAATGAAATATTCCAATGTGTTTAGATGGGTATTTTTACACTAGGAATTGCACTCTTTTCCACCCAAACACATTGAATCACTTTGAGCTACGTTCAATCGACTTGATCCCTTAAAAATCCAAAGTGCAAAATGACTGCAATCTTTGATGAGCTATTAATTAGAAACTGTGATGCTTAAAAACTCTCTACATGAGGCTAAAAAATTATGTTGGGCCCCTCTACAATAACCTCTCTCAATTTTTTCTATTTCGGAGGTTTTTTCCCTTGATGATGACTTTTCAGTTGAGGAAAAAGTTGTCAAATGCAAGCAGTGTAAAGTTGAAAAGTGGTGCAACTTTTTGTTCTATAACTCATATGACCAAAAAAAATGTTCTAACGCATTCAGATGGGTACGTTTACACTAAGAATGGTCCTCTTTCATGCCCAAACACACCGAATCACTTTAAACTATGTTCAACTGACTTGATCCCTTAAGAGTCCAAAGTGCAAAATGACTGCAATCTTTGATGGGCCATTACTTGAAAATCGTGATGCTCACCAAATCTTCATCTAAGGCTACAAGATCGCATTGGGACCCTCTATAGTAACCTCTCTTGATTTTTTCTATCTCATAGTTTTTTTTCCTATGGAAACGAATTCTCAGTTGAAGAAAAAGTTGTCAAATGCAAGCAATGTAAAGTTGCAAAGTGATGCAACTTTCATTCTCCAATTCATATGAAAAAATGAACTATTCCAACACATCTGTATGTGTATGTTTACCCTAGGGATGGTCCTCTTTTTCACATAATAACGTTTAATCACTCTGAGATATGTTCAACTGGTTCAATCCCTTATGATGGCATGGAAAACAAAGGAAATGAGAAAGATTCACATGATAATTGAAAAGTATGAGTTTACCACCCCAAAAGCATATGATT
Source organism: Sequoiadendron giganteum (assembly GCA_007115665.2). NCBI lineage: Eukaryota > Viridiplantae > Streptophyta > Pinopsida > Cupressales > Cupressaceae > Sequoiadendron > Sequoiadendron giganteum. The sequence goes on from CM021102.1 coordinate 558,493,475, forward strand.
GCATGAAAGAGGTAAAACATCTAGGTGTAAAAATAGTTGAGGAAAGCCTAAAAATTTTCGTTCTCAAATGGGTTATGATCCAATTACTATGTGGATCTCATACTTACATTGAACTCATTAATATTAGTATTTAGGTAACTTTCTTATTCCTATTATGGCTCTAATCACAAATGAGAAGGCTACATGAATATTAAAATCTTGTATGATCATCCTCAAGTCTATCAAGGGAAAGAAATTTTTTAATTATTGATTAGTTGAAAAATGGATGGTCTATGTAGGTAGGACATAGAACACCACTTTTACCCTAATATCATTCAAAGATGTCCTAGAGATCTCAATCTAAAGTATGAAAAGGAGAAAGAGATATTGAAATAGGGTGTCCTAGGGTCTGATTATGAAATAAAGAGGGGTTCACCACCAAGCTAGGGCTTGGAAAGACTAATGCAATGCAAGACCTAATTATGAAACCTAGTGATGCATGAAACTTGAATGAATGACCTAGAAATGCAGATAAATCAAAACAAAAGCTGCAAAATAAGAAGTATGAAAATATAAACCTATAGAGGATTGAATGAAGTCTTGAAATCCTACAAACACTAAATTTGATGTTGAGTGGGACTCATACATCAGTCTAGGAGATTTAGTCCCAAACTGGGTTTTCTACACCAAAATTAGAATCTAACATCGCTTATTCTAAATCTCCAGAAAACCTAAAAATTGATTATACTGGGAATCATGTCCCAATGTGGTGTATCAACCCCAATGTGATTTTTTAGAGGGTTAAGATCTGACTTTTCTCTCCAATCTCTCCACTTTCTACCACACTTTGTTTTTGGACTTGAAACCTTGATTTTAGACCTATAGATGACTTTTTGTGAAGATAGCAACCTTGTAAATGAGGGGACAACTCCAACAAAATCTTTCATGCTTGTAACCTATTATTTAAAAAACCTTCATGCTCCAAGACACCTAGATCTACAATCAAACATGTAAAGAGGAGAAAAAATTGTTGGTTATTAGTGAATAGGGGTTTTTCTTGGTTAAACTCCTTTTAGGTAATTAAACCAAATGATAAGATAATGAAGTAAGGACATGCAAAATGAAACATTAACAATGATACCTTAAATGATGACTTATAAATTATGCCTTGTAAACTTGCAACTCAAGATGAAGTGGCCCTGAAGGATGTAGATCTAGATCTTGGAATAAGTATAGAAAAATGCTTAATCTTGGATCTTGAATGAAACATCACAACACTAGCTCAACAACATGCTTGATGCTTGTAGCTTGACAATCTTGACATGATGATGGATCTTGAATTTCTGCAACAATTGATGGAAAATTATGCCCTTGAATGCCTTATAAATACTCTTGTAAACTCTCTAGATGCTCTTGTAAAGTCTTGGAATGCTTAAATATTGAGAGATTGACTTGATATCATCAAGGCTTGATGAAATATTGTTTTGAGACCTTGTTTATGTAGGCAATCCATCCTAGTTACCGTTTATTAGATCCCAAAGGCTGACATTCAAGAAATTTGAAATTAAAACCTTGATTTCTTTCTCAAAACTCAAGAAAGGAGCCAAATGGGACTGATATGCCATCTATGGTGTATGGGTCCCATAGGGCCTATTTGGAGAGAGAAAGTGTTAGAGAGTTAAGAAATTAATTCTATCTGTTGATCTTATCAATGTTTCAATTGAAATAAGCCTCATAATGCATAATATAGGGTCTTAAGGGCTTAATAATGATGATATAAAGATCATAAATGAAAGAGGTCTTAAAAATAAATGTTAAAGTGTAAATAAATATACTTTACAACATCAAATTAAGGAAAAATTAGGTCCATTTAGCTTGAAAGGGCCCTAATTGCAATGTGAATTTGTACAACATGTTGGGTCTCAAAAATGCAGGTTTTAACTACGAGAGGTTGCCAAGCTCTCACAACATTTTTTAGCCAATGTACAAGGCCAATTAACATAATTGAACCTTCTTCTCTTCAGGCTCTGCTAAACCTAGGCGGGTGCACCTATGTGAATAATGCAGATTTAAAATATATTTCCTGATCGAACAATCTACCCACAATGGCAACTGGAAGTGGATAGATAAAATCACTACACCTACTCCTACTGCACAAAAGAAAGGATTTGAAAATGTTATTTTATATGAAATCTGTTCTTTGGGTTGTGATAGATCAGTGCCTTCTATCCACAATGGGCAATGGAATCAAAAATTAAGATGATATGTGTTTCCCTCTTTGGCTTAACTCTAGTTGTTAGGAACTTTGAAAATTCTATGACCGGCATAAAACTTCACTAAATTTATGACTTGCATAAATTGTGTTGGAATGTTTCTTCACTTGGTTCTTCTTTAACTATCAAAACTAAATCCTTAAATCATTGTGACTTATTGAAAGAATTTAATTTTGACTTGCAGACACCAATCAATTAAATCACACAAAATGGGAATACATTTTGAAAAAATAGAAATATACTAGATAAATTGATTTTAATGACAAAAAGACCTCAAGTTGGAGATAACCAAATAAAGAATATGAATTAATACACACAACAACTGAACACCAAAAATAATTCACCAGTTAAAATATTTTCTCCATTGATATGCTTCAAGAAAGTCTGTACATTATTTCCATTTTCCCAGTTCTCATTTTCTGCAAAAATCTAACTATTCTAACTACTGTCCCTCCTGTTTAATTGATTTTTCAAATTATTTATACATTACATACCAATGGTCGTGACCCTTCATTTTCCTGTTACAACCGTTTGAAGTCATTGACATAAACTAAAATATTTAATTAAGTTGCCTCATCGGCAAATTAAATATTTTAAACTATAGTCCGCCTTTATTTTATTTTATTACTTTGTCCGCTGCTTAATTTTTGCTTTCTCCGTAGCTTCCTTTAAATTTACCACCCTACCGCGGTTTGTCATTTTGCTCCCCATGGCTACACAATGTACGAATCATCACTGTCTATGTCCCTTCCACTGCCCTACCATAGTCATCATTTAAACCATCCACGGTACTGCGGTGACTAACATTCACTATTATCTTTTCATCCACCGAACTGTTGCGGTCTCCTATTTTACCTCGGGCGGTACCGAGGTGTCTGTCTTTGACCGTTACCTTTCATTGTCATCTTACTGACCACCACGCTACTGTGGTCTTAGTTTAGATTACCAGTGGTACCACAATATTAACTGTCACAAACTTCTCTCCCTTTATCGTTCCACCATGGGCGTAACCTTTACCTCTGGCGGTACTGCGGTGCTGACATTTACTGCCACTCTAACTGTCTACCGCGTCACCGCGATCACTAACTTGACTGTCCGCAACACCACGATGGTCGGAATTAACTACTATCATCGTGCTACCATGGTATCCTTTTTGACCCTTGGTGGTTGCGTGGTAACCATCTTGACCGCCAGTATTGCTGCTATCTCACTGTCGCTTCCCTGTTCACCGCATCACCTCGGTCTCCTCCTTGACCACCAATGGTACCATGGTAGCCCCTATGCACTGCCGCTTCACTTGCTTGCCTCTGTCCACCGCGCCATCGCGGTCTCTTCTCTGACTATCCATGGTTGCACGGTAACTGTTTGCATGACTGTTCTTAAGCGTGATACCACGATCCACTCTGCAAAAGGCCATAGTAAAGAGGTAAACGCTATGAAGGGTAAACAATGGTGGTAAAAGGTATTTTAACATCATGGATGGGGGTATGAAATGATTTTTTATGAAAAGGTATGAAAATAATGGGTTAAAACGGGTAAAAACCCCTTAGTTTTTTAATGGAAAATTTGGGTTCTAACAGTGGCTCCTGTTGGGGATGAGTGATTTTGCAAATCACTACAAGAATCCAAAATATCACTGGGAGAGCATACCAAGACAACAAAGGACGTGAAAAATGAATGCAACGATAGATGGAGGGAAAAGAGATGGGAAATGGAAGATGACCCTACACTACTGTACATGGAAAGAAAATGAATATTTTCAATAAGGGAATTTTTGAGAATTTCCATGTACTGGCAAACCCAGGCCCTTGAAAACTCCTAAAACTACTGTACATGGAAAAGAATGTTTAAAAATATTTACTAAGAATTGTCCATGCACTGGAAATCCTTAACCCTCTGCTCATCCTTAAGAGAAGAAATACTTCAGGAATTGCCCATGTATAGGAAACTCCTGCTCCTCTCTAGACATGTTCTGTAGGAAATAAGAATCTTCACCTCCTTTACCAGTTATCACAAAAGGGCCCAACCATAAAGCTTCAAACTTGCCATGCTTCCCCTTCTCCTGACACCGAGCACTCCACATCAACACTAGGTCATTTTCTTCAAAATTTCTCTCCTTGGCCTTTTTATCAAAAAGATATTTCATTTGTGACTACAATTTCACATTATTCTTTTGATCCATTCTTCTTATTTCATCAAGTTCTACAAGCTGCTCCATTCTTTCCTCCATTGATTCAGAAATATCAAAGTCTTCTTGTAGAATAAAATTATAAACTAGAAAAAGGTTCTGCAATGGCATCCTAGCTTGCATCCCATACACCAATTCAAATGGAGATTTTCTAGTTGCCTTCTTCACTGTAACCCTATCTTCCCATACAACCAATATTAACTTTGAATCCCATGCCCTTTTATTTGTACCAAGCATCCTCTTTACTATCTTCAAAAGATTTTTATTACTTGAATCTGCCTGACCATTGGCTTGTGGATGATATGGGGCAAAATAAGAAACATTAATGCCATATGTTTTGAAAAAATATCTAAACTCATCAGATCTAAAACACATCCCATTATTTGTGATCAATTTGACCGGGGTGCCAAATCTGGTTATAACATTCTCCATCAGAAAGTTCACCACCACCTTGCTAGTTGCTTGCTTAGTTGGGATAGTCTCCACCCATTTTGTAAAATAATCTACGGCCACTAATATCCATTTGTGTCCTCCACTTGATCTTTCCTGTATTTCTCTGATGAATTCAATTCCCCACTGGTGAAATGGAGCTTCTACCTGCAAAGGTCTAAGTGGAAAGGCTCCTTGATACTTCAACTTCCCTGAAAAACTTCTGACAAGCCTCACATTTCCTCACATGTGAAAAAGAGTCATTGAACACCTAAGGCCAATAATAGCTGGCCCTGAGAATCTTATGTGTAGTGATCTTAGCAGAATAATGGCCTCCACACACCCCTTCATGCATTTCTCTCAAGACATATTTTGCTTGAGACTCATCCAGACATAACAACAATATACCATCCCTATTCTTCCAAAATAAGTCCCCTTCTATAAAAACATACTTAGAAGTTTGCAACTTCAAATTTCTCCTTTGATTATCATTCGACCCTTCAGGGCACTTCATGTATTTGAGATAACACATCACATCTGTATACCATGGAGTATGCTAAATACTTGCAACAACCTCTTCCTTATCTTCCACATTGAAAATTTGGTTTGCTTCAATATTTGTTTCTGCCATTAGCCTAGCCAAACCTTGTCCTCTTACCATCTTGGTAATCTAAACCTCCATATTGAATTCTTGGATTTTATTAATCCACTACATATTTTCCCTATCACCTCTGTCTATACTAGAATATCTTTCACAGCTGCATGTGGGACATAAGCAATTATCTTAGCTCCAACAAGATAAGGTTTGAAATCTTTAGTTGCCTTGACCGATGCATAAACCTGTTTCTCCATAATGTCATACTTCAGTTCTGACCCCTACAAAGATTTGCTGAAAAAAGACATAGGCTGCTCATGACCTTCATCATTCTTCTATAACATAACAACTGCTATGGTGTGAAATGAAGCAAAAGAAAATATCTGAAATAGATTAATAAAATCAGGGGATTTTAGGATGGGGGCTTCTTTGATAGCTCTTTTTATAGACATGAAGGCATCCATAGCTTCAACAGTCAAATCTAATCTTTCTCCTTTTTTCAACATCTTAGATATAGGTTTAACAATCTTTGCAAAATTGGACACAAATCTCCTAACAAAGTTAATCTGACCAAAAAATGATTGGATTGCTTTGACAATTTTAGAAATTGGGATTTTATCTATGGAATCTACTCTCTTAGGGTCTATCCTAATCCCATCCTTTGATACAATATGTCCCAAAATTTTACCTTTTATAACAACAAAATGATATTTTTTAGGATTAAGACTAATACCATATTCCAAGGCTTTGATGAATATCTTCTCCAAGTGCCCCACATGATCTTCTACCCTTTTGGAATAAGCAGTGAGATCATCTTGATACACCACCATTATAGAATTAATTAAATCTGCAAATGCCACATCCATAGCCCTCTGAAAGGTTGCTCCCGCATTTGTGAGACCAAATGGCATTCTAACATAAAGATACGTTCCCCATGGTATAGTGAATGTTGTCTTGTATTGATCAGATTTTTTGACTTTGACCTGATTATATCCAGAAAATCCATCCATCATTGACAACAAATCACATCCTATTACTTTGTGCAATATTGCCTCCATGTTTGGGAGAGGATAATTATCTTTTAGGGAAGCCACATTCAGATTTCTGAAATCTACACACAATCTTATGTCCCCATTTTTCTTCCTATATGGAACCAAATTTGAGACCCATGTTGAATGTCTAATGGGTTTAATAATACCTCCATCCCTGAGTTTCGCTAGCTCCTCTTGCATCTTAGGTTCCAGAATTGGGTTAATAGGCCTCTGCCTTTGTCTAAATGGTTTTGTGTCTAGCTTAAGTGGAATTTCATTTTGAAAAAGATCTTCTATATATGCCTTCACATCCTCATAAGACCAAGAAAACACATGCTTGTAATTTCTTAGCAATGCAATCAACATTCTCCTGATGGTTGGGATTATTTTCTTTCCAATATAAACCCTTTTTGGTGATAATTCAGTTCCTAGATTTATTTCTTCAACATCTTCTTTTTTAACAGGTGTTTGCTTCATGAGAGAATGATCACTCCCATCATACACTCTTTCCAATGCTACAAGCCCTTTGGGAAGCTTGGTTTTTAGTTGCAAAACTTCCTTCCCAAATACAGTCTGTTTCCCATCCACTTCTTCCACAAAAGCATTGAAATCAATCTCCTATGCTTCATACTGGTCTATATAATGAACAAACTTCAAAAGGTTAGTATCATCATTAAAAACCTACCAGCTATAAATTTTGTCAGGGACAGGAGGCCTTGTTTTGAATTCAACCTAGGACATCCCCGCCAAAGTGATATCATCCTTCTTTAAGGCTACACTAGCCAAAAATTCAGCCATCAAATTTTCAGATCTATCTATCCAATCAATTGAAAATGTATCAAATAGTTCCACTGTATCCCACACAACATTTCTATATTGTTTCAGCCTCTTTTTCTTTGCAACATATTTTGATCTGACATGTGACATAACTAGCTCAAAATCCCCCAAGACAGTCAATAATTTAATCTTGTGCTTGACGACCATGTTCAAACCAATCAACAAGGCTTCATACTCTGTCATATTGTTTATAAATTCAAAAGCCAAAAAAAATGAATATTTAAATGTTGTACCTTTAGGTAATATGAAAACTATTCCAGCTCCATTGCCTTCTTGGCTGCATGCCCCATCAAAATACATTTTCCATACACCTACTGATTTTTAGAGACATGTTTATCAATTGGGTCAGTATTGACTAATTCAGGCTGAGACAACTCTATTATGAAATTCCCTAACTCCACATCACAAAAGAAATTAAGTTGTTCTTGAGGAACGTATTCAACAATCAGATCCATCCTTAGTTCTCTATACAACTTGACTTCCTCACCATTAACTGGTATCGTGGCATATGATCAATCAAACTGCACATTACCACCAACTACTGCAGTCCATTGTCTTGACATAAGAATTCCAAACTGAGGAGGTGTATCAATCACAGTTATATCAATATTATAGGTTTCCTATGGGTAGGTTGCTAATTTCACTTCTACATCTTTCATAACCCCCATGACTGGGACATGCCTACTATCCATGGCATAACATTTACCACCTTCAATATCTATCCACATACCAAGCTGTTTCATTACCCCTATTGGCATAATATTCATAGAAACACTTGAATCTATCATGCAATTTCTTACCAATTTACCATTTATGAGTAAGGTAGTAAAAAATGGATCAACTTGTGGTGTATTCATTAATGCAACATTTAGGAAAATTTCTGAAACTTTTATCTTTCCTTTCTTATCAACAATTCCAAGATTCTCCTTTTGTTCAAAGTTTATATTTTGATTCCTCCTACTAGATATTAATTAAATAGAATTTTCCCTATACTCTTTAATTTTCATCATTTCAAGTAATGGGACATACATTTTTACCTAGGATAAAGCTTGCATGAAATCAAAAGATGCACTTTCAGCTTTGATCACCTTCTTTTGTTCTGCAGATTCTCCTTTGTTCTCCTCCTTCTCCATTTTGAATGTCTGATCTATTTTTGTTTGTCCATGGGAAATTCTTTATTTTCTTCTTTGGGGACATACTTCTGTTCTTTTTTATCAGAGTGCTCATCATTGGTCTTTTTTGATATTTCATGGGACATCTTATTTTTCAAGAATACTCCTCTTGGAACACCTTCATTCTCATTCACTGTTCTATTTCTCAACCAATACTTTCTTTTGGCTTGTTCAACTGCTACAGTAGTCAATATTTTAATTTCTTCCTCAGTTGGACTCCTCACATTTCCCTTATTAGTCTGATATGATGTAGTAGAAGGACCTTGTTCATCATCACTTTTTTCATAGTATTTATTTTTTGTTGTTGTTCTGCCATGTGAACATTGTATTTCTGGTGATGAACATCATATTCATATCCTCCTTCTTTTGAAGATGAATACCCCTGCTCAGCAGAGTGAAGAATGTGGGAAGTCAAATAGATATTATGGTCTTCTTCATTATCATTTTTTGATATGTCTTTTCCTGACACTGACTGAGCTACAATACAATGCTCTGAAGAATGTGGCAAGTCACAAATGGAACACCAAGGAATATTGTCAACCATGTGATGAGGCTCTCCATTGACCTCATAATCATTAAGTTTTAACCTTTTAAATACTTTATGTTTGGCTTTGAAAACTCATAATTCTCTCTTTTATGTATGTTTTATGAACTTGTGAAAGTATAAAAACTTAGAATGTGTATGGTTAATATAAATGCTTATTCTCTGTTTATGCACGATTAAAATGTGATGATTAAACTTTATTATACGTGTACATGTATCTTGAGTTAATATTTAATGTTCAACCATATGATAACTGATTCTGTTTCAAAGTAAGGGATGACAAAATTGTTCGTGACTCATCTTCAGATAATTGATGATGCCAATCTTATAACTCATCGTGCTGGATAAAGATATCACCTACTACAACTCAAGCTCCAACACTGTACACCAGTTCATAAATATGGAAATCAATGCAACTAAGGATAGTTACAAGAATCAACGTCAACTTATTTCTGCATGCTAGGATATCTTTTGGATTGGATGAAGATTAAAATTCTTGCTTTTCTGATGTTTTCAAAATAATATTGGATATTTATATCCATGGCCAACATAGTTGGATGTTAGATTGTACCAAGCTTTTGATCCTTCTCATGTAATTTCCTTTTTGTTATTAGGATTAGAATATTTTATGTAACTCGACCCTATTTTGGGCACATTACTTGGAAATGAGAAGGAAGTTGATCTCAACACTGTGTTCAATGATTCTTTCGACTTTGTTTCTGAATGAGGTGACCCTGTTAGTTGTTCAAATTCGACTATTTGATTAATACTGCTACATTTCATTTTATTGTTAGCTTAAGCTGAAATCATTTCATTTTCATAAGTTGAAGGTAATTTAGATCGAAGTTTGTTGCATCATTGTTTCTTCTTTGTTCTATTTGTTAAGTTAGGTAGTTTGTTTTTAGTTCATAAGTCATTCATATAACTGAAATAGTCCGTGATATCATGTTGATGAATGTTGTGTAAAGGAAAATAATTACTTGACAATTTAGTAAGTGGGGAATGGAATAGTTTATTTTCAAGTAGTTACTCAAGTTTTAATTGAATTTCAAGTTATGCAAATTAGATTAAATTAATTCTCCATTCCTTCACGAACTATTTATCTTGAAACAAAATTTCTCTATCCAGAATCTATTTCTAAGACATTTAGGACAAATCAGGAATAGAATGTTAGTTCAGAAAAAATCTTAAAAAATAGGGAAATAGCTCCGAATCGCTCCTAACCGAGCCAAAGTTACCAAGCCCCCCCCCCAATATTGATCCAAATCTTACCGCAAATATCTTTAGACACCCCCTAGGTTGACATTAAAATTAAATGAGTGGGAATTGTGACAACAATGACTTCCTACCATCATTTTTGGTGTCGTTGTTAGGGAACTCAATTTGGCTTTAAAAAAAGAAAGTGAAATCAAAGCCTTAGGTGTCAGTAAGATTAGTTAATGAATGTTTTCAGAGATCAGTCTGGAATAATTATAAGAGGAGATCTAGAGAATCATATCAGAGAGTTCCAGGCTAGTGCTACAAGTTCACCCTCAGATAGGTCAGTATCTATCCAGTCAGAAAGCATGGGAGATAGAGATCAGGAGGAGGAGGTTTCCAACATAAATTTTTCCTTTCCCATTTCCATAAATGTCTGGGCTAATGAGCCACCAATGAAAAATATCTCACCTTCTAATTTGCCCACGTTTAGAGGAAAAACTTTGGAAGACCTAGATCAGTTTTTGTTTGAGTTCAAAGTATTATGTGAAACTTATGATTATACATCTGATAATCAGAAGTTGAATTTATTTCCATCAACTCTCAAAGAAATAGCCTTACATTAGTTTATGGGGTTAACTGCAAATTCAATAAATACATGGGAGGAAATGGAAACAATATTCCTAAATAAATATGAAGATTATCGCAGAGTCAGGGACAGAAAAAAGGAACTCTTTAAAATGAAGCAATTGGAAGATGAAAGTTTAGAATATTATGTGGAAAAGTATCAATTTGTTTTGAAGATATGTGGAAATGGATTAGATCAAGAAATCAGTAAATCCATCTTTTTAAAAGGCATTGATAATGATTCCAGGGATGCCTTGAATTTAATAGGGAAAGGTGATATTAATAAACAATCATTTGAAGAGATCATTGAAATCTGTAGAAATTATTCCAGGACAAGACCAGGCTATAGAAAGAAGAATAAAGGTTCTTCCTTTGATGTCTCTAAAGTCATGGAAGAAATTGCAAATTAAAAAAAAAACATTCTTCTTCATCTCAGTTCTTAGCTTGATAGAAGAACAGTGGAACCTTTAGCTATTTACTGTCCTAAATGTAGGGATAAGAATCCACTAAGGGAATGTCCTCTCAATTAGATTGATTTATGTGAAATATGTGAAAAAAGACATGCTACTGGCAAGTGTAGCCTCCTCCCTGAGATTAGGAATCAATTGAAGAAACCAGTTGAGGAAGAATTAAATTTTGTCAAACAAAGACAGTTCAACCAGTTGAGGAAGAATTAAATTTTGTCAAACAAAGACAGTTCAACCCTACCTTTGGTCAACCTAAAAATAATTCTAATTGGGGGTCAAATAAGTGGAATCCTCAGGTTCAATGGAATCCTCAACAAATGCAGAATCCACTTCCACCCATGCCAAATCCTTGGGTACCATTATGGGGAAAAAATTAATATCTAGAGTGGAGCCAACCTCAATGGCAATAAAACCAACCTCATTGGCAACCAAATTAGACCCAATGGCAGCCTAACCAAGGAAATAACCAATGGAAAAATCAAGGGCCAAAGAGACCCTGGAATCAAAATTAGTTCATTGGGAAAAATCAACAATCAACCTCTGAACCAGTCAATCAACCTCAGATACCTGCTCAGCTAGTTACAAATCCTAAAAATGTTAAGAATCAACAACCTATCTGTAATAATGATCCTAATACAGCCAATTTGAATAACATTGAGATTAAAGATTCATTTGAGGAATAGGGTTATACCAACAAAAACTGATGAAATTACTGCAGATCAACAAAGAGACTTAGCAAAGGAATTAGAGAAGGGGATCAATGAAGATTATTCTAAACAAGCACCATTTCCTTCATGTCTCCATCAAGAACCATTGATTGAGAAAGTTGATCAAAACAATGATCTGGTTGACCCACAGATTTTTGATGAGCTCCAAAAAATAAAAATTGAAATTCCCTTGTTAAGGGCTACTCGTGATATTCCATAGATCAACCATGTGGTTAAATCTCTATGTATTAAGACACCTGGGAGGAAAAATAAGTTGCCTCCAACCATTTAGGTAGGAGGAAAGTTGTCAGATGTCCTCTCAGGAAAATTAATTCCACAAAAATATGGTGACCCAGGAAGTCCTGTGATTACTCTTACCATTAATGGTAATGAAATTCAAAATGTTCTTATTGATCTAGGAGCAGCCATTAATGTTATTACAATGAAAATAGTTGAAACAATTGGGATAACAAATGTTAAACCTACAAATACAGTACTTTAGTTAGCTAACTAGTCTATAGCATAACCTGAAGGGATTCTAGAGGATGTCATTGTTACCATTGACACTTGGGATTATCCTGATGATCTCCTTGTGTTAAAAACTAAACAAAGGAAGAGGGTTTATCCTATAATTTTAGGAAGACCTTGGCTAGCAACTGCTACTGCACTCATTAATTGTAGGTCAGGTAGTATGACTATTTCAAATGGAATAAAACAAAAAGAAGTGATGCTATATCCGCTAGCCAAACCATCTTTAACATCTGAGAATCAAATCTAGATTGATGATCTTGACTCCAAGGATGAAGAAACAAAAGGCCTTGCGATGATAACCTTGGCAGAATATGTGAGGAATATCATAATTCTATGAATTTAAGAGAAGAGGATCTAGGAGAATGTAGTGAATCTGAAACCTCATCTTGTTGTCCTTTTGCAAACATCACAAAACAAAATGAGAATGGATTACTTCATCAACTTCTCCCACATCCTTTCCCGTAAAACACATTAATTGGTGACCCATTGAATCTTCAAGAAAAGATGAAACAAATCTTGATTCAAGCAGAAAAACCCTTACTTATCAATAGTGCATTAACAACAAAACAAGAAGAAGGGCTAAAAGGGATTTTAAAGAAAAATATAGGAGCCTTCGCTTGGGATTGTAAGGATATGAGAGGAATCCATCCAGACATTTTTACACACCACATTTATACTGAGGATGTTAAACCTATCAGACAACCCCAAAGAATAATTAACCCCGCTCTAAGAGATTTTGTCAAGTTGGAAATAGAGAAATTGCTCTAGGTAGGATTTATTTATCCTATTTCTGTCAGAAAATGGGTTTCTCCACTGGTAATTGTACCTAAGAAAAATGAAAAATGGAGGGTGTGTGTAGATTATACAAAACTAAATAAAGCTACAAAAGAGACTATTTTCCATTACCTTTCATAGACCAAGTGTTGGATAATTTATCTGGTAGTAGTTATTTTTCTTTTCTTGATGGATTTAGTGGATACAACCAAATAAAGGTGGCCTTAAAGGATCAAGACAAAACTACGTTTACATGTCCACGGGGTACCTTTGCTTATAGGGTTTTACCTTTTGGGTTGTGTAATTCTCCTTCTACTTTTCAACGTGTTGTTCTTGCTATTTACTCAGATTTGACAGCAACATGTGTTGAGGTTTATATGGATGACTTGACAGTCCATGGTAAAACTTATGATGAATCCTTGGAAAGTCTAGATAGAGTCCTAAATAGATGTAGAGAACATAAAATGTCATTAAATCATGAGAAGAGTTTATTAATGATGACAAAAGGAATTGTTCTAGGGCATCATGTGTCAAAAGAAGGAATCAAGGTAGACCCAAAGAAAATTGAAATCATTTTGCAAATACCTGCTTCTAGAACCAAACTGATGTAAGAAGTTTTCTAGGACACTCTGGCTATTATAGAAGATTTATTGAGGGATTCAGTAGAATTGCAGGTCCACTCTTCACTTTATTAAAAAAGACTCTGAATTTGTATGGACTTCATCTTGTCAGGAGTCATTTGATCAAATTAAGCAGGCACTAACAACGTCGCCTGTTATAGCTGGTCCTATTTGGGGTGAACCATTTAATATTAATATCGATGCCTCTAATTTTGCAATTGGAGTAGTCCTTGGGAAAAAGGATGAATCTGGTGCGATGCATGCCATATATTATGTAAGAAAAAACCTCCATCCAACATAACTAAATTACACCACTATTGAGAAGGAATTCCTAGCAGTTGTGTTTGCTATAAACAAATTCCAACATTATATTACTAGATATAAATTTTTTGTGCATACTGATAATGCAACTATTCGTTATCTTATGAATAAAGTTGTTGTGGGAGGACTTATAATTAGATGGTTATTGTTGCTCCAGGAGTTTGATATAACTATCGTTGATAAACCGGGTAAAGATAATGTTGTAGCTGATTTCTTATCGAGAATAGTTCTACAAGGTAATGATGACCCTGTGGAAGATGTATTTCCCGATGAATACTTATTTGCAATATCAATCCAATCACCATGGTTTGCTGATATTTCAAATTACTTAGTAACTGGAAATATCCTTCTAGTTTTTCATCAAAACAAAAAAAGAAATTAATTAGGGAAAGCTCTTGTTTTCAATGGATTAATGGTTTTTTGTTTAAATTGTGCCTAGATCATATAATGAGAAGATGCATATAGTAAACTAAGGCATATGATATTTTGAAGGCTTGTCATGATGAACTAGGGGCAGGACATTACTCTACCATAAGAACAGTTCATAAGATTTTAGTTGTAGGCTACTTTTGGCCTACTATGACGAAGGATACATCTCAATACATCAATCATTGTGATCAATGTCAGAGAATGGGGAGACCTACAAGATCAACAAAGATTCCATTACAAACACAAGTGTCTATTGAACCATTTGAAAAGTTGGGTATTGATTTTGTTGGACCAATAGATCCTCCATCCAAGGGAAATCATTATATATTGGTATGTACTGATTATGTTACAAAATGGGCAAAAGTTAAGGCATTGCCAACTGCAAAAGAGGAAAAGGTTGCAGACTTCATATACAAGAATATTCTACAAAGATATGGAGCACCTAAAGAACTTGTGTTAGATCAAGGACCCCAGTTCATGTCTTTAATGCTTCAAGTGTTTCTTGAGAAATATCAAATTCAACACAGGAAGTCATCACCTTACCTCCCCCAAGCCAATGGGCAGGTTGAGGTAACTAATAGAGAATTGGAAAATATTCTTACAAAAATAGTTTCATCTAAGAAGAATGATTGGTTAGATAGGTTAAATGAAGCTGTATGGGCATACAATACAACGTGGAAGACAACTACTAGATTTTTTCCTTATGAGATGGTTTATGGTAAGACTCCTTATTTTCCCATACAATTTGAATATGAAACACTTAGAACAACTGTCAACGTGGGGATGGATATTAATGAAGCACAAAGAAATAGAATAGTGCAACTAAACAAGATGGATCAGATGAGAACTAAAGCTTTGCACCGAACTGAAGTCATTCAAGGATAGAGGAAACTGTGGCATGATAGGAATATACACAACAAGCAATTTAGTGTAGGTGATTGGGCCTTATTATTTGATTCTAGGTTTCAAGAGTTCAAAGGGAAACTACACACAAGATGGCTCAGCCCATATGAAATTGAACAAGTGTTTGATAATGGTGTTGCTCAGTTAATACCAATTGATGGAGAAAGGAAAACAATGTTGGTAAATGGACATAGGCTAAAACTCTATCACAAGCCAACATCAAAAGAAGAATTTATGTCAGAACTTCAAGCAAGAGTTGAGCATTTCACTAAGGAAGAATTTTATTCTTTAGGTGAAATGATCAATACTTAAATCCATGAATGATGGATATAAATAAACAAAGTAAATTGAAAACCGGAAATGGTGGTTTACTTTGCAATAAGAGAAAAAGGAAAAAAAAAAAAAGAAAAAAGAAAAAAAGAAAAAAAAAGGGAAAAGAACTAGCACTTGCTGTGGGTGCTATTTTTAGTCACATGGGTTTATTAGTTGGATAGAAGCAGTCAGTATGATTATTGTTCTAGCTGATGTTTTTTATCTTATTTTTTGGAGTGATGGTAGTTTCTTGTTGTTGATATCACTGTGATCTTTTGCTTGTGTTCATGGATTGGTGTATATTCACCTTGGCTTGTACCTTTCTTCCATAGGTGGCATGTTGGAGGATGATAGGAATTTATGCCTGAATGATGTACATCTTAGATGTTGTTGCAAAAGTCTTGATGGAGCATGAGAGCATGTTTGGATATTTGTGGTTTCATGGATGATTGTCATTGGTTATAATGTTGGATAGTTAGTTGCAGTTGGATACTTGATTTTGTTGCAGATTGTCTGGTAGACTATTATCTATGGAAACTTGTTGATTGGGTGTCCTGAAAGTTGTTGAACAGGGTCTGAACTGGTGGTGCCAACATGATCTTAGTAGTTCCTGAGTGCTCTAGAGGTGCTATTGTGATCTTTGTCAAGTGGGAGTTTGTTGGAATTATGTGCCTCAATCCCACTGGCTTAAACCTCTGAGAGAGAAATGTTGATGTGACCATTGATATTTCTAGATGATATGCTTAAGTGATCCTAAACTGTCTATGAGATCGGTGTGACCGTTGAGATGTCTGTCCGATCTGTGTTCTTCGAGTGAAGCTTCTTCATGACCATATCAGTGTGACTTTGGCTGATGATAGTGATTGGCCTGACCTGAATGGTCGATGGAAGTTATCCAACTCTCTTTCGATGGATGAAGTTAGATCGAAGAAAGTTTGGCCGATGGTTCTTCATCAAGCTAACCTTGGTTCTCAATGAGGCTTGGAAAGATCAGATTGACAACGGTAGTTAGATCGATGGTTTTGGATCAGCATAAGTCCTGCCAATGGATGACATTGATGGAACCTGGGTCGTCGGTCTAGCATTGGATGTTTGTCTAAACTATGTTGGTCTGGCCGATGAGTGTGCGTTTGGTATGAGTCTGGACGATGTTGGTTCATCAAGGTGAAATGAGTCATCAATGTATGTTCTCAAGGTTTCTCTGAAGCTTGGTGTTAGGCCGATGGAATTATTCTTTAGGACATCACCTTGACTCTTGCCGATCAGATGATCTGAATGGAAAACAAGCCTAGTATCAGTGGGGTGACTTGTGTTGTTGGACTAGCTTTGGATTATCATTCTAACTATATTGGTCTGACCAATGGAGTTGATAGGGGTAAGTCTTCTCGATGGGAGTTGAACAAATAGGTTGGTGGAACATAAACTATCAGATGATCCTTGGAAAGCTCCACTGAGGTCTATACGTAGCCCGATGGTCTTTTGGTCATTGAGACATCACCAATGTCAAAGAGATGGAGTGATAGAAGACTGTGTAGTAAGCAATTGTCAAATGATCAGTTGGCATCAGTGAGACACAGACTCTGTCTCACCAATATGCGATATAGATTGAATAATTTTTTGACTGAACAAGTGTCCTATGTGGTTGGTTGTGGACCAATGGGAGAAGCAAAATGTAAACCATTAGAAGTTGGACTGTTGTGACCATTGGAAGATCAAAAGACTATTTGAGAGTGTGAACATAATGGAATTCTTTGTAATGTTCGTTGAAGGAGTTGGAGCAGGTGAAGGAGAATGAGAATTATATTCTGAAGGAGGTAACTCCTCCTCCCTCTCTGTGTGGATTGATTGTGAAACATATCTCTATGTGAATTTGCTCTATATGCTATGAGAGAGTGTTGTAATAGAGTGAGGCTTGTAAACACTTGAGAGGTTGATCAAAGGTTCATGAGAGAGAGGATCTACACTGTGTGTTGTATGACAATATTGTAATAGTGTGAAGATTGTATAAGGGGTTATGCTATCCAATTTGTCTCCAGAATGAAACAAGATGTAATATCTTTAAAGGCTTAGTGCCTGAGTTGTATTTGTAATTGTTCTATTGCATGAATAATACAATGGTGAATTGGGCTTTTGGAGAGGGGTTTTTTTAAATGAAAGGATTTTCCCCATCTAAATCTAAGTCTTCTAATCTTCTGTTCCATCTTTCATGTTTATTGGTTTTGTTTGTTGAATTTGTTTATGCAAGTTGTTGAAACTAAATTTCCATGAGCTTCTCTCAAAAGGATTAATTTGGGAAAATGAACTGTGTCTGATTCCTCTTTGTGACATAGTTGTACATGTTTTGTAGGCAATCTAATTGAAATTAATGTTATCAAAGGCATTACAAATCTTAGATGCTTATCTGAGATGAAAAAATTTCCCAACAAATACCTTGTTCTCTAGCACCACATCCTTTTCTACTATATCCAAGTTTATTCATAAGTTCATATCCTTTTCCATAATTTTTTTTCATTTCTTTAGGATTTGGTGGGTGTTGATAGTCAGTTTCGTCAAAGTTTGTTGTATTTTATCCTAAAGTGGTTGAGGTGTATGCTTTTGAAGGGTCTTCCGAATTTTGTGTTGACATTAATGGTTTATCTTTTCCCTTTCATAGTCTTTGTTTATGATCTTGTATTCTCCCATGAATGTTGGCTCAAAATCTAAGGAACCCCAATCATATTGT
Organism: Sequoiadendron giganteum; assembly: GCA_007115665.2. Taxonomy (NCBI): domain Eukaryota; kingdom Viridiplantae; phylum Streptophyta; class Pinopsida; order Cupressales; family Cupressaceae; genus Sequoiadendron; species Sequoiadendron giganteum. The sequence goes on from CM021102.1 coordinate 558,512,133, forward strand.
AATAGCTTTGTGACTTCCTCAATATGTTTTTCTTTGTCTTTCTATTGCATGGGTTCCACTTGTGTAGTTGGTCTCAATATTTTCAAAGGATTTTCCTTATTTTTCTCAATGTGTAAACAATTTTTTGGGTCAAGGTTAGCTTTGAGTGTGTACACTTTGTTTTTGTAGACACACTTCATTTTACGATGAAGAGTAGAAGGCACCCCATTCATTGCATGAATCAAAAGTTTGCCTAAAAGGAGGTTATATGAAAGATCGTAAGGCATAACATGGATCAGTGTTTCTAATGTGTCCTTTCCAGCTCTAATAGGCAAATTGATCAGACCAAGTGATTGTTTTCCTAGATTTTCAAATCCCTTAATAGATAAAGAGTCAGATTGAATTTTTGATTTATCCATACCAAGCTTATCCAAAAGGGTCACACTAAACACATTAAGGGTGGATCCATTTTCAATGAGGGTTCTTTTTATTCCCAACCTATTGTGGATAACTATTATCATGAAAACATCATTTTGTTTTTGCACTTCCAAAGGAGGGAGCTCACTTTGGTGGAAAAAAAATGTCATCATTTATTCCTTGAATCATGGCTTCTATGTCATTTGGTTGCACATTATAAGGGATAGAAACTTGTTTTAAAGTTCTTTGAATCATGTTGTGATAATGGGGGGAGGCTTGAATAAGGTCCCATAAGGATATCTTAGCAGGAGTATTCTTTAGTTGTTCAATAAGATCATACTCCTTTCCACTTTGTGGAGGCAAATGAGGAGGACTGGGTAAGATAGGATTAGGAAATGGAAGGGATGTTGAATTTGTTTGTCTTGGTTGTATATTTTTCCTAGTGTTATATGTATGAGCAATGGCATTATGACTCGACTGTTGCAACACATTTTTTTTAGGTGAGTAAAGGATAAGTTTAGGTTTGTTTTGAGTTTGAGGTTTGTGTGAAGGTGGGTAAAGGATGAGTTGAGGTTGAATAATATTGACTTACCTTAGTGAAGGAGATTCTAATGTTCACCATCTTCATCTAAGAAAACTTTGTCACTATTGTCAATGTTATTATTTTCTTGCGCCATGATATCCTCCGTGGGAGGAGATTTTTTAGGAGAACTACAAGCTAGATGTTCACGGCATTCAAAGGTTAGTTCTTCTTAAATAAATTAATTGCATGTAAGGGAGGTAAAATTATCTTCTTTATCAATAGTGAGGATATTAAGAGAAGGCACAATTTAATTGTCCTTTTTCTCTAAGGTCTCATTCTCTTGTGCCATACTATCTACCCTAGTAGGAGAGCTTGTAAGATTTTCATCACATTACATGGTTATATTTTGTAAAGTAGCTTTATCACAAGTAGGGGAGGCATCAAGAGAAGGAAAACTATGATTTTCATGCTTACTAAATATATCTTTCAAAATGGTATGATCATTAGGGAAGGGAGGAACAAGATTCTCATGACTCTCAATAATTAAATATTCTAATACCAACCTATCCTCTTTGCATCGAGGAGGGATATTAGGAGAAGGAAAATTTTGATTTTCATGGATCTCTATGATATCATCCTCTTTTAATAGAATATTCTCATAGGAAAGGGATGAGTGTAGACTAGGTAAGGTGATGTTTATGAATGTGTCTATTTTAGTGTCAAAAAATATCGTCAGGACATTTTCACACTTGTTTGGGCCCTCCTTGCTGAGTTAGGCTTAATGTGGGCTTGATTTAGTGTTGTAATGTGGTTGAAACATTCACATTAGGTCTTGGGCCCTTGTGAACTAATGGATTTAATGGTACCTTGCTAAAGTGTTGTGAAGTGTTGTAACTCACTTTCACACTTTTCTAAGGTCTTATCAACCTAATAAACCTCTTTTTAATCAAAATTAATCTTAAATATTGCCTTATTTGGAGTGTTGTAAAGTGTTGTAACACACTTTCATAATTTTCTAGGCTTTTCATTAATAATTGGGATTTCTTATGCTTTAATTAGACCCATTTTGTATCCGCAAGCCTCATTTATTGATTTTTTTAAGGATAATATCGACACCAATCAATACCCAATCGTAATCCAAGTGTTTCTAGCTTGTGTGACCCAGATTTAGGGATCTAGGACTCATTCACCACCTTGGGTGAATGGGTCCCACCTAGATCTTTTGGTCTTGAACCGGTTTTCACAAATTTATAAGCACTATTAGTTTTTGGTCCCATACATTATGTTTGATGGGACTCATTCACCACCTTGGGCGAATGAGTCCCGTGTGGCCCAAAATCAAAATTAATTCAAATTTTTGGTGGGATTTTATTCTCCTAGATCACTCTTCCCTTAAAAATAGGGCTGGAAGAATTATATGTCTCATCCTCCATCATCCCACATTCAAACCAATTTTGTGTGAAGCTAGGCTAACCATGGCTTCACTCCATGAAATATGCCCCTTTGGTTGTGCATAAATGCATAAATGCACAAATGCTTAAAGTTTCTCTTTGAAAATGAAATATTCATCATCCATTATAGTGACTTTAACCCTTTATCCTTAAAAGGAAACTTTTCCTTAGATTCCTTTTGGACCAAGCTTATGGAACCTATAAAACCAAGAGAATTATTTTTCTTGTCCTATCAAAAGTTAAAAGCAAAGAAGATAGCAAAACCATCCCTCTGAAACATGTCCCCACCCACCACTGAGCCTACCATCCTTGATGAAACCATGATTGAGCCTACAAAAAATCCAAACCACCAAGACCAACCTAAGACTGAATCTTCACCTACCTCCGACAAATTTCCAAGAGACAATGAAAACAACCCCGTCACACCTCCTAGAATAAAATAGGTTTACAAAGTCAAAGAGAAAGTGGCTGAAAAACCTCCCATGGTTCCTTTCGTTCCTCCCCTAGGGAAGAAAAGGAACCTATGGTTGATCAACCCAATCCTACACAAATGCAACTTGAAAAATAAATAAAAGAAACATAGGTGATAGAGAGCGTAGGCATAGACGTCGTGCCCTTGCTCACAAGTTACATGAAGAATTAAACAAAGAAAATCAAAATATAAACTTGACTGAAGCAATGCATGACCAACCTCCCCCTTCACCAAAACCAAAAAATACAATACAACAACCACAACAAGATTTGAAGCCTTCTTTAGACATTATCATTCAACCTCCTATTGTGATCAATTTGAATGATGATGAAGAGGTTGCTAAAGTTGACGAAGAGGTGAAAAATGAATTGAATAAATTGTTTACCTCTTCCATGAGCTTAGATGATAAATATCCTACAAAGAGTGTTGAACTTGGTGTTGGACCTAGTCCAGAACTTCCTATTGTCCCTTTGGTTAGTTGTCTGTCCTTGGTATACAATGAGCATGATTCGGATTTAGAAAACTTCCTCATAGATTGAATCACCTATGCCTTACTAGTCTCTTGCATTATTTTATTTTTATTTTATTTTGTATGAGTGCATGTGTGTGATGTGATCCCGCATGAATTTTTTTTGATGTACTCTCTCTCTTTGTGACACTCCTCTATTTGTATCTCCATTCTTCTCTATGTCATCAATATTTTAATTTTAATTTTTTATCTTTTTTTCATTCATCTTGTGTTTTCCTTTTGGGGATGATGCAAGGTGTTGATACATTCCTGTCTCTTCCATGTTGACCCAAAATATTTTCTTTTCCTTTTCATTTGTCTTGTGTTTTCCTTTTGGGGATGACGCAAGGCATCGAGACATTGATGTATCTTCCATATTGACCCAAAAGGTTTTCCTTTGTTTTTCTCTCTTTGTGTCATTCTTCCAATTCTATGTGTATTTGGGGAATGATGACAGTTTCGATCTCTCTAAAAACATTGCAGCAAGAACATACTGACCCCAAATCCATAGATACCTTATGTGTTTGGTGTTTTCATTTTGGTGGAAACCCCTCTCTTTTTCTTTTCTTTTACATGATGCAACTCATTTGGAAACATATGACTTGGCATAGGGCTTTCCAAGTTGGCTCTCATGTCTTTTTTTTAGAATTTATCATTTGCTAATTTAAAGTAATTTCTCACAGTATGGTGTTTAGAAACTTCTTTAAAGTGGGGGCATACATTGGCATTATTCATTTGCATTTTCCTTTTTCATGGTTCATGGTGCAGTCTTCTTACGTTATATGATGCATTTTTCGCTTTGTGGATGACATTGGGTGTGATGTCCTTCAAGAGTGTGATCTCTCTTAGCATACTACATTCCTCTTAGTGGCTTGATGCGACACACTACATCCCCTAAGATGCGAATTCTCTATTCTTTGATTGGTTCTCTCTTGGAGACATTAGGTACAATGTTCCCTAAGTTAAAGACCTCACATCAACTAAGAAAGAATCTTTTGAAAATTCCTTATTTTTCATTTGTAGTTATATGTCCACCTTGCATAACACAAATTGCATGCCTGTAGAGCCATCTTGTTTGTTCATGAGCTTCAAGCATACAAAGTTTTTCTTGTCTCATGAAGATTGAAAATCATTTCTTTTGTGTGGTGCCTTATTAAAGTTATTAGGAGATATAAATTTGGTATGGATTAAGTGAGAAGCCTGACTGAGCCATGTCTTTCCCCATAGCCACTTGCGTGTGTGAGTACATACCAACCATGAGTGTATGTTTCTCACCTTTCAAGACTTCTCACCCAACAGACAACCAGGAGTTTCGTTGCCTCAAAGTGAGTATGAATTTTTTGGACAAAGCCTAGATCTGATCCACATTGTGATGGACAAATGGTTGAATCTTGAACCAACTCTCCTTTATCTTTTCTCTCTTTTGTCTTTGGTAGTGTATGCTTATGCTTTTTTGTTTCTCTTTATATCATTCCCATGTGTGTTCTTTTGTGCCCATGTTGCTTTGTCTTGGGATCTTGATCACCCCGCTTGATCATTGTTGTCTCATCTTATTGGCATTGGTACATTTGAACCCCTCTTGATGTGCATGTTTGTCTAATTTAGTGTCAGTTTGAAGCAAGTTCATCCTCTCACTAAAGTGGGGACTAAATGTAGTGTAAAAAAAGTCATCGAGAAATTTTCACACTTGTTTGGGCCCTCCTTGTTGAGTTAGGCTCAATGTGGCCTTGATTTAGTGTTGTAATGTGGTTGAAACATTTAAATTAGGTCTTGGGCCCTTATGAACTAATGGATTTAATGGTACCTTGCTAAAGTTTTGTGAAGTGTTGTAACTCATTTTCACACTTTCCTAAGGTCTTATCAACGCAATAAACCTCTTTTCAATCAAAATTAATCTTGAATATTGTCTTATTTGGAGTGTTGTAATACACTTTCACACTTTTCTAGGATTTTCATTAATAATTGGGCTTTCTTATGCTTAAATTGGCCCCATTTTGCATCCACAAGCCTCATTTATTACATCTTTTTGAGGATAATCCTGAAACCAATAAATACCTAATCATAATTCAGGTGTTTCTAGCTTGTGTGACCCAAATTTAGGGATTTGGGACTCATTCACCATCTTGGGCGAATGAGTCCCACATGGATCTTTTGGTCTCAAATCGGTTTTCACACATTTCTAAGCACTTTTGGTTTTTGGTCCCATACATTATGTCTGATGGGACTCATTCACCACCTTGGGTGAATGAGTCCCGTGTGGCCCAAAATCAAAATTAATTCAAATTTCTGGTGAGATTTTATTCTCCTAGATTTGATGTCGGCTTGTAGTGTTGTAATTTTGGGAATTCTTGCATAATTGAGTATAAATACAAGGTTCTCTCACTCATTTTCATCCTAACAAGTTGAATGAGTATCCTAATAGAAAATTGAGTTCACAATCATTCACAAGAGAATTGAAGAGCAACCAAGGGTAGATTATCAATCATTTTAGAGTAGATTTCAAGCATCAATCATCATATCAAATATTTCATATGTCATGTTTGTTATTGTGCTAACAATTGTGATGTAGGGTTAATGATTAAGAAAGTATTTCATTCAAGCAAGGATCAAGAACCACATCCATTATAGCCATTTCAAGCATATTTGCAACACTTCATTGAAGAGTTTGGTGAGTTGTAACATCATCATTTGTTCATTCATCATTCTCCATTCTTATTTGCTTTCATTCAAAGGTTTAATTACCAACAAGGGGTTTGACCAAGGAAAACCCCTATTCACTAACCCAACAACATTTTTCCCTCTCCTTTGTGTGTGATTTGCAGGTCTAGGTTGTAGATTTCCTAAGGATCAAGATTGGAGAAAAGTTGTCAAGAGATCAAAGTTTTCAAAGTTATAATAAAGTCTTGGAGAACATTGGAGAAGACCTAGAGGTTGCAAATCTAAGATTCAGATCTGAAAACCAATTAGGAAGGGAAGAGTAGATAGAGAAGAGTAGGATCAGCTTTTGAAGTTGTAGAAAAGCCTAACAAGACTGATTCAATACTTCTTGATAATAAGTCCCAATTCCAGTCATATTTTAGGTTTTTGCATATTTAGATACCCTTTTGTTCAAAACCTGTTCCTGCACAGTTTTCCAAATATTGGACTGTTTGGCCCAATTTGGCGAATGAGTCCTAGTCAATAGTAAAGTCAAAATTTCTAGTGATTCAAATGTCCATCTTGTCATCTCCAGATTTGCAGGTGTACACATTCTATTTTGTAGTTTTTAATTTTTCTTTATTCACTTTTCTAGGTCATTTAGTGTTAGTTTACAGTCAAGTAGGGTTTTGTATTGCACCTTGTATTTTATTATCTTTTCCAAGTCTAAACTTGGTGGTGAACCACTTGTCAGATCATATTCAACCTCTAGAAAAAACCCTCTTGCAAGATCTCTTTCTCTTTTTCCTTGAGATCTCAAGGGTTTGTTCTTGAGTGAAAGTTAGTGAAAACTGTCCCTTCTAGGTCCTAAACCCTAATAAAGGAAACCAAAAACAATTTTCTTCCTTTCATCTATGATCTCATCTTTGTGTGTCATAATGTCTTTCCAAGAGGAAGAAGGAGAGAGATAATCAAGACTCTCATTATTCTCATTGATTACAATATTTTCTTTCACCAAGATACCTTCATCACTAGTAGGAGAGGTATTGGGAGGGACAATTATGGATTTCATGATTGTCTATGCTTGTATATTCTTGTATCACATCATCCTCACAAATAGGAGAGGTAGTAGGGTTTGAGATAGGAAATGAAATATTAAGGATTGTGTCAATGGTTGATTTGCTTTCTCTAAGATGCTCTCATAACTATGAACGATAGTAGAAGGATGACTAACATGTTTCTTAATGACCTCATTGTTGTACTCTAAATTGAACTTGAGGGGATTTTGTACTTATGTAATCCATTTTTAACCATATCAAAACCACATCTCTTAAAAGGAAACATGATAATATGCAAAAGTAAACTATCTAATTTATGCAATTCTTCAAAAATGTAAAAAAATGTCACATATCTAAAGATTTTTACTATTGAAATAAATTTTGAAATGCTTTTTTTTTAAAGATGACCACTACATGGATGATTTGACCTAGAAACATAAAATAGAAGTTACTAAAAATTTCTAGATTGATACTATATGTTACTAGCAAGATTAGGAAGCACATAAATGAGGTTTTTAATATTGTAAAAGGTAGTTTAAAATTTGGATTGGGACTAAATCACCCAGAGGGGCATATGAGTCCAAGTTAGGATTTTTTTTAGAAGTTTCAAGAAATTTTAAGTGATTTTATGCTTCTTAGTTTGTATGATTTGTAACCTAAGTGAAAACATACATTTTATATGATTTTCAATGATTTGAGATGCAAAAATGCAAGAATTAGAAACCTAGAATGACAATTAATTAATGCAAATCCTAATGCAATGTTAATGAAAGAAATATCTAGGATGATGATGCAATTCAAATCAGAATTATTATGTTCTAAATGCAGGTTCACCAAAATGATTAGTTGAAAAATGGGCAGTCTATGGTTTATGACATAGAACACCACTTTTCCCCTAATATCATTCAAGGATGTCCTAGAGATCTCAATCTAAAGTATGCAAATGAGAAAGAGATCTTGCAACAGGGTGTCATAGGGTCTGATTATGAACTAAAGAGGGGTTCACCACCAAGCTAGGTCTTGGAAAGACTAATGAAATGCAAGACCTAATTATGAAACCTAGTGATGCATGAAACTTGAATGAATGACCTAGAAATGCATATAAATCAAAACATAAAGCTGTAAAATAAAAAGTGTGCACCTAGAAACTTGTAGAGGATTGAATGAAGTCCTAAAATGTTGCAAACACTAAAGTTAATGCTGAGGGGGACTCATACACCAGTTTGGGCGATTTAGTCCCAGATTAGGTTTTTTGCACCAAAATTGGAATATGATAGTGCTTATTTTGAATCTCCAGAAACCCTAAAAATTTACTGTACTAGGACTCATATGCCCAAGGTGGTGTATTAGTCCTAGTGATATTTTTTGGAGGGTTAAGATCTAATTCTACTCTCCAATCTCTTCTCTTTCTTCCACACTTTGTTTTTGGATATGAAACCTTAATTTTGGACCTGTAAATGACTTTTTGTGAAGATAAAAACCTTGTAAATGAGGGGACAAGTCCAAAAAATTCTTTAAAGATTGTAACCTATTTTTCAAATATCCTTCATTCTCCAAGAAACCTATATCTGCAGTCTTACATGTAAAGAGGAGAAAAAATTGTTGATTGTTAGTGAATAAGGGTTTGCCTTGGTCAAACCCCTTTTAGGTAATTAAACCAAATGATGAGATAATGAAATAAGGACATGAAACATGAAACAATGAACATGAAACATGGACAATGATACCTTAAATTATGTCTTGTAAATGATGCCTTGTAAACTTGCAACTCAACATGAAGTGGCCCTGAAGGATGTAGATCTAGATCTTGGAATAAGTGTAGAACAATGCTTAATCTTGGATCTTGAATGCAACATCACAAAAATAGCTCAAAAACATTATTGATGCTTACAAATCTTGACGTGATTATGGATCTTGAATTTTTGCAAGAATTGATGGAGAATTTTTCCCTTGAATGCCTTAGAAATGCTCTTGTAAAGTCTTGGAATACTTAAATCTTGATAGCTTGACTTGATATCATGAAGGCTTAATGAAACAATGATCTGAGACATTTTTATATAGGAAATCCATCCAAGTTGTGGTTTATTAGATCCCAAAGGCTGACATTTAATAAATTTGAATTTAAAACCTTGATTTCCCACTCAAAACTCAAAAAAGGAGCCAAATGGGACTTAATATTTCATTTGTGGCATATGAGTCCCACCTAGGTGGGACTCATATGCCCGAGGTGGAATATGGATCCCACAAGGCTTATTTGGAGAGAGAAAGTGTCAAGGAATTAAGAAATTAAGTCTATTTGTTGATCTTGTCAAGATTTTGATTGAAATGAGCCTCAAGATGCATAATATAGGGTATCAAGGGATTATTAATGATGATATAAAGGTTATAAATGTAAGAGGTCCCAAAAATCAATGTGAAAGTGTAAATAAATATACTTTATAACATCAAATTAAGGAAAAATTAGGTCTATTTAGCTTAAAAGGGCCCTAAATCCAATGTGACTATGTAAAAAACATTACAACACTAGATTAAAGGAAGAATTAGGTCCAAGGGCCCTAAATTTAATGTGAAGGTGTAAATAAATACACTTTACAACATTAAATTAAGGAAAAGTTAGGCTTATTTAGCTTAGAAAGACCCTAAATCTAATGTGAATATGGAAAACACATTACAACACTAGATCAAGGCGACATTAAGTTCATTAATTATTCCCAAATTAAGTGTGAAAATATACATGAAAAAGTTTCTTGACACTACAATTATCCTTCTTGCCCTTACAACAATATGGTTGTGATAAAGAGGATTTTTTTCAAGATTCTAGAAAAAAATTAAAAGATTTATAGCTAAACCTAATTAGAGTTCAATAGAAATATGAGCCCACATGGTGTCTTATGACCTAGATAAAGAGGATCATGAATACGAGGTATAAATATATGTTGATACTAGAGCCTCAACCATAAGTAGAAGCTAATAATAGCCCAAAGAAGAAGCATAAATATATGTTGATACATGAGATATTACAACCCCTATTCCCAACCCTTCACAATCATATCAATGTCCTAGAAGAAATTGAATCTTAGTGGGTGCCCACCACAAACTAGAGCTTATTTAAGAATACCACAAGTGGAGGTGAGGACCTAGAATAGGAGAAGGAAAAAAATTGAGAGAAGTGATGATCCACCTATGAAAATGGGATATGAAAAGTAGAAAACAGAATAGAAAAGCATACAAGAGCCATTAGAGGTTTGTATAGAGAAGGTACAATAGGTTACACTATAAATATCTATCTTCCCTCTCCTCCTAGCTTTATCCCTTTTAAATTATTCCTTGGATTCCATATTGAATTAAAACATAAGTAAATGATACATTGTTGGTGAATCATTTTTGGAAATATTGAAGTTGTTTAACATCAACTAATAAAGTTGTTTAGCATCAATCAATCAATATTCAAGACAAACCATGAAGGACAGTAATGAGAAATGCTAGGGATAACCAATTAATAAGTATACATGTGAATAAGTCAAGCTTACATGTGAATAAGTGAAGCAAAAGTACTCAAATACGCATAAGCCTTGAAGTATACACATGAATACATAGTATACACATTAATACAAAGTATATGCATGAATACAAGGTATACACATGAAAACATGTAAGTCACAAAGTATACACGTAATTTTTAAAGCATACAATTGAATACACGTAACTCATTTCTATTAAACCATGGATTTATAATGCAAATATGGACACCATCGATAAAAAATATTTATATTAACCAAATATCCATGTAGGCATACAACAATATATGTCGATATAAGTATAAACTAGCATACATATATTAAATATTAATATATATAAAATACGCCGAGAGTTATCATTGTCAAGGCTAGACATTAAAATTTAGTGGAATACATCAACATCAACCATTTCCATTTAATTAGATTGCAAATACTTTCAATTTGTTTTAAAAAAATAGTTTCACTTAGTTAAACATTTATGCATTGGTCATAACTTTTAAACAATATTAAAAAAATATTTTCAAATTTGAATTTTGTCATAGATAAAATGTATAAATATTTTGAAAACATTTGTCAAATAATATTTCAAAAATACTTCTAGTTAGTTAACCATTTGTGCATTGTTTCACTCAATTAAACATTTATGCATTGGTCATAACTTTTAAACAATATTCAAAAAATATTTCCAAAATTGAATTTAGTCATAGATAAAATGTATAAATATTTTGCAAACATTTGTCAAATAATATTTCAAAAATACTTCTAGTTCGTTAACCATTTGTGCACTGGTAACGGTCCATTATCACTATCATGAAGAATATTTCGAACTTTAATTGTCACATTGGATTTAACAGCATGCAATGTAGGTATTCCATAGTGTGCATGTAACAACCTAAATGATGGCATGACCTGATGCACCGTGAATATGATGGAGTAGTTGAACTTTAAAGTAGCAAGCAACCATTCCTCAGGTGGTCCCGTGTGATAACTAATCTGTGATTGTCCCTTAAGAAATCTCATGAATTTCATACTAAGCTCATCACATAGAGTGTTTTTCTTAATGGTCACTACTGGCTTAATAGTGACCTTCCAAATGCATCCTGCAAGGTAAAGATCTCGAACCTCATGGTATAGAGAAACTGACCAGTCACAAAAATCTACAATTTCAATCTGAAGATTGTTAAATTTTACATCTAAGTTCATTTTCACCTTGGATTCATAGAGAGAGTTAAAGTACATAGCATAATTATCAAAAAAAAATTGACTGGTTTTTGGTCCATTATTGTTAATTCTTTTGACCATCTTCTCTCTCAACCAATAACGGACACTCAACTCCTCTATACGAAGGAGGACATTGAATGGAAGATGGCAATGATACTTCGACAACCAAATGGACACCCATAATGTATGCATATTTTGTGACATCTTCCTCACCTGTAGGAAAATCATTATTTGCTTTGACATTAGTATTAAATAGGGAAAAAAAAATATTTTCCAACTAATGAGAAAATTGCATATAAGAGAGTAAACATGAAGCAAATTTATGATATCAAAGGAACTCAAAATATATTAAATTCAAGTCATATATATAGACACTAATTTCTTTTAAGGTTATTAAGTGCAATATTTTATACGATTACAATAGAATGAATACGTACATATGTGTGGTTATGTGCAATATTTTTGAAAATTTATTTGATATTAATATTAATATTAAATTTATACATACATATATTCATTTTTTATACGATTACAATAGAATGAATACGTACATATGTGTGGTTACGTGCAATATTTTTTTAAATTTATTTGATATGAATATTAAAGTATAATTTAAACATGAAAAAGAAAGTAACCACACATATGTACATATTCATTCTATTGTAATCATATAAAAAAATATTGCAAGGTTAAACAAGGTGCTTTTAGGCAAATGCATGTAAAAATTAAATTAAGTACATTTAAAATACAAGTTATAGTGAAAATAGAAGAAAATAAATAAACATGTATTTCTTACATATATGTAACATTTTGTGATATTTTACTTTTCTTCGATAGACATCATGAAATCATACAATGGTTTATAAAATTTTAACAATTAGTTACAATGGTTGAAAACCACATTGATATCAAAGCTATTGAAGCAAATTTGAACAAAAAATATATATTACATCAATTATATTCCAAAAGTTTGAGTCTATTTTCTTCAGCCTTGCGCTTGGCAAGTTGTTTACCCTTTTTCATTTTCTCATAACGGTCATATGTGAATGGTGGCATTATTCTCAAACCCTTTAAAGATTTTACACGAGATATTGCCACAAATGTCAATCCTATTCTTTCTCTCAGTCCTATATCAATTGTTGCTTTTGAAAGAGTCAAACCTTGAGATTTATGTATAGTCAATGCCCATGCTAATCTCAATGGCAATTGAAGTGTTCTACCCCTCTGTATTGGTGTTATTGGAATTGTATTTTGATGATGATCTTCAAATGGTATTCCCGAATAATTGTCAAACTCAACCATCACATATGTTGGTGGTTCAGGTGGAATAGTTCCTGGTTTGTAGACAATCTTTCGAATGTATCCTAAAGCTCCATTGACAAGACCTGCTTGTATCCAAAGATTGGAAGTCAACATGACCCTTGAATTTTTACTGATCAATAACTCTAGATCAAGTTCATCATTTGAGCAATTTTCTGTTGTATTACCACTTCCTGCTTTTGTTGCAACACTACGTGCAACAGGATGATTCAATGAATATAACATTTTCTTATTGTGGCTATGAACATTGTCATTTGTGGAGAACAAATGGACAGAATTATCGAACTCATAATTGCTTGCAGCATCTAGCTTAATAGGGGTTCTCATCATAAGCAACCTCCAATCATCAATTTGTGGGTTTGCGTCTCTTAGATTTGTCAAAAGTTCACGAAATATTTGTTGTTGGATGCTTTCTCCATCTTGTCGAAATATTTTATCTAAGGTAACTACAGTTTTGAATTCCTCCCACAATAACTTTGCTCGTCTGTTGTTGTCATACACCGGTCTATCATTGACTGGAGGCAACTGGGCCAAATCTCCAACCAAAATCATAGATATACCTGAAAGACAATCGATAAAAGTTATTTTCAAAATGTATACTAATATTATAGTAATTTAGTACATATGAGTTATATTAAAGGCGTACATAGAATACATGCCTTCATTAGTCATAATAAAAGGTATACCTGCAAAGTTTATGTGTGCACTTTGTGGGAATGCTTGTCTGAGTCGAGAATCTATATTTTCCAACATGTTTTGACCAATGAAACTCATTTCATCAATCAAAATATATTTGATATGTGCCATTTCTTCTTGAAAACTTGTAAGTCTTGTTCCTTCTAGCTGAGCAAAATCTCGAATTGGGATTTTTAATTTTGAATGAACTATAGAGGCTCCTATATTAAATGCTGCAACTCCTGTTGGTGCAAGCAATAGAAGGGGAGAGCGACATGGTATAGCTGCATTTTGAAGAGCTTGACTAATGGCACCAATTAGATATGACTTTCCTGTTCCTGCTGTTCCTTGGATTATCATGAACAATGGAACTCCATTTTGATTTGTATGGAAGTGTGTCATAATTATGTCAAGTGCCTTTTTTTGTTTACCACTCAGGTCTATGTAGTTGATTCTTTGTGGTATATCATCATGTATGATACATCCATGATCTTTCATGTTGCTTATAAAATTGATTGCTCTAGTTGTATACTCTTCACCTTGATATTCATAAGACCAATCTGAACATCTATCAATATCTCTTCTCCCCAACATATCTATTTCAGAGACTTGTATATTTTGACCATGATGCAGTCTAGATATAATTTCCCATTCATGCTCTATGGTATTTCCACGAACAACTTCATTGTCTTCATTTTCAGAATCACTATTATTTTCAACATTTTCTACAGTCGTTGTTCGTTCCACATGCCAAGGAATATAATTGAACGAATCCCACTTTTCTACTATGGAGTCATTATCATGACCAATATCTCTTTCTATGTCACGAAATGGTTTGTACAATAATAATTCTGATAAACAAAAGTCAATCCATTTATCTGACTGACGTGGAGGAATGGATACAAACCTAGGAAAAACTCTAACAATGGATGCACTTTTTCTTACCTCCCATTTGTTCTCTTTTTTTCGTTTAGGATTATATATCCATGATCTAACTGCATCAATTAGTGAGACATCTTCCATAGAAGAAGGCCTTGTTTTATATCCATCAATGAGAGATTTTGTCTGTTCTTCATTGTTGTCTTCTGTATGTACAATTACAGGTTTGAACACCTCACGTGAAACATTTAGATTAACAAATCTTCTACTGCTCTCTACTAATGGAAGTTCTAGCAGCATGTGACATGTTTCTTGGGCTCCAATGTCTCTTTCTATAACTGTCTCAGTAAGAAGTCTTCTATATGCTCGTGCAGCTAAATCATCAGGGTTTTCCATATGTGAAAGATGCATCAACATTTGGTGGTATGTTTCTGAGCTTTTCTCTGCTTTTGCTGCATACTTTGCAATATATTTGACCACTGCATGCTTAGAAAGAACAGGTTGCCAATCTATATTTGCTCTCCATAGTTGCAGTATGTGGCGATTATGTGAATTCACTCTATCATCATTTCTTGCTGGTTCAAATTTTTTTTCTCCTGTTTCTGTGTCTTCATATAATTTGGATTCCCCCAGATTCAATGGCCAAGGAGCATTATACCTATAAGGCATATGAAAAAAATCATATATATTTTAATTTATAACTATATTAGATGTAAATTTGATACAAATATTTTTATTTAATAAAATAGTTACCTGCAAACCATTTTTCCTTTTTTCTTCCTTAGGCATGCACCCTCTTTACACACCGTGTGTCGTTCTACACAGTTAAGTATCTCTTCATAGTCATGCTCAATATCTATCTCTGCAAGTTGTCTTGTATTTTTTGTGCATGGATTTTGAAGAAAATTTTGGAATGCCTAAAATAAGAAATAAAAACAGATGTATTATTATATCATGAACTATAAGTAGTTTACATGATATAGTAGATATATATGTTCAAATGTTTATAAACATACCTGCATATTTTGTTGATGTGGATTTTGTCTAGGATTCCATGCATGGACAATGGAATGGAAATATCTCTCAGCATTTTTTCGTTGGTCCTCATTTGACCAATCAATGTTGTCCATATTTGGTGCTCCATTTATCCAGATGAATCCATGCACATGTGGTGACCCCCTATGTTGCCACTCATATCTAGTCCAGTAATCTTTAACATTCATTCCTTTTTCTAGAATTTCTTTTCTAAAAATTGAATGTCTTATGTGCATGTAGTGTGCAACTATATGAGGATAGTCTATAACATTTTGTTTTCTCCAACTTTGAGCTTCTCGTGGAGTGTTTGGCGGTGTTCCTGGCATTAATGCATGCAAATCGGGCCAATACATATCTGCTGCACTCAATGTGAAGAATATTGTAGGAGAGCCTATTTGATGAAGCATGTCTGTCAATTCTGCATGACATTTAGCCCAATATGACCTTGTACCCCTTAACGTGGTTCCAAATCGCATCAATCTATCAGCTATATGGGAGTGGGGCATGTTTTCCATATGCTCACGCAACTCATTAATGGTGATCGGCATGTCTTGAAAACTTCTTTTCATAAATACAGCAGATGAACTTTGTGCACGGTGTCTCATTATCATATTCATCATAAAATACCTGAATCTTGGATGTTTACCAAAATGATGATCTTGATACCGCAACAGATGCTTCACAAATTCATGTAGATACACTCGTCTCATGCGGGGTTCTAACCAGTCACATCTTCCATCAGGAAACAATGTAGGAAATGCCATATCAAGTAATCTAGATGTGACATATTCATTAATAGGAGATGCACCGATTCCTGGCCAATCAATTAGTGTCGTTGTATTTGCATCAGGGTTATTAATCCATGCATGGATCAATTCCATTTCTCTTTGAGCATTAGGAGGTCTAGAAGCCATTGATGTTGTGTGCTCGATTATATTACCTTCATCTGTCTCAGCCATTGGACCCACAAATATGATTTCATTTGTATTGGAATCAAATTCCATATGCACTGTCTTTATTTTGTTGAAAATATTTTCATCAGAATCTCTTGATAAATCATTGAGAGAATTTTCATCAATTGTAACATCAGAGTAAAAGTTGTCATGCTCCACCTTGTATTTAAGCGCTTTATACACACGATCTCTATTGACTGTGAAGTTGTAATTTGTGCCACGCTGGTCCCTTCTTCGAACAATAATGATTGGAAAATCTTCTATTGTATGTGGCAAAATTTTTGAAACATGTTCTACATTTTGTGGAAAACTTATTGTGTGTCCTTTGTATTTATATTGACCACCTATTGCATGTGTGACTTGTAGTATTGGGTTGACACGTGCAATCAACATCTCTTCTACCTGAGTCAATTTTGCAAGCTCCTCTGGTTGTAGACCGGGATCCATATTATTTGAAGCCGAAAACCTATGATTTTCTTTCTCTTGTCGACACCTGTTACATATGGGTCCTTCTGAGGTGTGAGATACTCTGATTCCTAGGTAACATTCTTGACAAACATAACACACGTTTGGCATTCTGAATCCATCTAATTGTTGTCGAAATTGCATCTGGAATCTTTTGAAATCAACTTGTAGAATACCATTTGGGTTCGGTATATTTTGTAGACTTCTTTCTAAAGTTAAATTGATCCCACTTTGACTTCCATGTTGATATGTTTCTTGGACACCTTCTATTGATGTTGAATTTTCATTTTCTGGTAGACTTGATTGGGTATCAACTTGTTGATTTTCTTGTCTTCGACAATGAAATTTTTGTTTAGATGATCGACGATGCCTATTGCTATCCATATTTTCTTCATCTCTAGTTTGATTTTCCAATTCTTGCACTGTTACTTCTGCCTTTCGTCTAGCATATCTCTGTCTTTGAGCTTCATTATTTCTTCTTCTTTCTTCTTCCTGTTGAATATCTGTCATTTTTTTCTTGTTGTCTTCTTCGATATTCTCTTTGATATTCCCTTCGTTGTGCTAGTTGATATTGTCGTCTTTCCTCCTCTGATTGAAAATTCAATCTTGCTCGCACCATAACTATAAAAAGAATTATATATACTTGAGAGAAAGAAATTGTATTAATCTTGGAGCATTGTCCTAGCCACAAGAAGCTTGGACTTGGAAAATAAAAGTGGAAGAATGGTAAACCTATTCCTATTGTAGAGTAATTGCATTTCACATTTAAAAATAATGCAAAATGAATATTTAAAATACAAGATAATTTTAGATAACTATTGAATAACAAATACATTTCTATTAAAATAAAATCAACCATCTATACAGGAAATATAAAGCTATCAAACTAAATAGACTTTATCACTATCCAATAAGGTTTATCAGATTTACCAAGTTCCTCATCCTCAATTTGTGTGATACTTTTTAACATTTTATCTTCTATTACAAATGAGATTTCCTTTGTAATAGAATGAGAATTGAGAATCTTCCCTTTTGTATCAAACCAATTTCTCAATCGTTGTGACTCTGAAAGATCTAGATTTATAAGAAGTTGGGTTGTAGCAATTGTTCCCACAAATTTTCCACCAAAATCACTAATTCATCTAGCCTTAATAGCAAGAATGGGGAAAGTTCCTAAATCACACATTTCTTGGAGTTGTTGGCCTTCCTTATTGCAGAAACCACCCCACATTGTTAATTCCACCATACAACCTAATATTTCTTTCAATTGAAGGGTTCTTTTCTAGTTTTGTGTGGCATTATTTCTGAATATTGTGTTTGGTGTGTTGATTGACAAAATAACACCAATGATATCAACCATAGAATTTATTTCATGTTCTCAATTTCAATTATTGGTGTAAAATGGAATTTTTTTTTTGGTATAAAACTATCCTCCTCCAAACACCAACTCAACTATCGAAATACTTTCCAATAAAATTTCCCATTCATTCTTTAAATGGTTGAAATTTTTTTGTGCAGGTTTGATTCTCCCTTTTGAGATGATGAAAACTTTCCCAATTTCTATGTGACCATAAAATTGTTCTGCAATAGGAATAGGTTTAACTTTTGAAGAATGGTAAACCTATTCCTATTGTAGAGTAATTGCATTTCACATTTAAAAAAAATGCAAAATGAATATTTAAAATACAAGATAATTTTAGATAACTGTTGAATAAAAAATACATTTCTATTAAAATAAAATCAACCATCTATACATGAAATATAAATTTATCAAACTAAATAGACTTGGTAGACAAAAGTTTAACAATTACCATGCTAGTAGCAAGCTGCACAACTATAACACATATCTTTTTAGATTAATTTTTATATATTCATCCGCAAAATTGCTATTATATAAATTTGGCAACATTGCCTTCCAAATAAGAAATAAACTTAGACATATCAACTGAGTTTATTTGAAATGTTTGAATACATTGTTAGCAAAATATACATTCAAGCATTTGAATGTAATGAAACCTAGATCTTAGCAATTGAATCTAATAAAGCTTTGCTTTCAGATGAATAATCAAACTTCTTTGTTTTTATGATAGTGCACTTAATCCGCTGTTCATCATTATAAATCTCTCTTTTCACTTGAAGTTTAAATATGTATTTATTGAAAAGGACCTTTTGTATAATGTGTCCAAACTTAACATCATCCTGTTCTTCATGCTTCAAAATGTTCAGTTCTTTTGCTGTAACACCCATAATTTCTTCTGCCGCTTCTTCAAAAGCAGTAACCCAAGTGAAAGCAGTATGGTCTTGCACTTTGCATTGAAGTATATATTTATAATCACATTCAGGGAAACTTTTATCACATCTTCCACAATACCATTTACCATTTCCATCAGTGTTCACCTTCTTTTTACATTGCCTACCTCCAATTTTCAAGGGGCAAGCTGTATAACAAAAATTGTCTACCTTTACGAAAGTTAAGGTAGCTTTTATCACCCTCCAATAAGGTTTATCAGATTTACCAAGTTCCTCATCCTCAATTTGTGTGATACTTTTTAACATTTTATCTTCTATTACAGATGAGATTTCCTTTGTAATAGAATGAGAATTGAGAATCTTCCCTTTTGTATCAAACCAATTTCTCAATCGTTGTGACTCTGGAAGATCTGGATTTATAAGAAGTTGGGTTGTAGTAATTGTTCCAATAGATTTTCCACCAAAATCACTAATTCGTCCAGCCTTTATAGCAAGAATGGGGAAAGTTCCTAAATCACACATTTCTTGGAGTTGTTGGCCTTCCTTATTGCAGAAACCACCCCACATTGTTAATTCCACCATACAACCTGACATGTCTTTCAGTTGAAGGGTTCTCTTCTGAGTTTGTGTGGCATTCTTTCTGAATATTGTGTTTAGTGTGTCGATTGACAAAACAACACCAATGATATCAACCATAGAATTTATTTTCATGTTCTCAATTTCACTTATTGGTGTAAAATGGAATTGTTGTTTTGGTATAAAGCTATCATCCTCCAAACACAACTCAACTATCGAATTACTTTCTAATAAAATTTCCCATTCATTCTTTAAATGGTTGAAATTTTTTTGTGCAGGTTTGAGTCTCCCTTTTGAGATGATAAACACTTTCCCAATTTCTATGCGGCCATAAAACTGTTCTGCAATAGCATTAAAACATGTTACTCTTATTTCACCACCATCTGAATCAACCAAGTCAAAACTGAAAACTTTTCCATCTCCTTTTGCATTGTTAAAATGACGAAGCTGACCCTTTGTAGTGACTCTCGCCTTTATTGACCATCTATTTTGGTATGGATTCAGTGCTGCAATAGGAATGGTTCTTGTAGGAGGTTCATTTTTTCCAACAATTGGGTGATCATATGGATTGTTGGTAGGATTCATGCCTGATCCATCATAATATAGGAAAAATATTATTCAATAGAATTAGAACATGCCCACCAAAATGGAAGAGAATAAAATTTGCACAAATTTAAACAATTTAACCATTTGTAAAAGAGAAAACAAATATTAAAATAATAAAAAGTACATGACAAAAGATAATTATTGAGATTACACACTATTTAAAATAGTGGAACAGTTGTACAATTGCATGTGTTATTTTAAAGAGCACCTTATATCCAAAGGTATGCAAAGCAATTTAATACATAATTTAACAAACTCATTTACTTCTTGATCAAATAAATAGGTAATATATAATAGTAGACATTATTTAATTAGACTTAAAATATGGTGTCTAAATGATACAAAATTCATATTTGATGACCTACAACAATATTATCTATCTACGCATTATCCAAGTACACCTGAAATTCTTCAAGAATAAGAGAGGAACCGCCTTCCTCATATTGTTCATCATAATACAACTCTTTCAGGAAGCTGCAAAATGCAAATACTTTTTGAGAAGTAGCACGAAGTTTTTTAGCGGTTTCTTCCATTGATAGGATATCACATATATTGATATTTCGTGCATAGATGCTTGTGAATTCAAGTTTCTTAACAATTTTTTCACAATCATCTAAAAGAGATCTTCGCAGACTTTCAATATGGTTATCAATAAATTCGTTTGATTTAACTGACACATTTGGTATCAGAGGGCTTGACACTGATTCTTCTGATTTTGTACTTTGTAGATCATTTTGATTACTTTCTTCCACAACATTTGCCATGACCTATAAGAAAATCCACTGACATGCTAAGCAACAACTCTAAAAGATATTTAAAGTTTACATACTAAAGTTAAGAATTTTCATATTTGTGGGAAGACACACAACTAACATACTAAGCAACTCTAGAAGATATTTAAAGATAACAAACTAATTGATTTTCATTCCCTTATTATCCAACACTTTTGATCATCAAGATTAGAATCTACTATTATGAAATTTAGATTTTATTCATTTCACTTATCATTTTAATTATTATATATAAATTTATTCAAAATATAATATTACTATTTGTATTTATTCAAAATTCTTTAAAATAATAGTCATAGTGATAACTATTCAAAATAATAAGTAATTTCCATCCCCTTATTATCTAACAGTTTCAATAAAAAATGAAAGATATTTTGCATGATAAATCTAGTTTTATTTTTAAAAATCACATTTTCCATTAAAGAATATTGGAAAAGAAAGATTCAAAACATATTACAATAAAATATTATTATGGAATATGAAACACAAATGAAATAGTTTCAATAAAAAAAATGAAAGATATTTTGAATGATAAATCTAGTTTTAGTAAGATATTTAAAATGAATTATTATCTAATAGTTTCAATAAAAAATGAAAGATATTTTGAATGATAAATCTAGTTTTATTTTTTAAAATCACATTTTCCATTAAAGAATATTGGAAAAGAAAGATTCAAAATATATTACAATAAAATATTATTATGGAATATGAAACACAGATGAAATAGTTTTAATAAAAAAAATGAAAGATATTTTGAATGATAAATCTAGTTTTAGTAAGATATTTAAAATGAATACATTCTAACTAAATTCAATATATAATATGATTACTAAAACTATTTTATTCAAAATTCTTTAAAATAATAATCATAGTGATAATTATACAAAATAATAAATATATAAATTTATTCAATATATAATATGATTACTAATTGTATTTATTCAAAATTCTTTAAAATAATAGTCATAGTGATAATTATTCAAAATAATAAGTAATTTTCATTCCCCTATTATCTAATAGTTTCAATAAAAAATGAAAGATATTTTGAATGGTAAATCTAGTTTTATTTTTAAAATCACATTTTCCATTAAAGAATATTGGAAAAGAAAGATTCAAAATATATTACAATAAAATATTATTATGGAATATGAAACACAAATGAAATAGTTTCAATAAAAAAAATGAAAGATATTTTGAATGATAAATCTAGTTTAAGATATTTAAAATGAATACATTCTAACTAAATTCAATATATAATATGATTACTAAAACTATTTTATTCAAAATTCTTTAAAATAATAATCATAGTGATAATTATACAAAATAATAAACATATAAATTTATTCAATATATAATATGATTACTAATTGTATTTATTCAAAATTCTTTAAAATAATAGTCATAGTGATAATTATTCAAAATAATAAATAATTTCCATCCCCTTATTATCTAATAGTTTCAATAAAAAATGAAATATATTTTGAATGATAAATCTAGTTTTATTTTTAAAAATCACATTTTCCATTAAAGAATATTGGAAAAGAAAGATTCAAAATATATTACAATAAAATATTATTATGGAATATGAAACACAAATGAAATAGTTTCAATTAAAAAAATGAAAGATTGTTGAATTGTAAATATTTTTCATAAAATAAAAATATTTATTTGTTTTAAATAATTTTAAAGAGGAGATGAGGAAAGATGAATAAAAAGAAGTTCAATATTTATCTCTAATGATATAATACTTATTACAATATGTTTCCCCCATAATCTTCTCTAATATTAACTAACTTTTCATTACAAAGATCCATAGATTGTTTATTTTTAATGTTATATGCATCAAACTTAAATTAAGATATTAGAAAGATCCATGCTTATTATAAATATATTCATATCAAATTTAAATTTGGAATCTATAAACAAAGAAACTAAACCTCAATAAATAAATATGTTGACAAACACTAAAGTTAAAAATATATAATAAAGTACATATTTACTGAATGAGAAAACATTTTAACAAATGAATCGACTACCTTCCGTAGAAAAAAAAAAGATACATTTCTTGAATGAGTACATATTTTAACAAATGAATAGCCTATCTCATAAATCCTGTAGTGCTAATCTGTCAATTAATTTAAATTTGAAATCTCTGTCCATCAAAATAGGTATCTAGAATTTAGGAAGCTCTAAAGAGATAAAAAAGGAAATCTCCCTCCATCAAATTAGGTTTTTAGAATTTACTATTACTTAACAGATCTCCCTACTATTACTTATTAATATCTTGAAACTAATAAAGTGAATAAAACTAATTTCTTGACAGAAATAACTAATTCAAAACTACTTTTTTAAAAATGAGTCTTTTTTTTACTTTTCCAATTTTACATCCAAATAATATTTTATGTTTCACTTTTATGAAAATCTCAGGCTTATTATTCCCTTTTTCTTCTTTTAGACTTTTTTTTCATTTTTATTTTTTTTATATATGTATTTATATGCAGAAAAATAATCTCATGATAAATGCATCTAATGAATTAAATCTGGACTTCTAGAAATTAGTATTTAGAAATAAAAAATTTATTGACAATTATTATTATTTATATATGTATTTACAATTTAATTGGTCACTTTAAATCTCATTTATTTACTTTTTATATTAATATAAAATATTGCATCTATGATTTAGCAAAAAAACTTATAAACTCCATTAATTTAAGCTTCGAAATAAAACCAATATTTCTATAGTCCTTCAATAATTTTAATTTTAGTTGTATTTCCATTAGATTGAGCTAAAATTAATTGAAATCTTAAATTTTAGTCTTACATATAAATATAAAATTTATAAAAGCACTTAACTATAAAACAATTTTATTTTTTTTACTTCTTATTTAAACTCAAATAATTCTTTTATAAAATTATTTACTTGATTTCTTAATTTAAATCTTCAAAATAATATTGAAATCATCATATTGTTTATGGAATTTCTATTTTTAATTCTTTACGATTTAATAGGAAATATTGCATCTACAATTTAATAAGAAACATTGTAATTATGAAGTTTTTTTTACAATGGCATTGGACATGTAATGATGTTCCGGAGGTGAATAAACATTACACCAACATTTATTTAAATGTTTTGTTTGTCTATAAATGCTTTGAATAAATACTTATCCACTTACTAATTGAACTATAAGAACTATAAGTAGTTTGAGGGGCACCCAAACAATATTTTTCTTTATTTGGTTATAGACATTCACAATAAGAAACAATATAAAATCTATATATATGCGGTGAAAAGGAAATTGCAAAGGAAAGGTCAACGATTGCTGTAAAGAAACTAAGCAAGTAGAAAATAATGCAGTAGTGGCATTAGGAAACACAGAGGTAAAAGAGAAGTGCGAGCAAGCAAGAAGAGTATAAAAGGAGGAACAAATTACAAAGGGGGCATGAGACAAAAGAATAATGATATAAATTAAAATCTAAAAGGGTTGTGGTGCTCAAGGAGGTGACAACATTCAGGTAACATATTATGGTGGTTATAAATAAGAGCATAGCTGCAAATATTGGGAAAAAATTGCAATAAATCACAACTCACCTCAAAAAAAAGAATTTTGGAAGTGAAAAACTGTAGTTTTTTTTTTTAATAAACTTGTGGCCAACAATTTTGATTTTAAAAATTGCAAGTTTGACCCAAAAAAATCAAGATTTCATTACAACTTTATCACCAAAGGCACTTAAAATTTTATCACAATTTTTGCAATTTTTTCTAATTTTTTTTTTTTTGTTATATATGACAATTTTTTCAGAGTTCTTTTTTCTAATTTCTGCAGCAGTTTTTCTCTGATTTTTCCCTCAATCTTAGTGGGTGCCCACCACAAACTAGAGCTTATTTAAGAATACCACAAGTGGAGGTGAGGACCTAGAATAGGAGAAGGAAAAAAATTGAGAGAAGTGATGATCCACCTATGAAAATGGGATATGAAAAGTAGAAAACAGAATAGAAAAGCATACAAGAGCCATTAGAGGTTTGTATAGAGAAGGTACAATAGGTTACACTATAAATATCTATCTTCCCTCTCCTCCTAGCTTTATCCCTTTTAAATTATTCCTTGGATTCCATATTGAATTAAAACATAAGTAAATGATACATTGTTGGTGAATCATTTTTGGAAATATTGAAGTTGTTTAACATCAACTAATAAAGTTGTTTAGCATCAATCAATCAATATTCAAGACAAACCATGAAGGACAGTAATGAGAAATGCTAGGGATAACCAATTAATAAGTATACATGTGAATAAGTCAAGCTTACATGTGAATAAGTGAAGCAAAAGTACTCAAATACGCATAAGCCTTGAAGTATACACATGAATACATAGTATACACATTAATACAAAGTATATGCATGAATACAAGGTATACACATGAAAACATGTAAGTCACAAAGTATACACGTAATTTTTAAAGCATACAATTGAATACACGTAACTCATTTCTATTAAACCATGGATTTATAATGCAAATATGGACACCATCGATAAAAAATATTTATATTAACCAAATATCCATGTAGGCATACAACAATATATGTCGATATAAGTATAAAATATATAAAAAATAGCCATATAGGGTTACAAGGATACCATATAGGCATACAATGTCAAATATATGCAATAAAAAATATGTCCAAAAATTCCATATAGGCATACAACAAAGGGCCTCAGAATCAAAATTCATTGCCCTTCAGGTTCTTGAAACAAACTCTTTCCCTTTGTTGGTCGGATGGATGCCAATAAGTCTGTCACTTGTTTACTCTAATGTCGAGGTGTGCTCCTACTACTCCTCCTAAGGTTTAGTTACCAATCAAGAATTATCTATTACAATAATAAGTAAATAAATTAATGTATAGAAATTACATTATAAAAAATGATATATTTAACAAAATAATCACTTACCGCCTCTAGATGATCATTTTCCTCGAGGGAAATATTCGCATGCCCATGTTGTGGAATGTTGAATTCCTATAGAATTTTGATTATCAAGGTGAAGAAATCTTGCAATATGAACTTAAATAAGTGTATTCAAATCTGAAATAAGTAGATTAACCTTTAGCCTTAGTGTGAAGAAAGAATGAGAGAGAGAGATAGAAGAATCATAACACATGCAACATAAAATTTGTGTGGAGAAAACCCGAAGGGAAAAAATCCACCACTAAAAGAGAGGAAAGTATATTACTAATAATATGAAGTATTATATGCAACAATAGAATTCTCTTATCAATCTCTGTAAAATCTAATAGTCCCCTGTTACCCTGCAAACCTGCAAAACTCAATTGAATAACTCTAGCTCAAGGCTCCAATTTAAAGAGATTTGTGAGGATGAAAGCCACCATGGTTTCACCAAACAATAGGCAGAAATACCACCTAGAAAAACCCATGCCTCCCTCCTTAAAATGGTCAAAAAATACCAAAAATAGCCTCTTACAAATGCTCTTACATCTGTCATAAGGCATCTCTCATGCATGGGTGCCTAGGATCTAAAAATAACATATTTTGTCATAGGGAACCTATCATACTGTCATAGCATCTTATGAAAACTATCATACATGTCGTAGATGCTCTTACAACACCCTATTTTGAGCCAAAAACCTCATTCTAGAAGATTCCAAAGTGGGATGCCTAGCTATTTTTTCCTTTTCCAAAAGGACAAACGATAACAGTAACATTGCATTTACATTGTCTCTTTCACCACTATTTTTCAAATGGTTTCACCTCTTATGGGTAAATGTAAATTTTTTTTTTAGGAGAATAATTAATTAAAGGATTTACAAGGTTGATGGCACCTAAATCCTAACATTCTCCCACTTGACATCATACATTGTAAATTACACCCACAGCGATACATTCACATAGAATCAAGTACATTGATCAAGGCCTATGGCCTTCTTGCACCAAGAGAACTTATCTATGGTGACTGGTTTCACTAGAGAATCTGCAACATTATCCAAAGTGTCAACTTTTTCAATCAAGACCTATCCATTCTCAACCATTTCTCGCACAAAGTGATATTGAACATCAACATGCTTTGTACGAGCATGATACATAAGATTTTTAGCCCAACATATGGCACTCTAACTATCACATCCAATCTGACTATCACATCTGATCCTCACTATCCTGCAATCAAAACCAATACCATTACCAAGTCTTTGTAAACAAATCGCCTCCTTAGAAGCATGTGTAGTAGCCATATACTATTCTTATGTGGTAGATAAA
This sequence comes from Sequoiadendron giganteum, assembly GCA_007115665.2. Classification (NCBI taxonomy): domain Eukaryota; kingdom Viridiplantae; phylum Streptophyta; class Pinopsida; order Cupressales; family Cupressaceae; genus Sequoiadendron; species Sequoiadendron giganteum. The sequence continues at coordinate 558,539,742 of CM021102.1, forward strand.
GCAACTGTAGGTTGTCTTTAACTCATCCAACTCGATGCACCTCCAAACAAAGTAAACACATAGCCACTAGTGGACCTTCGACTGCCCAAGTCACCTACCTAATCTAAATCAACAAAACTCTATATGTCCAATGAATTATCAACATTATTAGTACCAAGATAAACCAAACAATAATCAGAAGTGCCTTGCAAATATTTGAATACCCTTTTAGCAAAAGTCCAATGTTCTTTACCAGGGTTAGACATAAACTTGCTTATAACTACCACTTCTTGGGCTATATCTAGTCTAGTACAAACCATTGCATACATTAAAATACCAACATCACTAGCATAAGGAACCTTAGACATTTCATCAACATCATCATCCGATTCAGGACACATGTCTAAACTTAACTTAGTACCAACAAGAAATGGAATATTTACTGGCTTACATTCCTGCATATTAAACCTTTGCAAAATAGTATTAACATACTTACTTTGACTTAACCAAATCTTTCTATGGACCCAATCCCTAATGATTTCCACCCCAAGAATATATTTAGTAGTCCCTAAATATTTCATATCAAATGTGCTAGAAAGCTGAGTTTTAAGTTCCCTAATCATTGCCTTATTGTTACCAATGAACAAAATATCATTCACATATAAGATAATAATCGGTATTTGATCATGAATAACTTTAAAATAAACACATTGATCTTCTTCACTTCTAACAAAACCCAAATTTAATGCAAAGGCATCAAACTTTTGGTACCACATCCTAGGCGACTGTTTTAAACCATAAAGAGACCGTTTTAACCTGCAAACCAAGTGTTCTTTTCCTTTCCCAACAAAACCATTAGGCTGTTGTATGTAAATTTCTTCCTGAAGATCCCCATGCAAGAAATTAGTTTTAACATCCATTTTTTTTATTTCTAAATCATAAGCAATAGCAATGGATAAAAGGAATCTAATAGAAGTTAACTTAGCAACAGGAGAGAATATTTCACCAAAATCAACTCCCTCTCTCTGGGAGTAGCCCTTGGCCAATAATCTGGCCTTGTATCGTTTCAACTTACCATTTGCTTCAAACTTTTTACATACCCACTTACAGCCAGTGGCCTTTCTTCCTTTGGGAAAACTAACAAGATCCTAGGTGTCACAATTTCCCAAAGACATCATCTCATCCTATATGTCCTGCATCCAAGCCTCACATTCTTCTAAAGATAGAGCCTCCTTGAAAGATCTAGGTTCATCATCAGTACATAACAAAGAAAATTTACAACAAAAATTAGGTGGGCTATACCTATCAACTGGTTTTCGTTGTCTTGTGGACCTTCTCAAAGGTGGAGTAAGAGGTTCCTCTTTATGTTCATCCTCATTGTTTTCAACTTCTTCTGTTTCAACAAATTCTTCAAAACTCTCTTCTTCTTCTCCATCCTCTTGTCCATCTCTATGTTCTTCCACATGTGCATCTTCTTTCTTAGTTTCAAAATGCTCTATTTTTGACTTTTCCTTTGGTTGCTCATCTTTAGAGTTAGCTCTAAACTCCCTGAAAATTACATCTCTAGAAAATATCATCTTTCGTGCTAGTGGATTCCAAAGTTTATAACCTTTAACATTTTCACCATAACCTAAAAAGATGCATTTTTGAGATTTGGGATCCAATTTAGACTGATTCTCTTTAGGCACATGAACAAAAGCCTCACAACCAAAGACCCTTAAATGTGAAATTGAAGGCTTTTTACCCAACCACATTTCATAATGTGTTTTATCAACAAGAGCTTTACAAGGAGATCTATTAATTAAATAACAAGTAGTGTAATACCCCTCCGTTTTGCTTCTTGTTTGTTTTGCTTTATGCTATGTTTGGGATGCAGCTACTATGATACTGGACACATCTTGTTGTTTGTGTTGTGGATCGCTACTTTTGAGTGACAATGATTATTGTGTTATGTGGTTATCTGATTATTGTTTCACATGCATTATGGATTAATGATGTTAGTAGAGTTAGCATGAGATATTATTATTATGTGATTATTGATTATGATGTAATGTCAGTCTTTGATGAGTGGATTGGTGAAGAGGACGGTTTCACATCACTCGCTTGTGAGCGCCCTGCAAATCCATGATTTTTTCTTCATGGTGTGTATTATATGGTGGATATACTGTATTATGTTGTTTACTTGGTTTCAGGTTGCAAGTACATGACATCGACTCCACCTAGTCTCATAGGTTTGAGCGTGTCGATCCAACGGTTAAGTTGAAAGGGAGATAGTAGCTAGGTAATATGTGTAAGTTCTACACCCTAGCCTTAGTGTGTCGTTAGTCCAGTTTAGTGAGTCATGTTTACTTAATTTAATGTTATTTGATTCTTTTAGATGCATTATTGTTTAGAATAATTGCATTGGGAAAAGTAGTTATTATTTTAATATTAAATTAAAATTTGCCTTGATGTTATGTTTAAAAGTTTATAATGAAATTTAATTAAATTAAATTTTAATCTCAAAAGGGTTGAATTTATTTATTAAATAATTAAAATTAATTAATTAAGTTATTGGGTTAAATTAAATTAAATTAAATCATGAGAAATTGAAAGGAAATTTAAATTGTATTTTAAATTCAATTTGAGTTTTCGAAAATTAGAAAAGAAAATAAATATCTAATTCTCTACTTTGCATGCAAAAGGGAATTAGGGTTGGATTAGATATTTTTTGGGTTTTATGTGAATGCATGTTTTCAATTTTTGGGGGAGAGAGAAGTTTTGGGGAGGATTCATTTTTCAGAGGATTGAAGATTTTTGGAAAACTTGCACAAGAAGGGGTTGAATCAGTTTTTGGATTTTGGGATTGGATTCGTTGCACGTTTGAGGAAATTCTTGGAGGAGGCTTGTATCAAAGAAATTCATCTTCTTTGTAGCTTCAGATTCTAGGTTTTGTACTTGTTCAATTCAATTTTCAATTTATTAGGTTGAGAAAATTGGTTAAATTTACTGTAGAAAATTATTCAGTAAACAAAATTCGTAGATCCATTGTTGAAATTCAATGTTTGTTGTGCTTCAAACATTTAGGATTTAATATGGAAATTTTACCTTTGAAATCATTCAGATCTCTGTTTCGAACTCAAACCCTCGTAGAAAACCTTCATTGAAAATCAAACAAAATTAAGATCTATTCGAGGTTCTTTGTTTAAATTATTTAAAAATCTAAAAGAATAGATTGAAAGAAATTAAATTAACATCTTTTGAATTTTTTTTAAAAGACAATCTGGAAAATTTAATTAATATCATATTACTGGTTATTTTTATAATTTTCTCAAATTTACCAGTAAATTATGTTTGTGAAAATATATATATATATATATATATATATATAATACATGTATTAAATTTTGGAACATTAATACACATAGTATATATTTACATATATATTATGAGGTTAAAGTAGTAATGTTTACTGTTGTATTTGTAAAATTCGCCATCCGTACGACGTTCTTGTGAAACGAACCTGTCAAAAATTCATTGGTATTTATTTATTTTATTTCTGGAAATTGTTTTTTTCGTAAATTAAAAAAAAAAACATTTATAAAAAATAATAATGAGTTATTATTGGTGGGGGAGGTTTGAACCCCCCACCCTTTCCATTGGTTGGGGGACGCGCCGCCCATGGGGCAGTGCGCCCACCCCTTGGGGGATGCACTCCCCATGGGAGGTGCGGCCTCCCCACCATAAGCGTTGACCGCTGTACTTAGTACAGTCGGCATCAGGCTTTAAAGGAACTCGACGACTGTGCAAAGTACGCCAGTTAGGGTTTGTGTAGGGGTACAGGCGGTACCATCCATCTAGCCCCTGTCACATCCTTGCTTTGATTCTTTTTTAAAAAAATAAATTTATTTCTCTTATTTATTTTAATTTTTTATTTTATTTTGTTTCTTTTGTTTTTTTTTTGCTTTTTTTAAATTTATAATGTATTTAGTAAATAGTTGGTAAATACTTGGAAATATTAAATAATAAAATATAGTATTTAATATAATGGAGATTTTATTCATTTATTTGGAAAACTTAGTGCCAAGTGGGAATTTGTTCAAAATTTATTAATTATGTGGACTGGTAAAGTTTAGTAGGACAGATAGTTAAAATTTATTGCATAATATAGATGTGATTTATTTATTTTTATTTATTCTGTTTTATTTATAATTATTGATTTATTTTTAATATTTTGTTAGGCACTTTAATACATGCAAGTGTTTAGACAATAAATTAAACGGAAATTCTTATTGAGCATGATTGGATAACATTGCGAAAAGTATTATTTTAATGATGAAATTTATTTGTTTATATGAAAATTTAGAATGATAGTATTTTATTTTGTACGAGAAGCATTGGATAAGCATATGGATTTAAGATATCCAAATATAGTTTATTTCATGGTTAGTGTTTAAATTATATTAATTTCCCTTTTATTGAATGCTTTGGGAACGGGTAGTTGTGTTATGCATTGAGAAGTCTTCCAGTGAATGTGGGTCATTCCCTTGTTAGTTAATGTTCGTTTTTCCCTTCGGTAGTACTTTGTGAGTTTGTTTTCCTCCAAGTGTTGGAGTGGGATTCTTTATTGTCGCCTCCTAGATTAGGAGAGATTGTGTTGTTTAGTTCTATAACACTTGAGTTACCCTTGGAGTCTAGATTTGAGTAGCATGTTATCCATTAGAGGAGTGGCTTTTGTTAGGGGCTGGAGCCCAAAGAGGTAAACCGTGTAACCTTCAAAAATGTTTTTAATAAGTGATAATTAAAGTAAAGTACTTAGATGACTAGGATGCATTCACATTAACCAAGATAAATTAACCTCACTCGTAGACACAAGGGCTTGTTTAGACTTGAGGTGAGTGAGAAGGCCTGGAATGGAAAGGTCAACTATCTTGTCCATACGAAAGGTAGTTGATTCTGCATGAGTGAGTATGAGGGTCGGGATTCGGTTGAGGTCACTAGGATCACCGGAGCCTATGAAGAATGCCTAGAGGATATCTCATGATGAACCTTGCAATGACACTCTATCTAGGATAACCTTGAGTTTATGTTGTGTGTATGGATTCTTTAGCACACTTGATTATAATATGACTAGAAGCAATGTAACCATGTTAGTGATAGATTTATATTGTGCATATGTTGGTTGAGTCAGTATGTGTCAGTATGAGTCTGCCTTTGGTTAGAGGTAGTAGATTTCTTGTCCATGTTGCTTTGTTACTATCTCCTAGCATGGGGGGTGGGCCTTCGGGTACCACTAGGTTGGGTGGAACATGCATCAAAACCATTGGGTCCCTCTTGTTCTTCAGTTCATGGAAGCGAGACATCTAGTTGGATAGCTCACGGATCTTGTTTTCTTTTCTAGCACTGTTGTAATTCTAATTGTAATGAGTTGAACTTACCCCTCTTGTTATTATGAGGTGGATTATGTAATTGTAATACTTATGTATTTTGACTCATTCTGGGAATGAGGATTGTATATGTAATGGATATTCTTTTCCTATCTTGTATTTAATTATGTTGAATGAATGTTATTACTAGAGTTAATTAATGCAATGTAATTTAGATGATGTATATTAATGGAGATTTAAGTAATCTCAGTTACGTAGCCTTAAGGGAGGTTGTCAATTATAGGTGAACATGTATGTTTAATTCACTTTAATAATAAAAAAAAAATTGTACGCTTTTGTAGTGAATTGAAACTTCCTCTAGGGTTTCATGGCGGGGCACTACAAGTAGAACCAATAGCTTCTACCCAAAAGTATTTATCTAACTTAGCACTAATTAACATGCTCCTAGCTCTTTCCATTAATGTATGGTTCATCCTTTTTGCTACCCCATTTTTTTGTGGTGTGTAAGGTGTAATCTTTTGCCTAATAATTCCTACATGTTTGCAAAACTCATCAAATTCCTTAGAACAATATTCACCCCCATTTTCAGATCTCAATAATTTTATCTTATAATTTGTTTTCTTTTCAACCAATGCCTTAAATTCCTTAAATTTGGTGAAAAATTCAGATTTTGTATGCATAAAATAAATCCAAGTATATCTCGAGTAATCATCAATGAAGGAAACATAATAATGAGATCTACCCAAAGAATCTGTATCCTTTGGACCACATACATCTAAATGAATTAGTTCTAACAATCCATTAGATTTATTAGTTCCTTTAGGAAATGATGACCTATTTTGTTTACCAAACACATAATCCTCACAAAAATTATTTTTACCAACAAAATAATCAAAAATACCATCTACTATTTTCTTATCAAGTATGGTCCTAAGACCTTTTTCACCAATGTGACCCAATCTATGGTGCCACATCATATGTGCATTTTTAGTGCTAGTTACAAAAAGTAGAGGCATGTAGCATAAACAAATTCCCTGTTTGAGATCCTTTAGCAACCACCAAACTTCCCCTTACAATCCTGTAACCAAACTTGTCAAATGTCACATGCATTCCAGTATCATTTAGCTTGGAAACTAAAATTAAACTTTTTGTAAGTCCTAGAATATGAAAAACATCATCAAGGATTTTAACCCTCCCATCACTAAAACACAACTTTACCTTTCCTTTACCGATAATATTTTGTGAGCTATCATCACCCATGAAGACCTCTCCTCCATCATATTATTTCATATGTAGAAAACCACTCCTTATGAGGAGTCATATGGAAGGAAGCACCTAAATCAATAAGCCAAGCATCATTACAAACTGTGTTAGCTGAAATAATCAAAGCATAAGAATCACCATTATCAGGGGACTCTTCCATGGAGGAATGTGCATTATTTTTATTGTTTCTATATTCCTTCTTCACATGTCCTCATTTACCATAGTTGCAATTATTCATTTTGTTCTTTCCAGAGGTCTTAGATCGCCCTTTAGACTCATCCTTCTTCTTATCCCCTTTAGGCCATTTCTCCTTGGACCTACCTTGCACATGCAAGGCATCTTGGGAGCCACTATGCATGGTATTTCACCTCATCTCCTCTGAAAGAAGTATGGGAATAATATTATACATCTTAGGTTCTGCTCCACCACTTGTTATAGCAAAATTAAATTTTCCCAAGATTCCGGCAAAGAGAAAATCAATAAAATGTATTTATCCTCATCTTCTATTTTAACATCAATAGATGCAAGATGACTTATAATAAAATTAAAATCTTTCAAATTTTCAGAAATAGAATCACCATCCTTCATCTTTAATGAATATAAACATCTTTTGAGATACAACTTGTTAAACAAACTCTTAGTTTGGTAGATTTCACCTATCTTCCTCCAAAGATTGTATGTCGTGTCTTCTGAAGAGACATTCAGGAGGAAAGATTCAGTGAGACACAAAATAATGGCCCCTCGAGCCTTCTTGTCTAACTTCTTCCAATATTCATCCAACAAGGTTGAAGTAGATGGCTTCGTATCAACTGAAACTAGTAACCATTGATCTCTCTCCTCAAGGAGATCTTCCACTTTCAACTTCCACATCTCGTAACTAGTACGATTGAACTTCTCAATATCTTGACAAGAGGTGGAGGCCATGGTATACAATCTTTCAAAAATTTGCAAAACCCACAACAAAAAATCTCTCACTGCAACAAAAAGCCTTCAACACTTAAAAGGAAAGCGTCCCTTCCTTAACAAAACCATTAGCTCTGATACCAATTTTTGACTATCAAGGTGAAGAAAGCTTGCAATATGAAATTAAATAAGTGTATTCAAATCTGAAATAATTAGATTAACCTTTAGCCTTAGTGTGAAGAAAGAATGAGAGAGAGAGATATAAGAATCATAACACATGCAATAACAAATTTATGTGGAGAAACCCAAAGGGAAAAAAATCCACCACCGAAAGAGTGGAAAGTATATTACTAATAAAATGAAATATTACATGTAGCAATAGACTTCTCTTATCAATCTCTGTAAAATTCAACAGCACCCTGTTGTCTTGCAAACCTGCAAAACTGAATTGAATAACTCTAGCTCAAGGCCCCAATTTAAAGAGATTTGTGAGGATGAAAACCACCATGGTTTCACCAAAAAAAAGGCAACAATACCACCTAGAAAAACCCACACCTCCCTCCTTGAAATGGTCAAAAAATACCAAAAATAGCCTCTTATAGATGCTCTTATAGCTGTCATAAGGCATCTCTCATGCATGGGTGCCTGGGGTCTAAAACTAACATATTATGTCATAGGGAATCTATCATACTATCATAGAATCTTATGACAACTATCATACATGCCATTGATGCTCTTAGAACACCCTATTTGACCCAAAAAACCTCATTCTAAAAGATTCCAAAGTGGACGCCTATTTTGTCCTTTTCCAAAAGGACAAATGGTAATGATAACACTGCATTTACATTGTCTCTTTCACCACCATTGGTCAAACAATTTAATCTCTTATGGGTAAATGTACAAAAAAACTTTAGGAGAATAATTAATTAAAGGATTTACAAGGTTGATGACACCTAAATCCTAACATAGAAACCATCCAAAGAGAAATTAAACTACGAAGCAATAATGGTTTGATTTTTCACTAGCTAACAACTATAACAACTATGAGAGAGGAGGACCACCCACTACAAGGCCCCTGGTCATGAAAGGAAAAGAGTGGAAAGGATACCCTAACCCACATCAGTTTAAGGGAAGTTAGGATGAAAAGGATGAGAATGATGAGGATTATGCGTCTTTCGATCACTCTGCAATCCCGGATGTTGGAATGAGACTAGATGAGTCAACCTTCAAAGTCGGATTCATGTCTCAGGCAGTTCTCTATCTGAGGAAGAAAGCACAGTTCTAGGATGACAGCGGGACACACTAGCATCTCACAGGTTTGTTGGCATCTGTATGGCTAGAGAACCAAAAATATAGAAATCTAACTCTAAAAGGGAGACTATCAACCAATCTAGAGATGTTTGAAGTGATAAAATGAGATTAAGTAAAGAGAAATTTAGATATGAATACAATAAAGGAAATGTATTACCACCAAGGTGACAAAGATGATCTCGTACAATTTTCTCGTCGCCAGCTCATTGCAAGTTCTCTCCACTTGCATACAATAAAGGGAGAAATTGTTGGGGCTGTATATGGGCCTACCTTATTCAGACCCTCGTCTTGGTGTTTCCACCTCCATGGAAAGCCAAGTTTGGAATAGAAGAGATAAATGATAAAGAAAAGAAACTACAAGCTACGTAAACACAAAAAAACTACAAGCAGTATGTGCTTACTCAATCAAAAGCAAGAGGAGAGATTTTAGGAGCTTACCACCTTCATCCAAAGCACTCAAGGCTCGTGGAGGAGTGAACAAGAGGGAATCAAGCCTATGTTGCCATGGTGTCTTCCCTGTGCTCGCCCTATTGGAGTGAAAAAGTAGTGGATTGCTGCAATGGAGTGAAAGAATGCTGCTACAAAGCTTGAATGGGTGTTGAAAGAGTGGAGAAAATGTGAAGTGATGAACTCAAGATCTGTCAAAAATTCTCTCAAACTTTTGTTGAAGAGAGCTATGGATGGAAGAGTGGAGATTATGAAGAGATGGATGAACAAAAACCATATTCGGGTCAGCCAGATGAAGAGGGACGTTAGTCTTCAAGTTCCAATCGAAAATGTAACACGTCTACAGTCTCTAGGCATAGGAATCTGCCAGGGACGTAAGTGTGCTACGCAGATGTTTGCACACTGTGTGGGAATCCCTGAAATAAATTACCCCATCGACACACAAACCAAGAGCCAAGTGGAATGCAAGGAGCAGGCTTAAGTGGAATTAAACCTCCGCTTTTGATTTTATAAATTGTTAAGGGTCAAAAGGAAATTTACTTTAGGGGTGAAAATTCATGTTGATACATTTTTCCCCCACTTTAGTGAGCACGAGTACTGATGAGTGCTTTGGTAAACTAGAGTATTAAAGAAGTAACAAAGTAAGAGATGTATACTTGAACTAACGAGGAAGCAGAGCACGGTTTGGAAAACCTGAATATACAGAAAAGGACTTCATAGTTCTGCGAAACTACAAAGTTGAAGCATGAAAGTACCTTATAGGTTCACGGTCCTATAAGGGTGGTATCCTTCAAGAAATCTCACATGAAGGAAACTGGGACAAGCACCTCACAACTCCACAAACATACAAGGAAGGTATCCATCAAGAACTCTCACATGAGGGAGAGCGAGAAAAGCACCTCACAGACCCACAAATTTGCAAGGAAGGTATCCCCCAAGAAATCTCACATGGAGGAAGCTGATCAAAGGAGGCTCCCTAGAGCCAAATATGGTGAAATGTTTACACGCAGATATAACACATTAGGAAGTAGCCGCGTAGGCCAGTGAATGAACAATCACACAGACCATTGCTAAGTTGTAAGACTTTCAAAGGGGTCCCTTAGGAACCCTTCAAAAGGAAGGAGGGTCCACTCAAGGGACGCGTTGTTTGAAAGGTAGGGTCTAGTTGGGCTGCCCCCAAGCTAGACATGAAGATGCAAAGATGGTCTAGTCAGGCTGCCCTCAGACTAGACGTTGAGATGTGATGCCGGTCTAGTCGGGTTGCCCCCAAGCTAGACGCCATAGAATTTTGTTGAAATTTTTTGAAGGGGTCCCTCAGGAACCCGACGTGAAGAGGTGGGGTCCACTCAAGGGACACTCTATTCAAAAATCTTAATGTCTTCCTTTTTGAATCAATTTGTCATCAAGGAATCCCTTTGAAATATGTTCACTTCATCAAGGAATTTGAAAGGAAGGAGAGGTGATCATGCGAAGGGAAGACTAAGACTATTCCCGCTTTGGAGGAGGATTTCCAATTCCTTTCTTTATGAACCAATGATGAAGGAAACATGTTCCATTAGGGTTTTGAGTTGAGAATACAGATTCAAGGAAGTGTGTGGAAGGTATTTGAGAAAAGGTTCATTTTGCACAAATGTGTTTTCTAAAGACCAAGTGATGTAGAAGTAGCGTTGTCTTAGATGAAAGGGAAAACTCAAGCAAAGAAGAGAGATAGATAAAGAGCAAGTAAAAAGAAAAAGGGAACACACACAAAAGGCATAGGGGTAGCCTAATATTTTGGGGTTAGAACTGCTTCATGAATATATATAAGTATAATAATAGTATATAAATGAAATGTCATCAACCCCCTACTATATCAGGCCATGTGAGGAATGCACAAGAAGACAAAGTAAAATAAAAAAATTGGGTCAACATGGAAGGAGGCCTAAATTCTCCCAGTGCTTTGCATTGTCCCCAATTTACCAAAAGTCAATCACAAACATGGAAGAATGATGAAACATATAGAGGAATATTTACAACACAAACACCACGTTTGTATCCATGCACCAATAGGGGTGACAAGGGTCATCTAGGCACATGTAGCACAATCAAGGGGGAAGCACATGTCATGACACACACACACATCTAATATAAAGATCAAAAAGAGGGTCTCCCCCTAACATTGGTTGACCAGGACTTTGTCAGCTTCCCACTCTAGATCCTCGAAGGAAGGAAGATGAGCTTGCAATGGTGTAATGTTAAGGGGAGGAGCTTCTGATCCTTCTGCAACAAGGGCCAAAGTAGAGGGACCTATAAGGTCTCTATCACTTAGCTCTTGTGGGTCTAAGGTCAACGACCTAGTGAAGATTGCTGATAGTGTCGGGATGTCATCCACCAAGTTAAACATGCATTTAGCAGGAGTGCCATGTTTCACCTCGGTAGATGGAGGAGTTTATACCTGAGGTTCACTGCTAGGCTCACCAAGAGACTCAAGAGTAGTGACAAACTCGGGGAGGCTAGGACTGGTTGTGTGACTAAGACATAACAAGTCAATTTGGGGCCACCTTTTAGAGAAGGTGGGCTCTTATTTCATCTTCCATTGTTGGAGGGACCGCACTCTACCTTCTTCTTCATAAGAGGAGGTGAACTCCCAACAGATGAAACAAGGAGTGTTGAGGAGGAGTAGGAAAGAGGCACAGTGGACACAACCGAAGTGTTAACCATGTCCACAGGCTTTGGGAAAGGCATGAAATCTGGGATGAAAGTTAGCAAGGGCGGCTTCGCCGAAGGAGAAATGAACACTTGCACCCTTCCAAGTATAGGTGCACTCACAGTGGGAGTTGAAAGAGGTTCAAGGGGGAAAGAGGAGGACATAGTAGGAGATACGGTCTTCTCTTCCTCCTTTTTTAAGGAGGCTTGCTCGTCTAGGAGAGCCTTTCGTCAGCGCTTATGCTCATGCACAAGGTGGTTTGTATGACTCTTCACACCAAAGGCCAAAACTTGCGAAGAGACAAAAGGATCCTTCTCAGCCATGGGAGTGTCCTCCATGAATGTCTCCAGTGGAAGGGAAGACTCCTAAATGGAAGGAGGAGGGGCAGGCTCAGAAACGGCGAGAAGAGTTGACTCTACCACTTTGGAGGTGGATCCTTTTCTGTTCGGGGGAACAGGAAGAGGTTGAGGGGAAAAATCTCTCCGCAAACCTTTCTTTCTGTCGTACAAATAGTATTAGGGTCCTGGAGACCTGTTAGGGGGATCCGATATCCTAACTTTGGGATTTTTCCAAAGAGGCATCATTGGAATTCGTGGGTAGAGTATGAGCTTGTTCATCCAATACTCTTCCCAAAAGAGAGGAGTAGATGAGTCATCTCAAGAGAGAGCGAGCTTCTCTTTTCCCCTTTGGGAGGAGGAGGCAACTGGCTGCTCTACCATGGGAAGGGTCAACTTTGGCTATCCCTTGCCCCCAATTTTGTACTTCACATAGTTCTTGTAAAGTAGGTCTATTCTTTATAGGAGCGGACTAATCGGAGTGGGCCAAAAGTGATCCAATGAATATCCTCCATGGGATACCACAAGCTAATATCCAGTGTCGTGCACTACATGCATGACACCTTCATGGGAAAAATTAAGGCACTTATGAATCAAGAAGGCAATCCCATTCATGGAAGCTAGCCAAGGTATGCCTAGCTTCACTCTGAATAGGTCTGACTTGGGGATGACATTGAAGACCGTGTCTACACTCCTAGGTCCAACTAGGATAGACAATGTTATCGATCCATAAGGTTTAAGAGAAATTCCATCATGCGTGCGGATGATGGACTTTGTTTTGTCGTATTCCTCCCTCTGTAGGGAGTTTAAGAGTAACATCTCCTCCATGATGACATTCACTCTACTCACGAGGTTAACCAAGATCCTTGTCACAATTTTACCATTGAGGCAAACGAGAATATAAATCGGAGAAGGCTTGCTATTTGTTGGAACATGTTGCAAGGTAAAGGTTACATCTGATGAGCTAGTTGCAAGATGAGTAGAGGGAGGAACAGTAACCATGTTAACATATGCCTCAAGGTGAGAATTAGAATCAGTGGGATTGATAATCATGTTAGCAGAATGTGACAAAAACAGGTTCGTGTATATCTAAAAATCACTGTAAGCTTTCACCATTGATTTATTCATATTGTGTTTACTCCCATCAAGATGAGTAGTACCGTCCTCGATGCAATCCTATATCTCATGACACATGCACATGCAACATTCAGTATCATTTCCATTAACTTGATGGTACTGACAATACATGTTTTCTTCATACTAACTAGGGTATGGTTCTCTAACTAGTTTAGGAGGTGGCAGGGTAAGGATCTTATCCTTCACCAAATTTTGCAAGATGGAAGAATAAGATTCTGATAGTTTTGTAAATTTTTGGTCGCATTTGAGGCCGTTGTTATCTACAATGGCTACTACATTCACAATAGATTTACCTCTTCCTAAGATCGATACGATAGATCTTCCTTTAGAATAGGAGCATGAGGGAGGACCCCCGAAATAAACCACCATTTGCTAATATTCTTGTAGAGCCGCACACAGATGTGCAAAAGAGGGATACTTCATGAGGGTGAACTTCTCTTGCCAATGTCTCTATAAATTCCCTATGAAGATCTTATGTACATCAGATTTGGGTAACATATAAGAGATTTATGAGAAGAGCACTTGGTAGCGTGCTATAAAGTGTGTAACCTTTTCATTATCTCCTTGTTTGCACCAAACAAGGTCTGAGAAGGTCATCTTCAGTCCGATATTGGCTGGGAACTATCACAATAATTGGTTCCCAAGCTGATCGAATGTGAAGATGGAATTATTGGGAAAAGAACAGTACCAATCCAGTGTTGTATCTTTGAGGGATCAGGGAAAAAATTTAGCCATCAATGCATCATGATGGAAGAAATCCATGCATAGGGTGTTAAAGGTGGACACGTGTTTTTGCGAGTCCCCTTTACCACTATTTTTCTCAAATTTGGGAATCCCCATCCTTAGCAGGAATGGAGTGTTTAAAATTGCAACCGAAAATGGGCTGTGTCAGGAGAAAGGTTGAAAGACAGGTTGGGCCGAGGCCTGGGAAAGATTCACCAGCTGGTTCTACATTTGCCCCATATTCTGAAGGAGGATATTTAGAATAGGGTTGTTAGAAGACATAGGACCACCAGAACCACTGCCAGAGCCACCGCTAGAGCCACTACCATGACTACCGCTAGGACCACCACCAATATCACCACCATCGATGTGACCTTCTCCAGTGCCACCACTGTGACCACCACCAGAGCTACCACCGATGCTGCTGCCACCAGTGTGACTTCCATCGGAGCCACTGCCAGAGCCGAAGCCACCACCGTGACTTCCACTGGAAACGCCTTCGCCATTGCCACCCCCACTTCCAAATTTCTCGCCACCAAAGCCTCTGCTCATCATTCGACCAAATCCTCCACCATCGAAGGTGATAGAAGGGGTGAAGTGGAAGCCCAAAGGGTTCTTGTTTACTTTGACAGTCTCATATTTTTTGGAAGTAGAGTGTATGTTGACCGAGGGGACCATTTCATCCATACACACAGATATAGGAGGCATTGACATCTCCAGCTATCTCTCGCGTTCCTTGAAGAGGCCACCTCGTATCATGCAACCAAGGCTCGAGGGGGCACATGCTTTGGCAAAAACGGAGAGACTAGCTAAGAGTAGACCTAACCAATCCTTTTCCACTATGTATCTTATTTCATTGATCACCTTATCAGCCCTAGCCAACTTTGGGTTGCCTTCCAGGTGATTTTCTAATGCACCTAACCCTTTACCGAGACTAAAAAAATACTTGGAAGGGACACGGATGGCCTCATGCTCGTCTATGGATGAAGCGGTCGGTGATGCAAGAGGAGTAGGGACACTATCGGTTTCATCAAGAAACCTAAGTTTGCCTCGTGATACGTGCTCCTATGTGGATAGCCTAGCCATAGAATCAGAGAAAAGGTAGATAGTGAAGCTAGAGGAGACCTCCGTCTTGTCCATTAGAAGGTGTTTCAAGCTTCTTCTAACAATATGCCCAGAGGTCGTAGAATGGGTCGTGAAGCTCATAAACTTTTACAACACACCAGGGTACCATGACCAAGAGGTATATGCGAAAAAGTTCAAGATGCTGACAAATGGATAGATGTGGGTTCATGTTAGGTTCACCAAAAATGTGAGAGGGAGACCACCCACTACAAGGCCCCAGGGCATGAAAGGCCAAGAGTAGAAAGGCTGCCCTCACCCACCTCAGTTTAAGGGGAAGTTAGGATGATGAGGATTATGTGTCCTTCGATCACTCTGCAATCCTAAATGTTGAAAGGAGACTAGATGAGTTAGCCTTCATAGTTGGATTCGTGTCTCAGACAACTCTGTGTCTGAGGACAGAAGTGCAGTTCTAGGATGACAGTGCGACATGTTGGTGTTTCATAGGTGCGTTGGTGTCTGTTGGGCTAGAGAACCAAAATGACAGAAATCTAACTCTGAAAGGGAGACTATCAACCCAGTCTAGAGATGTTTGAAGTGATGAAATGAGATTAAGTAAAGAGAAATTTGCATTACAAATATGATAAAGGAAATGTATTACCACCAAGGTGACGAAGATGATCTCGTACAATGCTCTCCTCGCCAGCTTTCTCCAAGTTCTCTCCACCTACACACAATAAAGGGAGAAATTTTTGGGGCTGTATAGGGGCCTACCTTAGTCAAACCCTCGTCTTGGTGTTTCCACCTCCACGGAAAACCAAGTTTGGAATAGTAGAGATAAATAATAAAGAAAAGAAACTACAAGCTATGTAAACACAAAAACACTACAACAAGTACGTTCTTACTCAATTGAAAGCAAGAGGAGAGATTGTAGGAGCTTACCACCTCCGTCCAAAGCACTCAAGGCTCATGGATGAGTGAACAAGAGGGACTCAAGCCTCTATTGCCACGATGTCTGTCCTGTGCTCACCCTGTTGGAGTGACAGAGTAGTGGATTGTTGCAATGGAGTGAAAGAATGCTGCTAAAAAGCTTGAATGGGTATTAAAAGAGTGGAGAAAATGTGAAGTGATGAACTTAGGATCTCTCAAAACTTCTCTCAAACTTCTGTTGAAGAGAGCTATGGATGAAAGAGTGGAGATTATGAAGAGATGGATGAAAAATGACCATATTCGGGTTAGCCAGTTGAAGAGGGATGTTACTCTTTGACTTCCAATCAAAAATGTAATGCCTCTGCAATCTCCAACCGTGGGAATCTTCCAGGGACGTAAGTGTGCCATGCAAACTTTTGCACGACATGCGTGTGTCCCTGACAGAAATGCCCCCACCGAATAAAAGACCAGGAGCCAAGTGGAATGCAAGGAGTGGGCTTAAGTGGAATATTTTCTAAAGTGTTAAGGGTGAAAAGGGAATTTGCATTAGGGGTGCAAATTCATGTTGATACATCAATGAATGTAAATTGAAATTTAGTAATCTACCTCAGACCCCCATGAGAGGCATTGAGGAGTCTATAGTAGAAGAAAAATGAAGATCCATTTCCCTATGAACATTTGGAGGTGTTTTCGATTGCAACATCTGAAAATAAAACAACAAATTATTTAATCACAAAACTACAATAGTGATGCACGTCATGGCTTATAATGTATGAGATAATGAACAAAATTTTGAGTACTTATTGAACTATGTATTTCTTACTATCATGCTTACTATTTCCATATCCATAGCTTGTTCTAAAGCACATTTTTTAGGGTTTTATCCATAGAAGCAAGGCGGTGAACTATTTGATAAAATGTTTTGGTAGACATGTACGAAAACTATGGTAGCATAGAGAAGGCAGTGAATTGTTTAAAAAAATGCCTCAAAGAAATGTAGTCTCATGGTGATGAAATTCCATTACAAAAAAATGTGTCATGGAATTCCATCACCATGAGACCACATTTATTTGAGGCATTTTTTCAAACAATTCATTGCCTTATATATGGTATTATGTTGGGATGGGGTGGATGGTATAGTGTGGTCTTGGTTATGAGATGGAGGGTGATCATGACATTAAGAGGGAGGGGTGGGGATATGAACAAGTGGAATAAAAGGTGAAAGGTTCCATGGATTGGTAAATTGAGGATGAGGATGAGGACCTTGAAAATAATTTGGAGGGGAATTTTGGCTAAAGGCTTGGTTTCTATTCTTAAGGCAGTGAGCTATTTGAAAAAATGCCTCAAAGAAATGTGGTCTCACGGTGATGGAATTCCATCACCATGAGACCACATTTCTTTAAGGCATTTTTTCAAACTACTCACTTCCTTGTCTATGCCATTGCTTACTATTATGCTTTGATAGATATTTTCCAAGCATCCATAGTTTGTTGGAAATCACCTTTTTTTAGGATTTTAGCTATAGCAACAAGGAAGTGAATTGTTTGATAAAATGGTTTGGTAGACATGTATGGAAAATGTGGTAGCATAGAAAAGGTGGTGAGATGTTTGAAAAAATTCCTCAAAGAGATGTGGTCTCATGGTGATGGAATGGAATTCCATCACCATGAGACCACATTTCTTCAAGGATTTTTTTTCAAACTATTCACTACCTTGTCTATGCTATTGCTTACCATTATGCTTTGATAGTTTTTTTCCAAGAATCCATAGTTTTTTGGAAAGAACCTTTTTTAGGCTTTTAGCCATAGTAGCAAGGAAGTGAACTATTTGATAAAATTCTTTGGTAGACATGTATGGAAAATGTGGTAGCATATAAAAGGCGGTGAGCTGTTTGAAAAAATGCCTCAAAGAAATGTGGTCTCATGGTGATGGAATGAAATTCCATCACCATGAGACCAGATTTCTTCAAGGAATTTTTTCAAACTACTCACTACCTTGTCTATGCTATTACTTACTATTATGCTTTGATAGATTTTTTCCAAGAATCCATAGTTTGTTGGAGAACACCTTTTTTAGGCTTTTAACCATAGCAGCAAGGAAGTGAATTGTTTGATAAAATTCTTTGGTAGACATGTATGGAAAATGTGGAAGCATAGAAAAGGCAATGAGCTATTTGAAAAAAATCCTCAAAGAAATGTGGTCTCATGGTGATGGAATGGAATTCCATCACTATGAGACCACATTTCTTTGAGGTATTTTTTTAAAATAATCACTACCTTGTCTATGCTATTCCTTACTAATATGTTTTGATATATTTTTTTCAAGCATCCATAGTTTGTTGGAAAATACCTTTTTTAGGATTTTAGCCATAGTAGCAAGGAAGTGAACTGTTTGATAAAATGCTTTGGTAGATATGTATAGAAAATGTGGTAACATAGAAAAGGTAGTGAGATGTTTTAACAAATGCCTCAAATAAATGTGGTCACATGGTGATGGAATGGCATTACATCACCATGAGACCACATTTCTTGGAGGAATTTCTTCAAAATACTCACTGCCTTGCCTATGCTATTGCTTACTATAATGTTTTGATGGATTTTTTTCCAAGCATCCGTAATTTGTTGGAAAGCACCTTTTTTAGGATTTTAGCCATAGCAGTAAGGAAGTGATCTGTTTGATAGAATTATTTGGTAGACAAGTATGGAAAATGTGGTAGCATATAAAAGGCGGCGAGCTGTTTGAAAAAATGCCTCAAAGAAATGTGGTCTCGTGGTGATGGAATGGTATTCCATCACCATGAGACCACATTTCTTCGAGGAATTTTTCCAAACTACTCACTGACTTGTCTATTCTATTGCTTACTATTATACTTTGACAAATTTTTTCCAAGCATCCATAGTTTGTTGGAAAGCACCTTTTTAGGATTTTAGCCATAGCAGCAAGGAAGTGAACTGTTTGATAAAATGCTTTGGTAGACATGTATGGAAAATGTGGTAGCATAGAAAAGGTGGTGAATTGTTTGGAAAAATTACTCAAATAAATGTGGTCTCATGGTGATGGACATCACCATGAGACCACATTTGTTTGAGGTATTTTTTCAATCAACTCATTTCCTTGTCTATGCTATTGCTTACTATTATTCTTTTATATATTTTTTCCAAGCATAGCATAAACAAGGCAATGAACTATTTGAAAAAATGCCTCAATAAAAAGTGGTCTCATGGAATGCCATGACAAGAAAATGCAATTGGAAATTGCTCCTAGTTATTACTTATGTTATGTGAAGTAATTGCATCACTGCTTATGTTGACTTTCTAAACAACTATATTGTAATTGGAATTTTGTCATCTATCAACATCTAGTTATTAGTTATGCAATGTGAAGTAATGATTTGAGTTTGAAAGATGTGCAATGCAATGTAATCAACAATATGAATATAAACTACACAAATCTATTAAGTACAATTCATTAGTTAAACATTTTTTTCTATTACCTACGTGAAGGTTTGTACAACTCCATTGGCACTAGGAGGTGTTCCCACGAAACCTCCAATATTAGCCTATTCAATATCCAAAATTAGATATTAGAATGCCATTCATATAAAAATGATATTCACATGCAATATTTATAATTGTTTACTAGTTACATACCTTAGCAGTAGATGTAGTGGAGTAATAAACAAGTGAAGGGACGATGTATCCAATATCAACACTGTGACCCTGAAATTTTATTAAAATCATTAAACTAAATTAGTTAATCTTGTATTTAAAAAATTACATTTAAAAAATTAAATTAAATGAACATGCTAACATTTACCCAAGTATCGATGTTGAAAGCCTCATTCAAAATGTCATATCCCATCACCATCTCTACAGCTATAGATGTATCTTGTGCACCAACCTCCTAAGTGTCTATGGGGTCATATGTACAAGGTGAACCACAAACCTAACAAGAATGGGGTAGAAGCCTACCCCTCGAAGTCTCCTATGGATGGCATTGTATTATAGGACTGGCACATTGGATGATACTATGGATCAAAGAGCTAATCGACCACAAAGTGTCCACCTTAGCACTCTCCTCATGACAAAAGGGATAACGATGTGCTCATGAGATGACCTAGCAAGAGCTCATCTACCTTGCCATTGAGGATCCTGATGTGCACTTGGTCTATCCTATGTCGACCCTCCAGTACCCTTCCCTTGAAAGTCTCTCATATCAAAATAGTTGAGGATTTTTTTGAGGATGAACTCACAGTGGAGTTTCCTCAAGAAATATTGGGGGACCTTGTTATTGTTGCATGGTGGATAGTCAAAAACCATCCACCAACTACCCCAAAAATTATTTCTAATCCCTTGGTGGTGGCATCAATTGATAGGAAACCTCTTCACATTAAGGTCAATATTTTTATTTGTGTGTAGGTCAGTGAATAGTGAGCACAAATCATATTTTGTATTTTTTTCATCTTTTACTTCTTTATATGATAATTTATCTGCATAAAAATTCCCCCACTCTTTCCTCCTATCCGCACAACCACTTAATTGTTTGTTGATTGCATATTCATGTGTTAACTTGTATTCAAGTGAATTCACAAGTGTTCTTCTTTCCACAATTGAAATTAAAGGATCGTTCAACCTTGTGATTAACTCCTTAATCTATTTTTTGTTGTTTTCAATTTCCCCCATTAAATTTTGCTGAGTACTAGGAATATGTTGAGGAATTGGTGGAGGAGTTTGTTGTTGTGATTGTTGAGGATTTTGTTGGTATTGTTGTTGTTGTGGTTGTTGAATATTTTAAGGAGGTTTTTGAGGTTGATTAACATCTCCTACAAATTAAAGAAATGAACGTAAAAAACAACCTAAAATTACCTATTTATTAACAAATTCACAAAATGCTTACTTATTTGATCTCCCCATTGATGTGGCGACATCCTAGAGATGAAATTGCAATGATTCAATGAAGAAATTGCAACTTTTGATCCTTCCAAAACTCGAGCGTGCAATTGCAGGGTTTCTTGGCCACAAGCAAGAAAAAACATAGTGAAAATGAAATGAAATGGTTTGATTTTTTTTTTTTTTTTTTTAATAAGCTATAATGAGCTCACGTTATAACGTGAGCGCATTATAGCCTTTCAATTTTTTTAAAAAAATTGGCCACTTTTTGGCACCTATGTTTTGGCTTGATGTGACCAAGCCTTAGGCTCAATCACACCATTCCATAATGCACTCACATTATAGCCTTTCAATTTTTAAAAAACTTTTGGCCACTTTTTGGCCCCCCAATTTTTTGCACCCGCTCAAATCTCAGGGTGGACTTCTAGTGTTGGGTTCTCTTCAATGTAACTTTATTTCTAGTAGTCCTAATGGTCTTTCCCTTACTTTTCCCTGACTTTGACCTTCCCATACCTACATTCAATTTATGTTAATTAAACTCAAAATTGAATTAAGGGTCAACTAACCCTAACTTAACCACTGTGGGCTCATAGGCCTAGAGCTGAACCCTAAGCTCTAATACCAAATGTAACATGCCATACATAAATAAAACTCAAAGTGACATTATGAATAATAAATTAAAGAAATGGTCAATTAGCTATTTTCCATCATAGCACCATATGTCAAAAATAAAATTTGTATTCATTTCCATATGTAAAATTTACAAGTTACAATGTTTGACTTAGGCCAACATCACCTCTTAGTCAAATCAAATTTACATCATGAAGTACAAATACAATAATAAAAAATATTGAATTCCATGTGATTCCTCTTAAAATCTCACCATATCTAGTGAACGAGAACATGGTTCAGGTGCTTTTCCACCCAACCGCAAAGCTATGCTTCCCTAAAATTCTTCCTAGAAGAATATCTGACCCTACATGGAATACTTAGAAAGAGATACAAAATGCAAGGTGGAATTCGGTGTGTTCCTAACATCTAGATGTATTTATATCTACATTTAGAACATGAAAGATCTATGCTGGGAAATGGAAGAGAGATTACAATCATAAAAGTTAGACCATTCAACATAATGGACTACAAACGATTGGCAAAACATATGGTGTATACAGCTAAAAAATATAGATTTTGGAAAAAGAAAAACCTATCTCTTTATTAACATGTTTTTGGCACCCGTATCGGAAGATAACCTCCCAAAACATAAGATAACATACATCTTATCCAAATGTCACATTTTGCAAACAATCAATCTGGTTTCTACTTGTTTTTATCTAGCCAACTGTTTCATGTTTAAGAATCAACTATCTACAACATAGTATATGTAAAACTCATTTGGCTCTCTGTTCAACATGCATATGGAAGAACATAACTAGATTTAATATCTATGTGATTATATTTTTAAACATAATACATGTTTCATCTCATCGACTTGATAATAATATCACAAAACATGCACCAATAGCTACAAATTTCCAATAATACCATGATTCCTTCTTACTTGGAATGCAATCTACATTTTAGGTAAAGAAAAATATAGCAATTTTAAAGAAGGTATATTGCATGTGTGTGTCATGAATAAATGTAAGATATATGCATGTGCACATATATGGTCTATTGTAATAAAAATGTGTATGCGTATACGTTCTTTGAAAAGAAAGATCTATTATACATACATATTTCCATTTTTAAAGATGTCAATTTTCATCATATGCACAAATAGTTTCATATATGACACATAAGTTAGGAAGATTCTAGACTTGAATGAATCTAAAAATTCAATTAAAAAATACTTCATATATATTTTGTGTTCACTCAGAATTAGAACATTCATTTATGTTTTGTTTCAAATCCTTGTCACAAGGTTGTTTTGCGTAAAATTTAGCTTATAATTGATAACTTAACAAATCTGCATTTTAACCGAATCCATACAAAATAGATTGAATTCAAATTTCTTTCAAATGCGACCATTTATTATATAAACAAATATAAGAGTCACCCTTTATTCATTTTTTTCAATTTCTTTATCAAGAAATTTAAAAATAAACTTCTAGGTCTTAATTTCTATCATAGGAAGAAGGATACACCAAATTATTGTAGGCAATAGATATGGGTTGATAGCATATATTTCTAAGCAATTATGTTCAAGTTAACCAAATCTACATGGATCAAGAAAATGACATGATCCATTCTTTGTTAAAAACAAATGTTTAAATATGATAACTCATTCCAAAAGGAGTAGTATTGTTCGACCCATTTCAACTTTCAAGGCATCGACCTCTAAGATCAAGAGTTTACTGTTTTTGATTAAGGAAAAAATAGGTTTTGAAGGGAACCCAAAACCTTATAACATCAGAGAATCATTTACTATTGTTTCATTTTAGACAACTTTGAAAACATTTTCTTCCTTTTATTTTGATAATTCTTTCATATAAACATTGCTATTGGGTTAGGAACAAGTAACATGTATTGTTCAATCGATAGCATGCTGTCATTCAATATAATGGTCTATAAAATAATCTTGATGTCATTAAACTGACATGGTAGTCGTTGTCTAGACAATGAAAACATCATGAGACAAGATGTGGAAATAGTGATAAATATATCCACATGACACTATTATTGGTTCATACCGAACGTCTGTATATATGTATATATAGCGTTCCATTTCTTTCTATCAACACATTTTAAAAGGAATGTGAATACTCCAATGTCCACTTGTTAAGGCTTGATTTATATTTGGTATATTTGATTTCCTTTTGGAATCAAAACTTAACAAAGGTACGTTGAGAATCATTCAAAAACTCAACATCATGTTATAGGTAAAAAGATACATACAAAGATAAAATGATCAAATCATTCTCATGTTGAATTCTCTTGAACCAAATATTCATTGAACACATGCATTAGGTACAGGTTAGGCATCACCCAAACCAAAATGAAGATACAAGTCAATGCCAATAGCATCGCTCAACTATTTTATGGATTCAAAAGGATAAGTGAGGGTTCGGTCTCTAACCCATCACACATGCAAAAACATGCAGGGTTTATTACTCTCCTGCCTCTATCATTTTCGATAGAGTAAAAGATAGGATTATAGCCAACCATGGTGGTGATGGCCATGGAAGGGACAGGCTCATGGCTTATGCCTCCCTTAATTCAAATCAATGGGTCAAGCTAATATGGAAAGCATGACAATAAACACGTACAAAGATTAAAATGCAAGATTTAAATCCAAAGGACTGTCTTTTCTTCAATTCAAGAATAATAATAGAGAATCAGAGGGTTTGAGAACTTAGGAAAAATCATTGTAAAATAATGGAAACATTCCAAAATAACTCAAACTTACCTCTATTCAAGCACCAATCGACCAAGTTGAGAGGTGATGAATCTTTGTAAGCTATGGGTTTAGCCTTTTTTCTTCTTGGCTATCCCCAAAATTGATCTCTTTTCCTATTTTTTTACCAATATTCACCCACACACCATCTCTTCGTTTCCATCCTTTCTTTTTGCATGATTTACACCCTACGTTTCTCCCAGATTGGAAATCTTTATAATGGTAGCCACCCCCCACTTCTTAAACTTAGATTTTCTTTTTGATTTTGGTGTTCATGGGCGACCTTCACCCATTCAATTTTCAGTTTCAAATTCAAATTTGGGATTTAAATTAATATCAACTTGAGGTTATTTAATTCTCAATAATATTTTATTCCTTCACACATATATATGTATATATATTTATATATATTATTCAATTCATTTTATATATGAAAAGATTATTGCACATATGCATTTATACAAGAAAGAACACTCCATTCACTCATGTTTTCTTTTCTTTTCGAATGCAATATCATCAAATATACAAGAGTGATTTCAAATATACTTGCTTATCCATTAGTCCATTTCACATAAAGAGTGATTTCTACCATATTGGAATTTTCAATACAAAAGTCATGATTTTTGGTGGTGTGTGCATGCCCCAAATTCCAATCTTGCTTACCATTCGTCACTCATCTAAATACTCCTACCTCAACCATGTTCTCGATCTTCAACCTATTCTTCCATTTCACACACTTGCACTTGCGAAGTTTCATCAGTAACCAACAACCAATGCTTGAAACAAAATTATTCCATTTCATATCAAAACATTCATCTTTCGTATTCCATTATATGAATATACATACATTTCAAATGACATTAAAATTTAAAATTTATCACAAATCAAACTGATAATTTCATTTTCCATAAATATTTAAATAACTTAACATTTATTAAATGCAAGATTTTTTTTGAGACGTGATAGTCTTCAACCCTTTTTCCTTCTTCAACTTGCACTTTCAAATTAGTGATTGTCGCATTTAATTTTTTGAATTTCTCATTTGTTTCCTTGAGTTTTTCTTTAACGTCTTTCTTGACTTGATTCCTCAGCTTCTTGATACACTCATTTTCTTCCTTAAGAGTTTATTTCAGATCTCTATTGTCACATTCTACTTTATCCAAGTCATCAAGAGAAAATTTGAGTTCTCCTTCCATATCAACTTCATAGTCTTCTTCAGTAAACACTCCCACAATGATTTATTCCAGAGGGATAGGATACCTCATAGTTGTCACATGTTCAACCTCCAAGATCTACCTCAACTATTAAGAAAATTAAAGGAAACTTTCTCTGATACCAATTGTTGAACATCCAGAATACTGAGAGGGGAGTGAATCAGTATTCCTTAAAATTGCATTACAAAAAATCCTATTAAAATTTCATAAATGGAAAGAAACAATTGAAGCATGTACCACATTAATCAACACAAGAACACCATATTTATGTGGAAAACCCTTGAAAGGGAAAAACTACGATGAGGATTAGCTTAGTCTGATACTCTGTCATCAACATCTTCTACTGCGAAAGACATAAAACCCTGAAACTTTGGATATTGTCTCCTTTAATACATACTATTATCACCTCAAAACTGCATGACAGGATATTGTAGTGCAGAGTAATGCATACCATAAAATTGATGCTCTATTACATCATTATCTCAATTTGGGACTTAGCCAATTTCCCCAAGAAACACTTGGTCTTCTCCAGACTATATTCATACTAATAAACCATCACTTATTAAAGGGTTGACATCAATGAAAACACCATACATCATCATGCTCATGTTGCCAACACATTGTGTGCATTCAAAAAAGATATTTACTATAGGTTTAAAACTTAGAATTTCTCTTAACCAAAATAAATGCATATTTGAGGTAACAAAAAGAGAAATTGTTAGGTCACATAGTTTCAAAGGAAGGGATAAGAATTGACCTTGAAAGAGTTATAAAAATTTAAAAGATTCCAAATCCAAAGACTATCAAAGGTATACAATCAATTTTGTTAGAAGTTTTATGCCTAACTTTGTAGAAAAAACCAAGAATTTTTAAAAAATGTTAAAAAAGGAATAAAACATAGCTTGGAGTAAGGAGGCCACCAAATTTTTCCAAAGCATAAAATAATAAATTAAGTTATATCCTATGTCAAAGTCACCCAAATTTTCCAAGCCATTTCAATTATTTTATTTTTGATCCTTCCACACAATTATTTTTATCTTATTGAAAAGGAATTATGAAGGATATGAACAACCTATTTCTTTCTTTAGCAAGTCCCTTTGAGCTACAAAGCTAGAATATGATACAATGGATAAAAATGCATATGCATTGGTTAAGGCAATAAATAATTTTAGACATGATCTGGTTGGGGATAAAATTGTTGTGTATGTCCCTCATTCACCTATGAAAGACATTTTCACACAACAAGAAGTCACTAGAAGAATATGTAGATGGAATAAAAATTCCAAGAATTCAATATTGATATCCATATAACAAAATTGGTTAGGGGAAAGGGATTAGGTAAAATTATGGTTGAGTCTAATCTATAGGATTCTTAGATTAATGGATTAGAAGAAGAAAAACCTCTAAAATAATGTAATTTAAAGGCTTCCCCATGGTATAAAGATGTGATTTAGTACCTACATTACATGAAATTTCCTAAATATTTCACCAAAAGGGACTCTAAATTTCCATGCAATCAAGTATGTTATCTCAAATGGTGACTTGTATTTGAGAAACAAATATGGTGTCCTCTTGAGATGCTTGAATGAGGATCAAGCTTCTAATTTTTTTTTTTAGATATACATTGTGGGAGCTATGGTGGATATTTCATGGAGAAAATACAACCATAAGATACTAAGAATAGGATACTGGTGGTATTCTTTATTTTCTAACACATAAAAAATGGTAAGAAAATGTGATGCATGTTAAAGGTTCTCTAGAAAATTGAAAAAAATTGGGGCCTTACCTTTAAGGCCTATAGTTGTAGAAGCTCCATTCCAACAATGGGGAATTGAATTTTTTGGTGAAATCACAAAGAAATCTAGTGGTGTATTCAAATGGATCATTGTAGATATTTATTAATTCACCAAGTGGATTGAAGCTATCCCAACCAAAATAGAAACCAAAAAATACAAGTTAATCACAAACAATGCAATGTGTTTTCGAGTTTGAAGAATTTGTAGACTTTTATTCTAGATATGGGATAAAATTATTGTATTCATCTCCCTATCATCCACAAGGAAATGGAAAATAAAAATCCAAAAATAAAGGATTAATGAAAATTATCAAAAGGATGTTGAGAAAAAATAATGAGTCTTGGGAATCAAAACTTAGGCTATCCTTGTGGAATAATAGGGTAACAATTAAGAAATCCACATGAAGGTCCCCTTATGAGTTACTATATGAAATGGATGAAAAAATTACAATGAGTGAACTATTTCTTATGTACAAATTTATTCAAGAATATGATGAAGAGATAACAAAAGTAATTTCATGCAACATCAACCAATTAACTAAATTAGATGAATCAAGAAGACAAGCATGAGCTGTAAATATGAGCAAATAACAATTGGTGAAACATATTTTTTGAAAAGAAAGCCTCTGATAGGAAGTTCTAGGTTGGTAATCTAGTATTGATGTGGAACACAAGGGTCCAAGACAAAATTAAGAATGGAAAATTTGATCCTCTATGGTTAGGACTATATATTGGCATCAACACTCATGGAGAAGATTCTTATTTTATAGAGAATGTGAGTGTAGAATACTGGGATTTCCTATGTATAGACAATTTGTAAAACCTTATTTCTCTTGAGATAAATTCTCTTTTTATTCCATGCACATGTGTACTATTTTTTCCCTTATTTTGTCTTGTGCAATTATAATTTTATATGACCCACAATGAATTGTTTTTTCCATGTGTGTGGTTTTCATCTTGAAGTCCTCTAAAATATCACCATGCTTCACTAAAGTATGCATCCCTAAAAAGAGACACTATTGGAATTGGTTTATTTTCTAGGGTTTTTGTGAATTTCCTAGAAAGGTTTTATTAATTCAAACTAAGAACCTAAAGCCTTGGAATATCCTCCACACTTTATTTCTAAATAATTTAGTGGCTTTCCTAGCTCATCATGGGATTTTAAGCTATCTTTTCATGTATTTGGTGTCATTTTTTCATCGGTCCCTTTATCTTGCTAACTGGTTGAACTAGTTAATCTTGTGCTCTTTAAAATTGCTTAAATCTCCCTTGCATGCACTTGTATGGTGGTCCCTACTATTTTTCACTTTACATCCATGTGGCTAATTTTTATTTGAGTTCATCTATCCTTTAGAGTGCATCCTCTTATTTCACAAGCCATTTAAAGTTGAACCCATATACTATGATGTTGCATGGATTCCACTATCTTCAATTTCTCCAAAAGTGCTAGGCTATTGGGTCTAATGTTGTGTTGAGGCTTCATAATTTTATTAGTATCACAAGAGTTATTTGTAGTGCAGGTTCAAAATTATCAATGCCATTAAATTTGTGTTGGTGTGCTATGCCACCATGTGTCACTACTGGTGACTTATCTTTCTTGGCAAATACATATCATATCATTCATTGGTGGAAAGTTATTTTCTTTTGTATCAAGAGAAAATGCAAAGTAAAAAGGTAAAGATAAATATTATATGATAGAAAAGAAGAATAGTAAGTCATAATGGTGAGGAAAACAACCACCACCTGTAGCAGTTAGAAAACAATAGAAAATATAGTCTCATAATTACAAAAACAAAAATGACATAGCAACAAACAACTACAATGATATTACAATGTCCTATAGAAAAAAAAATCCAAATTGAACCGATCAACAACATTTACAATGAAAGTTCTTATATATAGCACATTATTTTAATGTAAAGAAATTTCTCAAAATAAGAAAAGAAAGCTTGAATGTCTGAGAAAATACATATCAAGTGATAAATGAGATCTGCTAGGGTTTCTTGTTTCTACGGTCATCCTTGGCCTCTCTTGCATCATACCACGCCTTAGGCTCAAGATTCTCCCATTTACTATGTTTACATGCATATTTACTGTGGAATTGTTGGTTTTATTATGCCCTCAACCGGTTATAACCCAACAATTCTTACTGGTGTTGGTGGTTCAAAATTTTTTCTCAATGGAACCCCCTCCAAACAAGTGACCATGAAAATTTGTTCCGAAAGTTTTTCACGAGGTAAGTCTTTTGACTCCCCAGTTGATGTGGTTTTACGCTTGCCATATTTTAATTCTGCATGTCAATGGTTTGAGCAACATAATCTTGTTGGCTATTTTGTTGGGAGGACTCCCCCTGAAAGTGTTCTTAAAGAATGGGTCCACAAGGCTTGGGTCCCTCATGGGGTCTGCCTTGATATGGTCCAAAATTTAGCCAAGAGTTTTTTTCTTTTCAACTTTGTGGAGGTTATTCATGTTTAGGAAATCCCGAATCATGGTCCCTAGTATGTCCAATCATCTTTGTTGGTTTTCCAATCATGGACCTGGGACTTTGGTATGTTGGATGACACCAAGTTGTGGGTCTTGTTTTGGATTGAGTTTTCAATTTTTCATTTGCCTTGTGTGCCTTTTTTAAACCATATTACGTCCTCTCTATGGAAGCTCATTTGTATTGAACCAAATAGGTTCTTTCAAGCTCGACCCCAAAAATGGGTCTATGTCAAAGTGGACCTTTCACATAACTTGAAGGAGTCCATTGATATTCAAATTGGAGCTCTCTAGCATACCTAGAAAGTCACTTGTTTCAATTTTTCAAACATGTGTTATAGGTGTCAATCCATAAACCACAAGTTAAGAACTACCCTTTGGTAGTTCCTCATACTCCTTCACCGCCATGACATTCTGAGAAGCCCCATCAAGAAGATGCTTCTACTGCAAAATTAGAGGAGAAATGGACAATGATTACGAACCATAAAAATAAGTCTAATGGCTTTGGGATAGTTTCCAAAGTCCCTGAGCTAGCTAAAGAAGTTCTAAAACCTTCAATGAAGTGGAAGGAGGCCCAGATTGGGTCTAGTAGTACTTCAGCGTGACCAAGGCATAAGGCTATGCCTTAGCCTGCTACCATCATGATAGCATAGCCAACTGAATCTCCTCCCATGTTGGGAGCTCAAAAGTGGTCTCCCAGCCCTTCTCCGCCTTTGGAAGAAGGAGAATATGTGTAGGAGAAATAAATATGTTCTTCTCTAAACATTCAAATTGGTTCAATTCCACTAGAATTTTTATAGAATCACTTCTCTACTTTGGTTGAGGAGTCGGACTTCGATGACATGGAGGATTTTCACTCATGAATTTACTCTCATGGAATGTTCGAGGTTTGATAGACCTATCTAAGAAGTATTCTATTAGGGATACTCTATAGAAGTATACTGGTATTGAAGTGCTTTGTCTCCAAGAAGTGAAAATTATTGGTTTTTTGCTCGCATCAGCTTTCCGGTCTATTTGGCCAACCAGTAATTTTTTTTGTATTAATCATGAGGTTGGACATGGTGGAGTAGTCACCATTTTTTCCCCATGATGGAATGCTTGTGTGGTTGATCATGGGTTTGCTCCCACACATGGGCTCATTTGGGTTCTTCTTAACATTGATAATCACTCTTGGGATTATTAATGTCTATGCCTCGAATGATGTTGTTGAACGGTGTCTGCTCTAGTGTTGGATTGTTGATTCATTTCCAGTTGCTACCCGGATCTTGTGTGAGGATTTTAATATGGTTGATATGGTGTACAACAAAGATGGTACTCTTCCATTTAGATGGGCAGTTGGTGAATGAGAGGCATGGTTTTATCTGTGCAATAAATTGGGCCTTTCTATCCCAATATTGGTCGCCACCATTCTCATTCTTTCTGGCACACCTGGTGTAATTATCAGGCTAGTTTTGTTAGGATATTTAGGTACCTTGATCATTCCATTATCTTGGCTGAATATTTTTTCTCCTTTGATAGCTCTTACATTCCGATTAATCCATTAGTGGATGTGACAATATCCAATCATTTTCCCATCTCTTTTCACATTGAATGGGAGTTAAGATAGCCTCATGCCTGCAAGACCTAGTTCTTCCTGAACATGTATTTGCTACATCATTAGCCCATGCTGGCCCACATTCATATAATTTGGAATTTAGACTGTAGGCCACCTCACAATACAGGTTGGATTTTTTGGTGGAATGATGCCATCACTTGTACAACAATATTTCTTTGCATTTATGGGTGCCAACTAGCCATCTTTCGCCGTAGATCTTATGAGGCAACCACAACTAACATCTGCTCAGCCACCAAGGCTCTAGAGGCTATCCCTTTCTCCTCATCATTACAAGTTAGGGTGGCTGAATTAAGGTACAAAAAGCAAGTTGCAAATAATTATACTGCTAGCGGTGTGCAAATCAAGGCCAAATTACACTGGTTAAAAATTGGTGATTGTGCCTCCAAGGAGTTTTTTCTAGCCCTTTGTGCCAGGAAATATTCTCCTAGTATTAACAAAATTAAAGAAGGCACCTAGGTGCTTTCTGAGCTACCCGACATTTTCCAGGCCTTTGTTAGGCACTATGAACAAGTTTTCACTACTAAGGAGTACACATCGGAGCGACAACAAGCCCTTCAGGATTATCTTGTTGTTGTGCCAAATAGGCTATCTTCAACCAAAAAATCCTTTTGTAAGCAATTGTTCATAGTTGAAAACTTGAAGTAGGTTGCTCACACCATGGAAGATGACAAAGCCCTAGGCATTGATGGCTTCTCGTGTGAATTTTACAAATCCCTTTGGGACCGTCTTGGGCACGATTTACATAAATTCTATCTTGAGGCCTTTTATTCTAAATCCCTTGGTAACATAATCAATAAAGGGAATATTAAATTCATACCTAAACTTGGTGATCTCAAGGATATCTACAACTGGTGACCTATCACGCTTCTCAATGTTTCTTACAAAATTATTGCAAAAGCCCTTGCTTTGAAAATATGCCATCTTCTACCTCAAATTGTGTGCCTGAAGAAAACTGGTTTCATTAAATCCATATTTCTTCTAGATAACATCATTTCCATGCGGGAAGGTATGGAGTGGGCTAGGTGCTCTAACCAGAAAGTCATTTTCCTCAAGATAGACTTTGCTAAAGCTTAAGGCTGCATTGAATGACCTTTTTCTCACCATGTCGAAAGCCTTGGGGTTTGGGCCTAATTTCATCTAGGCTATCCAAATGCTTTTCTTAGATGCCTTTTCTTGCATCACCATTAATGGCCTCTAGTCCCTTTCCTTTGTCTTGTTCCACTCCATTAGGTAGGGTTACCTGCTTGCCCCCTCTCTCTATGTGCTTGTTGTTGAAGGGTTTAGTTATTTGCTTGCTAATGCAGTTTCCTAGTAGTGGGTTAGAGGAATTTATCTACCCAACTCACAGGCTCAACTTGTTAATGGCCATTTTTTTGATGACTCATTCCTCACTCTTTTGGAGTATGTCCTTGCTTCTAGCTCCACCATTTAATGACATAAAACCTTGTGCTACTGGTAGTCTATTTTTCCCACTCCCCATTGGTTTCAGCAATACAACTGGAAGTGGATTGGGCCAGGGGAAATCTTTTAATTTTTGGGCATTCCATTTTCCTTCTAGGGTTCCCCAACCGAGTTGTGGCAAACTGTTCTCTCTAGGATTGAGCAAAAGTTGGCTTACTAATTGCAAAGCCCCTCTCACTGGCCAGGAAATTTTAGGTGTGCTCTAATATTTTGGCCGCTACACACGTCTATTATTCTTCTTGTTGGGATCCTATGAAAGATTCTTATGCCAAGCTTGAAAAACTATTGCACGAATTTCTTTGGGCCTATGTTGAGACCCATTGAGGGTTTCACCATGTAGCTTGGGATTTTTACTACCTAACCAGGGATTTTGGAGGGCTTGGCCTTCTCTCCACTCAACAACAAGGAACTATCTTATGTGTGAAATGGATAATCAGAGCTCTCACTGGTGATGAAGCCTGAAAAATTATCCTCAAGCATTGCATTTAGTCCATCTTTCTTGTTCACAGACCAACTTGGAAGGGGATTGGCTTTCAAACCCTTCTAGTTATGAAGGAACTAGTCTAGATTGTGGAAAATTTTGTGGCCAAAATAATTTGGAGATCCTAGGAAGCAGTTAAGCCCTAGCTTTGTTAGGTCTGCTTTGGTTTCCATGATGAGCTTTCGCTCAATCAATAGAATGTGTGGTGGTCGCCTCTTTTTTCTAGTAATAATCAGACATTGGCCAAATCACCTTGGCTTAAGGCTTTATGATTCAATAAGAAAGGTATCCAAACCTTGCAACATGTGTTTCACAGACCCACAATGCGTATTATGTTGTGGGGAGATTTATTTTCTCTTTACAGTCTTCAAAACCAGGACCGTGATACTTATGATGATTTGGTGAATTCTATTCCAATAGATATGCTTCTTAAGGTGATAATTCATGGTAACAAGCCCTGGTAGAAGGAATGGAAGTGGTACCCAAACACCCCTTTTGAAAAATAAAAGCCTAGGCTTGGGTATATGTGGCTTTCACCACACTTTTCTATGATTGAAAGTTTGAACCAAAGGTGGCATCTTAAGTCTTTTATGCATGTTTGGCAAAAAGGATTCTCGACCACTTGGTCTGCAAGTGTTGAACCTAATCTTGCCCACTTTTCTTGGAGTATTATTTTCCAAGGATTACTAGTGGGGTCTTGGCTTGTTCACTTGGGGGTCCATGACCCTCAATACCCATTTTTTGGGCAAGCTAAGTCTTTTAAGCATCTCTTTTGCTTTTGAACCAGAGCCCAATAGTTTTGGAATTGGATTCATGACTTCTTTTGGCCTTTCTGACTGAAGCTATTCTCTTGGCATATGATTCTAATGGGTGATTCATCCAAGCTTCTTGCTAAATATACCCAAATTTGGCACACTTTTAGGGTGGGAATCCTCTTTAGTATCTAGAAAGATAGAAATTCCTACATATTTGTTCACAACCAAATGGATAAAAATGTTTCTTTTTATTCTAAAGCTATTATTTGATCTAATGTGCTTTTGCAGATACAAGTTCAAGCTAATAAAGTTTCATTTGAGGTGTATCACCTTCAAGTGCTTCTGGACCATTGAGGCAATGCCCCGTGTATTGTGGCTCAAGTGCCCTCTTGGCCCACCTCCTCATGCGACCCATCGCCCTCTCAGGGCCAATGGCAGAGTGGTTCTACTTTCCCCCACTCTCAATATCCTCCTAGGTGTGGCTCCCACCCTCCTCAATGATCACGTTCTCCTCCTCTGTGGGCTGACCCGGGATGGCACTTTGGAGGGGTGGTTGGGAGTGGTGGTGGTGACTCTAGGTGGCCCTCTGATTATTCTCTTGGTAGTGGCTCTGGTTGGCCAGACACTGGTAAATTATTCCTATGTCTCGCATTGGAAATATTTCCTCGACATCAGGAAAAGGAAGAAGATAAAGAGAAAGAATCTGATAATGGCTAGGGTCCTCTTGACATCACTCTAGACCCCGCTGATGTATGGGGTAAAAAAAGGGATGCCCGTTACAACCTAAATTGTGTAATTACTATTTAATATTACTATGTACGGTAAAATGTAATGTAAATTCGGTGGATGAATAAATTATATTTGTACTTTTTTGTCACTATTTTATGAATGAATGTCATCTCACTTAATATTATATGAAGGAATGAATTTATGTGATTAGATAAATATTGTTTTGATATTATAACTATGGAGATGTATTATATACAATGCATATTTTTTTCAATAACTAACTACCTTGAAAATGTCTTGAGGATGTGCATGTAGGTATATGTTCATTCCTCTAGGTGGAGGGGAAGTATCACTTAGGAGAAGGTCTTGGTTGGGTAACCAGTAACGTAACCTATCTGAGCTTACACACACCAAATTAGAATAATTGAGTCAGGTTATCATGTGGGAAATAGGTAAGTTACCCTTAGGGAAATGTGCCTCATTAGTAAGGGTATTATTTACTACTAAATGTATGCTTGGATGATGTTTATCTATTTGAGATTTTGAGTTCTTCCTCATGTTATTGTGCTTGTTTGTGTGGCTGATTTTGTGTTGGGATATATGCATACATGCATATATATACATATGTTGGCATATGCATACAATGGATATAATGGGATGTCCATACGAGTACAAAAAAATATGCATATATGTTTATAAATGAGTGATATGATACCATAGTCATGTAGGTCATGGTCATTTGGATATTGAATGGATCATTTGACTATTGTGTTGATGGATAATATATATTTATATGTTTGTATATATATAAATACACACATAAGCATAAAATATTAATAGAGGGGTGTGTATACATATATACATAGATATATATTATATATTATTAATATATGACTAATCACTTGTTTGTATTCATCTATATATCAAATTTATCCATAATTGATTGACATGGTGTTTATGTACATATATTGGGAATATGTGTTTAGATGTATGTATATCATTATTGTTCAAATTATATAAAGATATGTATATGTACGTATATATGAATGTGTATATTTAAAAAGGTATGAGACTTCATGTATTAAGTATGCATGTATTTACATGTAATACCAATATAAAAAATCGATTGTCACATACATATATATATATACTTCATACATACATATAGGTCAGTAATGCCAACATCTATATATAAACATAAGAGCATTTCTACAATGGTGAATATATTTTATATAACCAAGGAGAGGATTTATGTGAGAGTATATATATATATATATATATTATAAATGATATTGTACTTTACAATATACACATAAGGAAAAAAGGATAGGCATATTCTATAAACTATGCATGAGATATAGAAGAGTTGCACACTATGGAAAGGTAACTACAAACATCTAAAGGTCGAATATAATGGTTGCTAGCTTTTAGAAAAGAGCGAACCATATACAAGTGTGGTACAAAAATGAAACACATATACCCATGTGGTTATAAGTTGATGTGGGAAATTATTTATGTCTTTCATCTTATGAGTAAGGACGCTGCAGTGAGTAAATACTGAATGTGTCTAAAATGATATTTGCTTTGAGATCGACTATCTCAAGAAATGATGATCAATCGATCATAATGATAAATACATATGACTTTGAAGTTGATTTAACTTCATAACTTGATGACAAACTTTGAGATGGTTACAACTATTCTTCTTCAGCCACTTTTTATGCTCTAGTTGCCAACATTAATGAGAGTTTGAATCTGCAAACTCTACAAACCTTTAAGTTGATAGTGAGAAGGAATTCAATGCCATTATGTATCATGGAATTAGTCAACAACATTACCACATTTTTTTGTAACAAATCAAAAAATTGTTAAATACATTGAAACAATCAATGACTTTATCTAAGCGATTCAATGAGTGAGTCGATACTCAACTTAGACTTAGTCAATACCTTTGTTGGGTGGAATTCTTTTGTTATTGATTGTTTCTCTTGAGGATGAAACTACGCCACCTTTGTGTTTTTTTTACCATAGAAGTCTACTTTATGTTGACAGTCGAATTCTATCACATGGAGTTGATTTATTCTCAAATTGTTGTCAATAAGTGGGTTGATCTTTTGAAATTTGTGTCGCCAAAAATTGTATACCTTTGAAGAAAAGGATAATTTATGCCTAATTTGATCCTATTTTTGGAATTTTATCCTTTAATTACCTTTTCATCATCATTAATAGGCCCCTGTGACCCCTTATTGTGCATCCCAAGGCTTAATTTGATCAAATTTCTGATAAAACCATCATATAAACCTTATTTCTTCACTCTCGAATAATCTAACTGGAAAAAGGGCCCTTGTGGGACTAATTCACCCATCTGGTTGAATTAGTCCTATCCAGGTGGACTAGGTCACCCAAGGTGGTGCCTTAGTCCCCATTGGAGCTATTTTTGGGGTTTTGAGTGGGAAAAGTTAGGATTTTAGTTTATTTCTCCTTCATCTCGACCTTGAGGATCAAATAATAGGTGTTTTAGGTGGATTGCCTATAAATACAAGCCTCTAAACCCTAATTCATAAGTCATCACTCATTATTCACTATTCAATCCACCACTCTTCTCAAGCAAGCTAGGGTTTGAGCATCCTAGGTCAATCAAGACATATTTTCTGAAGCATTCAAGGTCTGAACCTTCAGCCATTGTTGCAACAACTCAAGATCTATCTCCATGGAAAGGTAATAATCCAATTGTCTCATATTTCATACTTCATTACATTTATATCCTCATTTGATTTAATTATCTAAAAGGGGTTTGACCAAGGCAAACCCCCATGCCCTAACAATCAACATTTCCTTCTCTCTCTTTATGTGTTTGTAGATTCAGGTATCTTGGAAGCTTGGAGATAATTCAAGAATGGGTTGAAGACTTTTTTAGGGCATCTCCTTGTTGGATAGGTCAAAGATCTACATAAAAAGACACTTGTAGACCGAAAATTAAGGTTTTTGGTTCGAACACTTGGAGGAACAGAAAGTGCAAACCAAGAACCTCCGTTTCCACCTTCAAATTTTCAAAAAAGGAAAATGGGACACTTCCCCCAGTTGTGGTGACTTAGTCACAATGTGCATATTTTTCAAAGATTTCTATGGATCCAGATACCCATTTGGTTGAAATAGGCCCGAGAGTAGTTTTTTGAAATCACCCCGAAAAAAGGACTAAGCTGCCTAGCTTGGCACAAGTGTCCCACCAGACATAAAATTTAGTATTTTCAGAATTGCAGAGTTCCTTCAAGTTTTCAACACACTTCTAGGTTCACATCTTTCATTTTCAACTTTCCATTTTGTTAAATTTTAAATTTTTTTAGGTCATTTTGTACATGTTTGCATACAACACTATGTTTTCTAGCACTTCACATTTTTAGACTAAACATCAATAAGTCATCTTTCTTTTAGTTTATTGCACTTATAAATCATAGTTAGACACATTCATACCCCCATTAACACATAATCTTGAATGTAACATTAGCATTTTGGCCCATCTTTCTCCTTTTAGGTGAAAAACCCTAGAAGCGTAAGAAAGCATTAAAGTGCCAAATTTTATGTTACAATATTTAAGCTTAGTATTTTCTTAAATACTCACCACATTTCAATCTATGTTATTGGTGTTTCTATGTATGCTTCCTACTACCAAATATCATGCCTAGATTGTAGGTAGTGTAGTTACTTGCTTGTTGTATAAATAACATCAAGAGTTCATTTATTTGGGACACCTCATTATCTCTTTTCTATATGTTATTTATTGTGCAACAATACTACATTTTTAGTGTGCTATTTCATCCAAATTATTCTATCAAATAGTGAGGGAGAGCCTTAAGTATTAGAGTGAGTTTATTATCTTTTAAGAAGTAGAATTTTCCAACTTGAGAGTTAAGGGCTATGAGACTTTGTTGGAGGATCAATACAAAGATAGTTGTTGTTCCATAAGTGTTGTGTTCAGAGTCAATTAGATTGGAAAGCTTAAACATAGGCATGAGGATATTCTACTTTTGTTTATTCTATTTTAATGATTCATGTCTTGATTGATTAAACTAGTCTTGTTGTTATTTGCATAGAGAGGAAAGTATTGTTTGCTTTGAAAGAAAAGTGGAAACTATTTAATTTCTTTGTTCATTGTTTGTAATTACTACATAATAGGAGTATTATGTTTATCATAATTATTACATACTAGATATGAATAAACCAGGGAAGCATAAGGCGTATTCATAGATTTAACTCCTTTTAGTCAAAGACGTGATACTATCGAATGGATTCCTCTATTGATATGAAAACTCTTCGATTGAGGCCATGCTTTGTGTTTGCATTTACACCATGATAGGAGAGATTTTTTTCATAGGTATTATTATTATACAAGATATTATTAGACATGGGTGAGAGAGATTGTTTGTCATAGGTATTTTTATTATTCTAGATATAACCAAACATAGACAAGCTTAAGGAACACTCATAGCTAGATATTTAATTATTCT
Organism: Sequoiadendron giganteum; assembly: GCA_007115665.2. Lineage (NCBI taxonomy): Eukaryota > Viridiplantae > Streptophyta > Pinopsida > Cupressales > Cupressaceae > Sequoiadendron > Sequoiadendron giganteum. The sequence goes on from CM021102.1 coordinate 558,579,203, forward strand.
AGATGGCTAGTAGGTTACTCCTGAGATTGTTATCTAGTGAAGGGAGTGAAATAGTAGGTTACTCCTAGGAAGGTTATCCAGTGAAGGGAGGGAACTAGTACTTTGATTTTTGAGTTGTGTTTCCCTAGGTTGTTTAAAAAGATAGGTTATCTTGGTGAGTAGCTTGCCCATAGAGAGGGATTTCCTAAGCATAAATATAATGGCCTTAAGTCAAAATGAGCTTGTCATAGTGTAGTTGAAATTTTCTTACACCAAGATGGTAAGAGATAAGAACATGGAGAAATGAAATGGAAGATGAGATTCCTAGAGACTTGTTAAGTTTGGACTAGAGTCATCCTTGGAGTGAAAACTCCTAAATCAACAAATTTTTATTATATCCCCTTGAATTTCAGAAGATTATGCAATTAGGTTATGTAGGAAGGTTAGGAAGAATAACCAATATATACCTTCATAATACTAGATATATATAAAAATCTGAGGGATAGAGAAGATTGAGAGAATATCCCTTATTGATAACAACTTATAACAAAGAGTTAAGGATTCTTGGATTTAGGAAGAATACTATGAATCTATGAGTATGCATTGTTGGCATAATATGGAATGAAGTATAAATTAAATGAAGGAGGTATCCTAGAGGTTTGAGAACTCTTGGATTGAATATAATTTATGTGCAAGGCTAGAAACTTGTAAGAAAAGAGATCTAGTACCTTAGGAATAAGGGAAAAGACCAGAATGGTCAAAGAGGAAGTAATAAAAAAAGTGGACATATTACCACCAACGAAAATTGATGAGAAAAATTTGGAGTTTTGATTAAGATGAGAAGGGAACCAAACAACCTTGGTATCTCTAAAGGTTATGATAATAAGTTACAAAGAGTTGGAACAAATACACTTGGAAAGGTGATTGTGAGAAAGAAGCCTAAAAAGGTAAAGCGTATTGATTTGGCAAAGGTTTTGATAATACATAGATGGGTTGGAGTATAAGTAGAACTCACCATCATGTCAAAAAAGAAAAACCAAAATACATTAGAGGTTCCAAAAAGAAATAGAATGTAGTATGATGCTATGTGTCAAATAAATAGAAGCTGTAAGGAAAAACTCTCTAAGTATATTAACAAAATAGGCTTTGCGAGTATAGATATTCCTCCACCAAAGAGGATATTGGAAAGAGAATAAAAATGAATGTTAGCTTGTAAGTTTCTGATTATTCATTATATCTCCTATTGGATGATCCAAAGTGTTGAATCTATGGGATAGAAATCCATGATGAATATAACTTTGGGAAAAAGTATATTAAAGGTATGTCATGAGGCAAGAAAAAGGCAATAGAAAGCCAACAACAAGGAATGACAAATCATTTTGAGAAATGAATTTTTTTTTTAGGGGTTCAACTTCTAGATGATTAGATGTTGTGAAAACACTAAGGGGAGAAGGAAGAGAGTGGATTGACTCAGATTAAGTACCCCATCCAATGAAAAACATGGATATGCTTTCAATTTGGAAGAAATTTGACTTATTAGTAAGTCATGATGACAATTAAGTCATGTCCTTCATGACCACGAGGATTAGGTATTGGTATTTCTTGGAGAGAAATAGTGGAAAGGTCAAGAATTGTGACCTATTATCATTCCATACCTTATATTTATTTAATCAAGAGATCAAATGGCATTATCATTAATGAATTAAGGAAAGGATAGGTGGATTATTTGGTCATGAAAGGGAAGATCATTTTCTATGAGATAGACAAGGGAAGAAAGTGTCTCTATACTCGTATATACCTTATAGGGGATTTAGATAATGATGGTATTTCTATAAATAAGTAGTAATACCACCTATTGTGAAATATATTCATGTCATTAAGTGACTTGATAGTATAGCTACTATGCTAAGGGACCTTAGGAAAGATAGGGTTAGCATTACAAAAGTAGAGGTATGAAAGATACGATGTGATGTTATGTGAGACACATAAAATATCTTTATTTAAATGATTATTTGACCATACCTTATACTCAAATGAAACCCTAGGTTTGGAATAAACTATTGTGGATGAGAAGTTCATTCTAATGAAGAAAGAAACATTAGGTTAAGTTTTACCTATTGAGTTGTACATTGGTCTTGATTGGAACATATAGGGTTAGAGTAACCCATATATTAGACTAGCTATTAGTTGATGACTTAATCTAAAGATTAGGGTATACTAAGGTTGAGACTCACCTATGTGATTAAGTAAATCACTCAAGCTAATGAGAAAATTTATGCTTGGTAATTAGGTATGTAATTAAATTTGATATCTTCTTGAAACCAACATGAATGAACAAGGATTAAGACTCAAAATTAGTACCAATTCTTATATGGAGTTATTTGAAAATAATCTAAGGATGGGAGAAATCCAAGAGTGGATGTCCTAAGATGAAGGAAATCTATCTTCGTAGAATGTCTAAGAATTATGCTTATGTGGAATAAGTCGCAAAATAGGTTTTCACTCAGTCAAAGAATAGACTAATATGCGATATAAAATATAGCCTATGTACCCAAAATTTTGGATAATTAAGGGATGGAATGAGAAAGTTGATATCAAATATTATACATTGGAGGGATAGAGTTATTTCTCAGCCGAGGAACCACTAAAAACTTGGAAAAGATGGAGTAAGTTGTTGTTGAGTACATAGAAAGATAATGTCTAGTGTGTCAGAAACTAAAGATAGGATGTCGTCATTGGTAGGACATGTGTACTCTCTTGAGATTATAGAGGGTATTGGTAGAATGAAAGATAGTTTAATCTACCTATGTCAGCGAAACTAACATAATTTTGTGGTGGAAAAACTCACCAAGGTAACCAATGTAGTTGGAAAACCTGACTTATGGGATTTTGGTCCTTAATAATATATTGAGTGAGGTAGTTGTTTAGTATTCCTAAGAAGGTTGTATTAGTTGTGAACAAGTAAATAATGATATGGTTATGTGAACCAAGATCGTACTACGAGACATTCAAGTGAACAAATGCACAATATATTATTGTAGCCAAAGATGCAAAGAAGGAAAACCAAATCTTGAATGATTTGTTGAGTACTTACAAACTTCTAACATTGAGGTTTGATCCATTACATGGAAAGGAAGGTTGGAAACTCTATTACGCTGAAATAGGCTAGAGAATAGGGTTAACCTTATACTAGATAGCTTGTCAAAAAGGAGTAATAGATAGAAATGATCAATAAAACTTTGTCGATACAAAGCTTAAGTAGTATGAAGAAGTATCGAAAATGACATATGTCCAAGAGAAATGTTGTGCTCAAAATGGATGAGTGATCAAGGCCATTAGTTTTGGATAAAGTAAATAGGTGTGTCAATGATGGACATTCTTGGCTTCTGAGTTGTCCAAGGTGTAAATATGAAAGGAAAGGATGGGACCCATGGTATAGTGTGCAATGCATCATCATTCCATTTCTATTTGGATTATACTAAGGATAAATTCGTGAGCCAATGAGACAATGCTTTCTAGTCACTATAGTATAGGTGTCATGTGCCATTTAGATATTATTTGGTGTAGGAGCAGCCATAGGTTGTCTAGGAAAACTAAGCAATCTATTTTAGTTCAGTGAGCCTTAGTGGAATTTTTTTTTTTATTAGATGAAGGTCATGTTGACCACAAAGTAGGTGTAATAGGGTTTTAGATCAATAGGAGGCTTAGGACTTTTTCAAGGTGCAAATAGGGCTAAGAAGTTGTATTGCAATTGTACAACATTTGAAATGTTTCTCAAGAACATTGACAATTGGAGCTACAAATGACCAAGAAGAGCCCAAGGGAGATGATAAATTTTTGGTGACCATATTTATTGGATGCATCGGCATTGGAGTAAGGTTGGATGCCTATTATACATTTTAAGTTTTGAATTCAAGGAAAGCATATGTGACTATGTGTGAAATTTTTGGTTTTTGTATTGCAGTGATACTTCAATGGATTAGTTTTGGCACTGTAATTTGTGCATGATGTAGAGTAGTTGTTCTTTGAATTATGTGTGGCATTAGATAGTTTTTTTGTTTATCTTTAAGCACTTCTTGTAAATATTTTGTGTTCTATACTGTTGCTGGTCTGAACCAGACAATTTGTAAAGAATGGAGTGTTAGTTCATTTTCCCACCATATAAATTGTACGGTCCTTTGGGATTAGTGACTAGACTACATGGGTTTACATATAGTGGGAGTTGGGGCCTTTGAAAGCACAAGATCTATTGCTGGAGTCTTATCTTAGGCGAGCCAGAGAAGAGCCCAACTAGGAAAGACCATAGTGTAGAGCACTTAATTTGCAGAGGTGATAACTTAGAGACAAATTTCCTTGTGGAGAAGGAAGATATGAGTCTTACCAAGATATGGTAAAGAGGAAGAGACTCTACCAATCCATTTGTGATGGGAGAACTTAGCAAGTTGCAGAGAGGCCAAGAAAGGCCTAAAGAGCCTTAATTTTGGCTCATTTTCAGTTAGGGCATTGTATGGCCAGTTGTGGCCCAAGACCCCAAAAATCCTTGAGGGGTGGGCATATGAACTAGGAATCCCAAGAAAAGATTGGGGTTTTCTTTGGAGGGACTTTGTAAAATCCCTTATTTCTCGAAGAAGGAAACCTAATAGGGCTAGTAGCCTTCTAGGCCTAATGAAGGAGTTTGGTGAAAGCAAGTTGCAGATGGAGCTAGGTGGATCCCTAATGCCCATAGTAGGATGGATTGAAACTTTTGGAAGCACCTCCACACCTATGTAAAACCATTTCAAGAAATTAAAGGTTAGTAGCCTTTAAGATAGTTTAAGGGCTAATGGCTAGTGCTAGAAGATTGCACCAAGTTTTGACTTGGGAGAAGAAACTTTGTTGATAGTTGGGTTGGCAAGGAGAACTAGGGGATCCTAAGAAGGAAGAGATCCTATAGGTTGCAAGTGGTAGATAAAGACACCCTAGAGGTCTTCCAAGAAAGACCTAGAGCATGAATCAATGAGTGATTCATCCAACCTCCCTATCAGATTGGTATCAGAGCCCCTAAAAGATTTGGGATTGATTATTGTATGTCATAGATTGAGTCTAGTGGTTCTACAATCATGGTGACGAATATAGAATTGGCCAAGAAGGTCGAAGACCAGGAGGAAGACAATAGGATATTAAGGGAAAGAATAGCCCAACTTGAGCAAGCAATGAGTAATGTACAGACCAAGACTGATGAGGTCAGTGATAAATTGGAAGGAAGAGTACTCAAGGGTGAAGAGGTTGCAGAGGAAGACATTCCCCTGAACTTGACCCTATTTTGCAAGAAGAGTCTTTCTTGAAGGCATTGAAGGCTATGAGTGGAAAAGAACTTGAAGGCATATCATTGTTTAGTGGAAAATTGGAAGTAGATCTAGTCATGGATTGGATAGAGGGAATGGAAAACCATTTTGAGTGTGATGGAGTCACTGAAGCACAAAAGGTAAAAGTGGCAAAATCAAGATTGAGAGGTTCTACTTTGACATGGTGGAAGTTCATCTAGACAAAGAGAGAAAAGGAAGGCAAGAAACCTATTTCCACTTGGAAGGGAATGGTTGTCAAAATGAGAGAGGCATACATGCCAGATGACTATGAAATTCAATTGCATAAGAAAAGACAAAGCTTGAGACAAAGAGACCAAGATGTAAATTCCTATACATAGGAGTTTCAAAAAATTTGCATGAGGTCTAATGTATTTGAGGATGAAAGCCTTAAGGTGGCTAGATACCTTAATGGTTTGAAGTGGAACATACAAGAGGAGATGACTCTTATAAGTCCCAAAAAAGTGCACCAATGTTATTAATTGGCTATAAAGATTGAAGGGAAAAGTAAAAGGAAACAGGATCAAACTTCTAGGAGCAGAGGAAGAGGCAGAGATCAAAGAAGACATAGAGGTGGATACCAAGGTAGAGGGAGTGAACAAAGAAGTCAAGGAGAGTCTAAACTCATAGAGAATGAAAGTGAAAAAACTTCTAGAGGAGGTTATGGAAGAGGTAGAGGATCTCAAGGAGGTTCTAATAGAGGAAAAGGTGCAGGCAAAAGTAACTCTTACTTTGCTAGCATGAAATGTTATAACTGTGGCCAAGTGGGACATCTTGCTTATAGGTGCCTGGAGAAAGCATCTTCTTCTAACATAGTGAAGAGAATAGCATATTCTCAAGAAGAAACTATGAGTGTCAAATCACCAGAGGTTAGCCATATTGAGTCAGAAATGGGGGAGAACTTGATGTTTAGAAGGGTTCTAATCAGGCAACCAGTCAAGGAGGAGCCAAAGAAAAGGAGAGCCTTATTCAGAGTGAGATGCAAAATACTTGGGAAGGTGTGCAAAGTTATAGTGGATACAAGGTCCACTGATAAAATCATCTCAGAGGAAGTAGTAAAGAAGCTAAAATTGGATAAGATACCCCATACTAATCCTTACAAGGTGACATGGCTGAATAAAGGGCAGAGTGTCCTTGTGAATGAGCAGACATCAATGGAATTCTCCATTGGAGGATAGAAAGACAAATTGGTTTGTGATGTGTTTCCCATGGACGCATGCCATCTTCTATTGGGCAGGCCATGGAAATATGACAAAGACATCTATGATGGAAAGGAGAACACCATCTCATTCAAGAAGGATGGTAAAACATTTAAGATACAGTCACTATTGGATGAAGAAGAAGTACAGTCAAAGACCCCTAGTGTCTTGTTAAGCAGTGGTAAGGATTTTATCAACACTCTTTAGCAAGGAGGTGAAGGATATGCTATTATGGTGCAACCCAATGAAGAAGAAAAGACTATGCAGACACCTATACTAGGAGAAGTCCAAAAGTTACTTGAGAAGTTCAAGGACATAGTCAGTGATGGGACACCAACAACATTACCTCCAAAGAGAGCTATTAGTCATTAGATTGATTTCATACCAAGGGATTCATTGCCGAACAAAGCAACCTATAAACTCACACCAGATCAGAACCTAGAAGTGGCTAGGCAAGTGCAAGAGTTATTAGACCAAGGCCTAATCAAGAAGAGCATCAGTCCATGTGAAGTACCAGTGGTCTTAGCATCTAAGAAAGGTGGTAAGTGGAGACTTTGCACTGAATCTAGGGCTATCAATAGGATTACAATCAGATATAGATTTCCTATTCCTAGGATAGAGGATTTGATGGACTGTCTTGGAGGGGCAAAGTACTTCACTAAGTTGGACCTCAAAAGTGGGTACCACCAGATTAGAATCAAAGATGGGGATGAATGGAAGACAACTTTTAGGACAACTGATGGGTTGTATGAGTGGAGAGTTATGCCATTTGGCCTCTCAAATTCCCCTAGCACATTCATGAGGCTCATGAATGAAGTGCTTAAGGATTTAACAGGAATATTTGTGGTGGTGTATCTAGATGATATACTCATATTTAGTAAGATAGTAGAGGAACATTTGAAGCATGTGGAGATGGTACTTAAAAGGTTGCAGGAGGAGAGGTTATCCATCAACCTAGAAAAGTGTGAGTTCTTCAAGCAAGAGCTTGTGTATTTGGGGTTTGTAGTATCCCAAGGGTCATTGAAGATGGACCCAAGCAAGGTGGAAGATATTCTAAATTGGCCTACACCAACCATTGGGACAGAGGTAAGGAGTTTTCATGGGTTAGCTCAGTTTTACAGAAAGTTTATAAGAAACTTCAGTGGCATTTGTGCACTAGTGCTTGATACTATCAAGGGTGGTCTAAAGACTAAATTTAAATGGAATCTTGAAGAAGAGAAGGGTTTTGAGAAGTTGAAGCAAGAAGTGGTGACTCAACCCATCTTTTTGTTACCTAGCTTTGATAAGCTATTCACAGTGGAATGTGATGCCAGTGGAATTGCAGTAGGAGGAGTACTAAGCCAAGAAGGCAGGCCTATAGATTTCTTTAGTGAAAAGCTCAATGAGGCTAAAAAGAAGTACTATACTTATGACTTAGAGCTATATGCTCTAGTGCAGTCTCTTAGAAAGTGGAGACATTATCTCCTACCTAAGGATTTTGTAGTGTTTACGGATAACCAGACACTTAGCTACATCAACACACAAGAAAAGCTAAGTAATAGGCACTTGAAATGGATGGAGTACCTCCAAGCCTTCACCTTTACTATCAAACACAAGAAAAGATAGTTGAATAAGGTGGCTGATCCACTAAGTTGGAGGTTGCTAACAGTGCAAGAGATTCAATTCCAAAGCATTGGGATAGAGAGTTTCAAGGATCTCTATGGAGAAGATGAAGACTTCTCTAAAGCATATAAGGTATGTTATGATTTTGATAATCATTTTCACAGTCAATTCTCAGAGTATACACTGCAGAGTGGACTTTTGTTCAAGGGGAATCAGTTGTGTGTTCCCAAAGGTTCAATGAGAGAGAATCTCATTTAGGAGAAGCACAATGGTAGTCTCAGTGGCCATTTCGGTATCAACAAGACAATGGAGTTGGTACAGAGGTTCTATTATTGGCCCAAGTTGCCAAGGGATGTCAGAAGATATGTGGAGAAGTGTGTAATTTGAATGAAATCCAAGGGGGGAGCTAGCAATGTAGGTTTGTATCAACCTCTACCTATTCCTAACAAACCAAGGGAATGCATTAGTATGGATTTTGTTGTAGGACTCCCTAAAACTAAGACAGGGTTTGATAGTGTTTATGTGGTGGTAGATAGGTTTAGTAAAATGAGTCGTTTTGTTCCTTGCAAGACCACCCATGATGCTAGTTATATTATTCGTCTCTTCTTCAAAGAGATTGTGAGGATCCATGGATTACCATTGAGCATAGTATCAGACAAAGATGTGAAGTTTATGAGTCATTTTTGGAAAAATCTATGGAGCAGACTGGGTACTAACTTATCTTTTGGTTTAGATTACCATCCTTAGACATATGGAAAAACTGAGGTGATAAATAAAGTGTTAGGTAACCTTCTAAGATGCCTAACCAAGGAGTATGGTCAGACATGGGACTTGGTCATATCACAAGCTGAATATGCATACAATGACAGTGTGAATAGGACCACAGGTAGAAGTCCTTTGAGATAGTATATGGTATGCACCCAAGAGGTGTGTGTGAGCTTAGAGATCTAGGAGCTATGGAGCATAGAAGTAACCATGCAGAGGATTTCTCTCATACCATGAAGGAGATTCTAGAGCAAGTGAAGAAAAAAATCACAGAGGTTACTAATAAGTTGAAAACTAAGGTGGATATGTCTAGGAAAGATATCCAATTTACAGTAGGCGACTATGTCATGGTCCACATCAACAAATCTAGATTGCAGAAAGGAGTACCCACAAAGTTGCAGATGAAGAGAGTGGGACCATATAAAGTATTAGCTAAGTATGGAAGGAATGCTTACAAGGTGGAGCTTCCTGCAGAATTAAGTATTTCACCAATGTTTAATGTAGCTGACTTGATCAAGTATAAAGGAACAATGATTGGTATGAATCTAAATAGTACAGATGTATTGGAGGATGTGAGTATTATAGTCTTACCTCCTCAGGACAAGCTGCAAGCAGATAGGATCTTGGAATCCTGAGTGAAGAAGTATACTTGGCACAAGGTGTACATGGAACACCTCATACAGTGGAAAGACAAACCAGAGTCTGAGGCTACATGGGTGGAAGAAGCTCATTTCAATAAGTATGGCATTGATCTATCTTTGATATCTCCCCACATTACTTAGTGTTTGTGCAGAGGGGGGAGAATGGTGCAGGAGCACCCATAGGTTGTCTAGGAAAACTAAGCAATCTATTTTAGTTTAGTGAGCCTTAGTGGAATTTTTTGTTGTGATTAGATGAAGGTCATGTTGACCACAGAGTAGGTGTAATAGGGTTTTAGATCAATAGGAGGCTTAGGACTTTTGCAAGCTGCAAATAGGGCTAAGAAGTTGTATTGCAACTGTGCAACATTTGAAATGTTGCTCAAGAACATTGACAGTTGGAGCTACAAATGACCAAGAAGAGCCCAAGGGAGATGATAATTGTTTGGTGACCCTATTTATGGGATGCCTCGACATTGGAGTAAGGTTGGATGCCTATTATACATTTTAAGTTTTGAATTCAAGGAAAGCATATGTGACTGTGTGTGAAATTTTTGGTTTTTGTATTGCAGTGATACTTTAATGGATTAGTTTTGGCACTGTAATTTGTGCATGATGTAGAGTAGTTGTTCTTTGAATTCTGTGTGGCATTAGATAGTTTTTTTGTTTAGCTTTAAGCACTTCTTGTAAATATTTTGTGTTCTACACTATTGCTGGTCTGAACTAGACAGTTTGTAAAGAATGGAGTGTTAGTTCATTTTCCCACCGTACAAGTTGTACGACCCTTTGGGATTAGTGGCTAGACTCCATGGGTGTACATATAGTGGGAGTTGGGGCCTTTGAAAGCACAAGATCTATTGCTGGAGTCTTGTCTTAGAGCCAGAGAAGAGCCCGACTAGGAAAGACCAAAGTGCAAAGCACTTAATTTGTAGAGGTGATAACTTAGAGAAACAATTCCTTGTGGAGAAGGAAGAAACGAGTCTTACCAAGATATGGTCAAGAGGAAGAGACTCTACCAATCCATTTTTGAGGGGAGAACTTAGCAAGTTGCAGAGAGGCCAGGAAAGGCTTAAAGAGCCTTAATTTTGGCTCATTTTCAGTTAGAGCATTGTACGGCTAGTTGTGGCCCAAGACCCCAAAAATCCTTGAGGGGTGGGCATATGAACTAGGATCCCAAGAAAAAATTGGGGTTTTCTTTGGAGGGACTTTGGGAAAATCCCCGATTTCTCAGAGAAGGAGACCTAATAGGGCTAGTAGCCTTCTAGGCCTAATGAAGGAGTTTGGTGAAAGCGAGTTGTAGATGGAGCTAGGTGGATCCCTAATGCCCCTAGTAGGATGGATTGAAACTTTTGGAAGCACCTCCACACCTCTATAAAACCATTTCAAGAAATTGGAGGTTAGTAGCCTTTAAGATAGTTTAAGGGCTAATGGCTAGTGCTACAAGATTGCACCAAGTTTTGACTTGGGAGAAGGAAATTTTCTTGATAGTTGGGTTGGCAAGGAGAACCAGGGGATCCTAAGAAGGAAGAGATCCTATAGGTTGCAAGTGGTGGAGAAAGACACCCTAGAGATCTTCCAAGAAAGAGCTAGAGCATGAATCAGTGAGTGATTCATCCAACCTCCCTATCATTATTTTACATAGGATGTACACATGAAATATTATGAATAAAACACATAAGCTCTTGAGAAGAGTAATTATGTGTGAGACATACAAGTTTTTCCTATGCGATAGCAAGGACATTTGATGCAAAGTCTAAGGGGGACAAGGATGCAAGGAGTGATGCTACATAGGATGAATGTTTATAAATCTTATGAATTTTGAGAATGGTAAGTAAAACTTTGTTAGACTTTATCTGTATGTTAAACTACTATAGATCATCGAGGATGATGATTCACAAGGGGGGAATGTATGTTACACCCCAAATTATGTAATTACTATTTACTATTACTATGTATAGTAAAATGTGAATGTAATGTGAATTCAGTGAATAAATTGTATTTATACTTTGTTATCACTATTTAATGAATGAACTTCATCTCATTTAATTTTATATATGAAGGAATGCATTTATGTGATTAGATGAATATTGTGTTGATATTTTAACTATGGAGATGTATTATGTGTAATGCATATTTTGTTGAATAGCTGACTACCTTGGACATGTTTTGAGAATGTGGATGCAGGTATATGTTCATTCCTCTAGGTGGAGGGGAAGTATCACTCAAGAGAAGGTCTTGGTTGGTTAATTGGTAATGTAATCTATCTAAGCTTACATACACCATAATAGAATAATTCAGTCGGGTTATCATGTGGGAAATAGGTAAGTAAGTCATCCTTAGTGTAATGTGTCTCATTAGTAAGGGTCTTGTTTACTACTAAATGCATGCTTAGATGATGGTTATCTGTTTGATCTTGTGAGTCCTTCCTCATGTTAATGTGCTTGTTTGTGTGGTTGGTTGTGTGTTGGGATATATGCATACACGTATATATATACATATGTTGGCATATGCGTACGATGGATATAATGGGATGTTTATATGAGTACAACAACATATGCATAGATATGCATATATTTTTATAAATGAGTGATATGATGCCATAGTCACGTAGGTCATGGTCATTCAAATATTGAATGGATCCTTTGACTATCGTGTTGATGGATAATATATTTATATGTTTGTATATATATAAATACACACATAAGCATAAAAGCTTAATAGAGGAGTGTGTATACATATATATACATAGATATATAATATATATTATTACTATGTGACTAATAACTTGTTCATATTCATATATATATTAAATGTATCGATACTTGATTTACATGGTGTATATGTACATATATTGTGAATATGTGTTTAGATATATGTATATCGTCATTGTTCAAATTATATATAGATATGTATATGTGCGTATATATGAATGTATATATTTATAAAGGTATAAGACTTCATGTATTAAGTATGTATGTATTTACATGTAATACAAATGTGAAAACTCAATTGTCACATACATGTATATATACTTAATACATACATAGGTTAGTAATGCCAACATCTATGTATAAACATAAGAGCTTTTATACAACGGTGAATATATTTTATATAACCAAGGTGAGGATTTATGCGAGAGTATATATATATTTATATTGTAAATGATATTATACTTTACAATATACGCATAAGGAAGAAAGGATAGGCATATTCTATAAGCTATGTATGAGATATAGAAGAGTTGTGCACTATGGAAAGGTAACTACAAATATCTAAAGGCCGAATATAATAGTTGTTGAATTTTAGAAAAGAGTGAATCATATACAAGTGTGGTGCAACAATGAAACACATATACCCATGTGGTTATAAGTCGATGTGGGCAAGTATTTAAGTCTTTCATCTTATGAGTAAGGACGCTACAACGAGTAAAAACTGAATGTGTCTAAAATGATATTTGCTTTGAGATCGACTATCTCAAGAAATGATGATCAATCAAATATTATGCTAAATACATATGAATTTGAAGTTGATTTAACTTCATAACTTGATGACCAAACTTTGAGATGGTTACAATTTTTCTTCTTGAGCCACTTTTTATGCTCTAGTTGTCAACACTAAAGAGATTTTGAATCTGCAAACTCTACAAACCTTTAACTCGATAGTGAGAAGGAATTCAACGCCATTATGTATCATGGACTTAGTCAAAAATATTACCACGATTTCTTGTAACAAATCCAACAGTTGTTAAATACTTTGAAAAAATCAGTGACTTTATCTAATCGATTTAATGAGTGAGTCGCTACTCAGCTTAGACTTAGTTGATGCCTTTGTTGGGTGGCATGCTTTTTTTATTGACTGTTTCTCTTGAGGATGAAACAGTGTTACCTTTGTGTTATGTCTAGCATAGAAGTATACTTTATATTGACAATAAAATTCTTTCACATGGAGAGTTGATTTATTCTCAAATTTTTGTCAATAAGTGGGTCGATCTATTGATATTCAAGCTTAGTCTTTTCTTACATACTCACCACCTTTCAAGTTGTTTAGTGGTGTTGCTACACATTCTTGTTGTTGTCAAATATCATTCCTAAATTGTAGGAAATGTAGTTTCTTGTTGTATAAATAACAACAAGAGTTCATTTGTATGGGACACCTCAATATCTCTTTTCTGTGTTATTTCTTGTGCAACAAATCTATATTTTTAGTGTGCTATTCCATCCGAAATATTCTATCAAATAGTGAGGGAGAGCCTTTAGTATTAGAGTGAGTTTATTATCTTTTGAGAAGTAGCATTTTCCAACTTGAGAGTTAAGAGCTGTGAGACTTTGTTGGAGGATCAATATCAAGATAGTTGATGATCCAAAATTGTTGTGTTCACAACCAGTCAGATTGGAAAGCTTAAACATAGGCATGAGGATATTCTAATTTTGTTTATTCTATTTTGAATGAACTATGTCTTGATTGATTAAACTAGTCTTGTTGTTACTTGCATATAGAGGAAAGGATTGTTTTCTTTGAAAGAAAAGTGGAAACTATTTACTTTGTGCATTGTTTGTAATTACTCCATAATAGGAGGATTATGTTTATCATAATTATTACATACTAGATATGAATAAACCTGGGAAGCATAAGGCATATTCGTAGCTTTAACCCCTTTTAGTCAAAGAGGTGATACTCTCGAATGAAGTCCTTTATTGATATTCCAACTATTTGATTGAGGCCATGCTTTGTGTTTGTATTTACTCCATGATAGGAGAGATTTTTGTCATTGGTATTATTATTATGAAAGATATGATTAGACATAGGTGAGAGAGATTGTTTGTCATAGGTATTGTTATTATGCTAGATATGACCAAATGTAGACAAGCTTAAGGAATACTCATAGATAGATATTTAATTATTCTTGATGGATAGTAGGCTACTCCTGGGATTGTTATCTAGTGAAGGGAGGGAACTAGTAGGTTACTCCTAGGAAGGTTATCCAGTGAAGGGAGGGAACTAGTACTTTTATTTATGAGTTGTGTTTCCTTAGGTTGTTTAAAAATATAGGTTATCCTGGAGAGTAGCTTTCCCATGGAGAGGGATTTCCTAAGCATGGATATAATGAACTTAAGTCAAAATGATCATTCCATAGTGTAGGTGAATGGTATACCATACTTGATTATATAGAGTGAGAACACTTTGGCCAAAGTAGTGAAGATGGTTGAAGACTCCACTGAAGAAGTGTGAATGTCGAGACCCCACTCTTAGTTCATCTTGTCCATTAAAATGTATGAGGGGTACCTAGCATAGGTTGTAAATCCTAGTCATGCGGGGCATAACACTAACCTTAGAGTGGTTTATCTTATGGGGTTACCCAACCAATATATTTGTCGAAGGGAAGGACCATATATCATTGATAGATGTGCGGGGAATTGCATATGAGTCCTTGGTTGACATAAAATTGCTTAAGTGATGCTTCTCCTCCTTAGCAGGTGACAAAAGACCAAGGTTTTGAAAGGAAGATTCTTGGACCATCTATATCTTATGCTCTAAAGCTCGATGGAGCTGTTGTTTTAATAGTATACATTCTTGGAATATTGTAATTTGTGAAATTATTATATCGGAATGGAATATCTATTGAATATTGTATGACATCTTGGCTCAATATTATATTTATGTTTTGGAAGATTTGTATAGTTACTTTGGAATGCAATGACAAATTGGAATTTTTTTTATTTTAGTTATGCATGTAATTTACATTATTGGAAAAAAAAAGTTATTGCTATGTCATGGCATCATGTTTTATTCACTCGAGGTGAAAACATTAGAAATTTTACTGTGATGAACACTAGGGTTTCTACAATGACAGAGATCCTCCTGGCTCTATTGGCTCTGCTCTAGCTGCTTAGTGGCCTTTTTATTTTATATGTTTGTAATGATTATGGATTTCTGGGCTAGGCCCAAGTGACTCTGTTTTTTGGTTTTCTGGGCTATGCCCATGTGACTCTTTAGGTGTGCCTTCTTACCACCTACCCTTTTTTTGTGAATATGTAACTTTATATTTATTAATAATATAGATAGCTACCTATTCATAAAAAATAAGCAAAAGGAAAACATGCACTAATGTGTTATGACACCACATGAAACCCGCTTAAGATGGGCCTAGGTAGGTGCTTTGAGTTATTTTTGAATACCAATAAGAATGAATAAGTGCCACATGTCATGTCCTCATTGTATTGAAGACTTATTTCCTAGCACAATTTTGAAAGTACGTGCCATTAAAATCTATACTAATGCTGGCATATGTTATCCACAATGTAAAGATGAAATAACCTAGAATATTCTTCTAAAGGCTTGATAGTAAATGTGGGCCATACCATGAACCTTAGCACATTTTCAATTCAACATGATTTGGCCAATAAGCATTAAAATCTATTTTTCACTGAATTATTATGGATGTGATAATTATTGATCATCACACACCTTCCAAGTTGATAGTCAAAATTTAAAACTAAAAATGGCTAGCAAGAGACTCTAGTATTTTCTCATTCAAACCATTAATACAAAAATGACTAGTTCCTACCCGATTGTTAGTCAATTTTATTTCCAATTGAATTTGATTTATTGTATAAAATGTTTGAAGGAGATTTACATGATAGAATTAAAGTTGTGAACACATTTTCGAAGCTACAAAAACAAAAAGCTAAGGATTCCAAGCAAGAATAGGTCAGTCAAAAATTTTCTTCTCTTCTATTAGAAAATATTTTTCTATTCTATAATAAATCAAACTAGGATTTCATTAGTGTTTTTAGATAGTTCTAAATTAAAATTGAGCCTTAGCTTAGGTTAATCCCCAAACCCTAATTTTTCAGGAAAAAAAAAAACAAAAAAAATCTGAAATGAGCCAAGCATCACCTCAAGTTAGAAAGATGAAGCAAGGGTTAGAAGAAGAAATTATAAGCTTGATCCCTAATTAATCTAAGAAGAAAAATCATACCCAAGGGTCTAGAATCCTTTTAGATAGATTAATTAATATGATATAATATACGAGGGTTGCAAGTATTGGCACTCAAGGTTGGGATTTATTCAACTACTATTTCAAAACAAGCAATGTTCTGAGGTCCATTTATAACATTTGGAATTTAGACCTTGGGAGGTTGGTGATCATAAATGTACATTTTAATGTGGATTTGATAAGAGTTATTTCTAAAATATATGATCCATAAATTCCAAGGTAATAATAAATGAAAGGGTGGCCATTTAGTAATATTAGATAGGGAATACATATGTGAAGTGTTCAATCTTAATGTGACTACCAATATCCCTAAATATATTGATTCACTATGTAAGGAGTATGCCAAAGATAAGCACAATTATAGGATTATGTGGCTCCCTCATTACAATAATAATAGGAAACTCATGATGTTTACTAGAGATAAAGTTGAGCCTTTCAACTTTGACATTTTTTAAGATTAATTCATCAATACCTACTATACCCTATGTTTGGTTTTGGTTGTGGACCATAAGGAACAGATTCTAGTGCACCTAATGATGACTATGATTGATATCCAACATAGAGACTAAAAATAGAAGTTTTAGTTTCACTACTTTTATTACGTAGGGAATCCACAAAGGTTTGGTGGTGGTCAAAGGTGATGAAAAAATACTATATTTCAAATAGTATTCTCTCTTATGTCACATTAGTTTATATAGGGAAAATTATCTAAAGTGTTGCAATATAGTTGAAATTATATGATGCAAACAGAGCCCCACTGCCAGTTCAAGGATGAACATATCAAGAATATAAATTGCTAATATTCAAACTATGTTTTGTTTGAGGAATGTTTTTTGCATATAGTCATGAGAAACTTGGGCTATCAAAACACCAATAGGTTGTTAAAGAAAGTGATGAGGTTTCTAAGACCTAAAGATGATGATCTTGAGGTAGAAATAGATCATAATTGAGGTGATTGTTTCCTTCTCTCTAATACTATAGTCATCATAATTTATGTTGCACCATTTCAACCTCACACACTGCCAAGAAGTGTGCCATACATAATTGCATTTATTGAATTCATGTGGTAGATGAATGAGACAAACAAGTTCCACTTCAGAACCCATAAGAAAGGATCATTATTTCCATCATCAATTGTGTTTTTTGATTTTATGGTTACTAACAAGGAGGGGTTGGAATTACTATGTCCTATGTTGTAAGACTATAGAATGAGGTTTTATAAGAAAAGGAATTGTGAATCGGAGCATTTAATTGATTAGACTAGGCTAAGGGTAAATAAGTCCAACTTATATCATGAATTTGACGAAATTAAATATGTAATAAAAAATTATTCAACTGATATAGAAGTCCAAAAAAGGAAGAATACATGTATACAATTTCTCAAGGGAGAAGAACAAAAATAATAGGATGACCAAATTTATCGAGGAACATATAAAGAGATTAAAGATCTTATTATTAGGATGAAATCTATGCTTGAAAATGTTGCTACTCTTGGCCCTAGTATTTTTGCATCATTAAGAATGATAATCAAAGAAGAATCAAGGCTAATAGAACAAGAAGTTGAACACACTACTCCACAACATGAGGTTCTAGTAATAGGGTGATCCCACAATACCGGTTTACAATTTCATTGAGGAAGGAAAATTTCAAAAATGCTCCCATGAAAAAAATTGTTTTGAGGGGTTTGCATGAACTAGGGGTTCATATTGACCGTCAATGGGTTCACTCGAACCCCCTTTCAAGTGAAACCTATTAAATGATGGGACCCACCTTTTGGCACATTTTTTAAATGGAAGACAAAGGGAAATTTTAAAAAAATGGGTGTTTGCGGGAACCTTGCTTCACTTGAAGGTTCAAGGGGGGCTCACTTGGAGGGGGGTTCTAATGAGCTCCCATTTTTCTCCCTTCTCCCCCTTTACTACCAAATCTTTGCAAAAAATTTCCTTTCGAAGCTCGAGTTGAGGATGAAAATATAGGAGACTTCACAGACCCAATTGGATGATGGTAGTCCTCAAAATGAGCTATCCATTGAATATAATTTTAATATGTATTTATTTTAGTTTGATTAAACATAGGTTTTTCACCAAAAACAAGCTTTTTGTTCTGCACATGTGGAAAAATAGCAGATTATCAAAAAAAAATTGAAAAATATCAATTTACTAGATATTGATGTCATTGACCCAACAATTTTTTTTTTGAATTTTGATACTGTGAATGTAAAATTATTCAAGCTCCCTTCAAGTTTTATTTTTTTGTGTTTTGCTAAAAGCCGACCCAACCCTCATATGTCCAACTTGCTGCCCTTAGCCTTCCATTGGCCTTCTTATTCTATACTATGTTGACAACTTCCACATGGCTACACAAAACTCTCCGAAAGCATTCTTCCCTTCGCTTCTCAACCGATTCCCTCTATGCCTCCACATGTCTTTACCATAGGATATTTTTAACTACTCCCCTTAATTTTATAGTCATGCCTCACCCACATACCACATAGCCTTCATTCGTAATCTTTGGCAGACCTCGCAGGCGGTGCCGATAGTAAACATGATGCTAAGTGTCTTATCGGTGCATAATTTCATCAAAGGGAGGGGAGAATGAACTATGAGCTATGAAATTCTGCCATGTATTCCCTCGGTGAGTCTTCATCAAAGGAAAGAGTAGAGCAACGTCGGGCCACCATATTTCATCACATGTTCTAACTGCCTCTGCTGAGAGGTGACACTTGTCTGCACAAGGTAAGCCAAGACCGCTGCCATCATTTGTAGGGGGATGTGTCTGGCTGGGAAGTGTCTACATGCCATGGCTTGATATTTTCTATTACAATGGTCGAGGGGGATTTGCGGTTGCATCATTTCTCTGGATATCGAATATTTTCTGTTGTTGGCTTGCTAGGCAATGGAATTTTTGGCTATAAATACTGCTTCTTATTTTTGGAAAATGGGTTCGAAAGCCAAATTTTGAGAAAAGAAACCAAGCCTTTTATTGTTTTTAGATTTTTTCAAAATAACTCACAGACTATGCAATTACTTGAACTTTCTATTTTCTTAAGCTATTTGATAAACTTTATACTATGCTATTATTATTTGAATGTTTATTTGTAGAAATTCTATAATTTTAATATAGATTTGTTGGTTTAGATCATGTCTTTGAATCCTCATTTTAGTGAATGTGCATGAAGGATATTTTATGTCATTGGATGAATTATTCAAAATTCTATATTTAATTTATGTCATTTTGAGACATAGCAGATTGCTGAATAGGCCCTTAAATCACATCCAAAAGATAGATCTATCGTGCCTTACATCTAAATCTTGTCACATCACCCTAGTTAGATCTTTTTTTTTTATATCTGCTTCCTTTTCCCATTCAAATCCCTAGTTATAGATGAAGTCAACTTCTTAAAAATCTAGAGGTCACTCAGTTTAGTGCAATTAGTCCCCCATTAACTGAGTTTCCCATAAAGGATGTTACATTGCCAATTTTTGGCATCAACAGTTTCTTTTTTCTGGCACGCCCAATGGGACTTGCTTAAATTAATTTTAATTCAAAGAGGGTGTATGATCCATCGACCTATTACTAGGTCACAAATAGTGAATAATCCCCATCTTCTAGTGCCACCATTAGGGACAGTACAGACCTCAACCCAACTAGTGAATGTTTTGCTTCCTCCACCCCTACCGCTAGCCATGTTTCCCACTACTAATAGAAATTATGTGGCTTGGAATGTCAAAAGTCCCCTTGTAGCACTAGTTTCAACCATAGTTTGGGCCCCTATTTCGGTCTCTGCTCTAAAATCTATACCCAAGTTTATCGGAGATGGAACTAGAATGCCATCTGAACATCTGCAAGATGTTGCAGATGTATGTTTGGTGCATGGGGTAACAGACCATAGCATAGCACTGAGGCTGCTCATGACCTCTTTCAGAGGTAAAGTGTTGGATTGGTACCACACACTGCAAGTTAATACCATCACCACTTGGGATGATCTTGGAGATCCATTCTATGAAAGATTCTAAAATGATAGAGATAGGTCTTCCCACTATCACCAGATGGAGATCATCAAGCGACAAGCGGGCTCCATATGAAGCCATGAATGACTTTAGTGCCTCGTTTCACATAACTTGGCAAAGAATTCAGGTTGTAATCCGCCCGCCGCCCAACTTGGCATTCATGTTCTACTTGAGGTCCATTAACACCAATGTCTCAATGATGATCCAATCACTCTGTGGAACTACTCTACTAAATGCATCTAGCATCACAATTAAAGTGGAGAACAATATAATTGACATCAAAAAGCTACATCCTTGACCCATCATGCCTATATTCCCTGAGATATCAGTTCCCACCCAAGTGACATTGTCTACCACTGCAGCCACTCCTCCTCAATCCATGTATACATATGTGAGTGCATTGTAGAGCATTTCTTCTACATCTGGTTCATCAAAGGATGATATAAGAGATGTCAAAGAGATGTTGTGGGTTATGGCCAATGAGATAAATATTATCAAGTGCAACCAGGCCACTCCTCCGAAGCTGACCTATCAAAATTATCAGGGAGGAAGGTCCTCTTACCAATAGAACCAGTTCCAAGGATGTGCTTGTAAAAATTCATAGGTGCAAACAACAAATCAAATAGTGTCGATACCCACTCCGTTGCAGAGTGCCAACCTAATGTCGAGTAGAGAGCTAACCATGGGGTAGAACAATTTAGTCGATGATGCCAACCCCTGGTGTTTCCCTTGCAGTGATTCATATATGCCCTAAAACTTCCCACATGGAAATCTACAATAGAAGGTGGTTGAATAGCACAACCAAGGTGTGGTGCCAAATTCTAGAGGTTATACATATGCCTCTCTGCAAATGGAAAATGCGGTACTCACCGCTCAAATGCAAGGGATGTCGCTAGAGAAAGAAAATGACATAGCTCTTGATCATGCCCTTTTCTCATGGATGGAAGGAGAAGAAGCAGTGTCCACATTCGAGACATCCACTTCGGGAACCCTACAAGTGAAATCTGATTACAACACTCACTCCAAGAGAAGATTCACAGGTGAATCAGTCATCTCACAATTAGTCAACCTGCAACCTAAAAGTGATTTCAACTAGAATCCCAGTACCTTTGTAGTGGTCCCACAATGTCTACCATGAAGGGAAACTATTATAACGAGAGCTAAGGAGTAGAAGCCCCCAAATCCACCACCGTTCAATGTGGTGGAAGAATTAAAAAAATCACTTGCTAATGAGTCCTTGTGGGATATCTTAGCTATTCCAGAGCAGAAGACATTGCTACAGAGGGCTCTCTAGGAGGATCCAATCATTAAACCAAAAGGGAAATCAAATAAAGGGAAATTTGTTGATAAATCACCTCCAGTAAAATTTCTCACAAATACTATAGAGGAGATCTCTATTGACATCAAAGAAGAGAAGCCAAAACCCAAGCCCTTCTTCTTAACTCTCATTATAGGGGAGAAATTACTACATAATTCTATGATCGATTTTGGTTCTAGCACCATAGTTATGCCCAAGCAGATAGCTAAAGCCTTAGGACTTAGCTATGAACCTTTAAATAAGGGAGTTATGCAACTTGATGGAAATAAAGTTGAGACTATAGGCCTCATTAAGAATCTCCCATTGACTATGTTCACTTGCCCTAGTATCATAGTTCTGCAAGACACTATGATCATAGATGTTCCCCCTATGTTTGGTCTCTTCCTATCTCGAGAATTTACTTCAAAAATAGGTGGATATTTATCTCTGGACTAGTCGCTTTTGATCCTAAGAACCAAGCACAGAACCAAAATGAAGATAAATTTTGAATCACTGCATTCAAAACATGTGTCCAATGAAGCCAAAATCAATTTCAAAGTTGCTCATACTTCTTTCACCAAGGAATAAACATATTGCACTGAGCTGCTTAAAGATGAAAAGGTGATTGGATATCAGACCGATCAATAGGAGGTTCTATTGAGCGAGATCATTGATAAATATCCCTTTAGTAATTATCATGCCACTGGACTAGGGACATATGTCATTTATGACAAAGACCAATCCATATCAAAGGTGAAAAAAGAGCCCAAAGGAATTTTGACCATGGAGCTATGGACACTACACTTTGATGGTGTGAGGTGCAATGTCAGTGAAGGAGCTGGTATATGCTTGATATGCCCAAGCAATGAAAAGACACTTTGGTCTTTCCGCTTCCAATTTGCTTGTTCAAATAATGAAGTTGAATATGAAGGCCTAGTGCAAGGTCTGAGCCTTGTAGAGCGGATGGGAATCAAGCAATTAATGGTGTTTAGAGATTTTGAATTAGTGGTCAACTAGGTTCGGGGAATTTCTGCAGCAAGGAATGTCCATATGAGATCCTATAGACATAGAGTCTGGGACTTGATTGAGGGTTTTGAAGCCTTCAACATCAAGATGGTGCCTCGACAAAAAAATGTTGATGTGGACTGCATGGCCATAATCAGATCCCAATTCAAACCATCCTCTAACCTAATGCACAACAGACGCTCTGTATGAGTGATAGTCCAACCGATGATTCTAGATAGTGATTAGAGTTGGAAAGTATTTGACAGCGATGAACACATCACCTCATTCCTCCAATAGTTAGGAGAGTTTTTCGACCAACTCCAACCAAAAATTGCTAAAGCCTATGGCAAACAAATCATTTAGCTAAGATCTAATAAGCTTCTGAAGGGTTTGGTCACTCAAAAAACTTTTTGATTCTGACAATGCAAGAAATGATAAGAGGAAGTTTGTATTGGATAAAGGCGATTATGCGGACCTTCAGGTCAGAGATGGAATAAAGCTCAAAGTCAGGAAGGATGTCCCACACCATGATAAAGAAAGGCTCATCAAATTTTATGAAAAATATGGAGTGGTGGCCTGGTCATATGATGACCTCAAGGGATATGATCCCAACATCATCTAGCATACAATAGAGCTGACAGAAGGGGCCAAACCAGTCTGCCAAAAATAGAGGCCAATGAATCCCAAGATTGAAGTGCTAATAGCACAAGAGTTAACAAAGCTAATCCAGTTGTAGATTGTCTTCTTAATCAAGAATATCATGTGGGTATCCAACCTGGTCCCGATCTGAAAGAAGAACAGAGATATCCACCTATGTGTCGACTTTTGTGACCTAAACTAGGCATCACTAAAAGATCATTACCCAATACTCTTCATGGAATCAATCTTGCAAAATTTAGCAGGTTCAAAGATGTTTTCTCTATTGTATGGATTTTTGGGATACAATCGGATCTGGGTTAAATAAGAAGATCAACATAAGACCACATTCACTACCAAATGGGGAACACTCACATATGCTAAAATGCCTTTCGGCCTTTCAAATGCAGGAGCCACTTTTCAATAGGCAATGGATATCACTTTCAACGAACTGGGCAACAAGATTATCCTAATCTATTTGGATGATCTAGCCATTTTCTCCCAACATAAGGATGATCATTTCGATCACCTTGAGATGGTTTTTAAAAAATTATTGGAGTTCAGGGTCTCCCTGAACCCAAAAAAATGTGTTTTTGGGGTGCCACAAGCCAAGCTATTGGAACACGTAGTGTCTAAAGAAGGAATTTCAATTGATCTTGAGTGAGTGAAAGTAATCAAAGAGCTTCCCCTTCCAGTCAACAAGAAAGGCATCTAGTCTTTCTTAGGAAAGGTAAAATTTGTAAGGAAATTTATTTTTGATTTTGCGGGAATAATTAAGCCAATCACCTTGATGCTGAAAAAGTATCAGACTTTCAAATGGACTAAAGAAGCTAGAGAAGCCTTTGAGAAAGTTAAGGGTACTATTTCCTCAACTCTTGTACTGGTTAATCTAGACTTATCAAAATACTTCATAATGTATGTATTTAGTAGTAAGTCAAGCATTGCTACTGTCTTAACTCTTAAAAATGATGAAGGAAAGGGACAATATCTGATAGAATTTCATTCTCAGACCTTGAAAGAATATGAGACGAACTATAACTTCATCAAGAGGAAAGTTTTCACAATAGTTAAGGGACTCAAGAAGTTCTAACACCTAATATCTTGCAACAAGGTGGTTTTCTATGTTGCACATTTCAATGTACAAGAATATATTATCGAAGGAGAAATCACCAAAAAAAAGGGATAATTGGATCACCAAGATCCTTGAATATGACATTGAGGTCAAGCCTACAAAAACCATATGAGGAAGAGGAATGTGTGAATATCTGGCACATGATGAAGAGATCATAGTCGAAGAAGGATAGTCGGAGTTGGTTCTAATGAATGAGTAGAAAGTGGAAGGTTGCTAGCTGGCGGATAGAGTAAGATTCATCCACACAAGAAGATATCTTCCTGGCCTTCCTTCTCAAAAGAGAGGATTCTATCGACTACAGAATAGCGTATATGCACTCATCGAAGAGAACATGTTCAAGAGAAACTTCAACAACGTCTTGTTGTAGTGTGTCACCATAGAATAGGCTAAAATAATCCTCAACACTTTCCATAATAGTGCCACGGGTGGAAACTTATCTACTAAGACCACCTCCATCAAAATCATGTACGTCGGGTATTTCTAGCTGATGTTATTCAATGACTCTTATTCATTGCTAAATCTTGCAAGGAATGCCAATTATTTTCTGAAAGAAGAAGGAATTTTGTAATGCCCCTAAACCTGATAGTGGTTGATGAGCCATTTTTGCAATGGGGCCTTGAATTCATTGGAATGATCAACCCTTCCTTCAGCATCGGACATAAGTGGATTCTAATGGCCACAGACTACTTCACAAGGTGGACCGAAGCCATGCCCCTGAAGAATGAAATAAAGATGAAGATAGTAAACTTTCTCAAGGAGATCATAATGAGATTTGACCCTCCTAAAACCATCATCTATGATAACACAAGAGATTTCCTAGGCTCTAAGGTATGTCAATTTGCACTCATGCATGGCATTTTCTTAAAAACATCATCAAATTACTATCCATAGGGTAATGGCCTGGTAGAGTCGACTAATTAAAATTTAGTCTGACTCCTCAAAAGAATTGGCTCAGAGCACCAGTGGGAATGGCATAAAAATATTCAAGCAACACTTTGGGCAAACTGCATAACTCCTAAGAAATTCCTCAAGACTTTTCCATACAAGTTAGTATTTGGAAAAGAGGCACTATTACAAATCTCCATGGAGATTCCAACATTGAAATTACTCAAATCTCTTGAGATAGAGCAAAATGATGAAATGGAAGTGTAGTTGGATGAGTTGTTGGAAGTATAGGAGAAGAGAGAAAAGGCCCTAATAGCTATGACTAAACACCAACAGGTGGTTAAGAGATGGTTTGATAAGAAAGCTTCAGACCAAGGTCTAAAGCATGGAAACCTAGTGCTAAAATTTAATGAGAGCTAAAAAGCTAGGCCAACACACAAAGTTTGATAGCCTTTGGAAAGGCCCTTTAGGAATAATTTAGGGCAAGGAACACAACACATTCGAATTAGAAACCATGGAACATGAAATACTGGGAATCTCGATCAATGGGATTCACTTAAAATTATTCAATTAACTTTAGACTGTTTCGCCATGTAAATATGTGAATAGTGTGTTTTTCTTTTTCTTTCCCTTTTGTTTTGGTTGGCCAATCTTTCTTAATTGATTCATATGCAAGAAGAAGGAATGGATGGAGTGCATTATTGTAAAGTGCAAAAAATTAAAAGAACCCAAAAGGGGAAAAGAAAAATAAAATCCCATAGACTGAATTGAAATAAGGATACATATGTAGGAAAGGAAATGATAACCTGCACTGCAGGGCAAGCCAAGGAGACATAATTTTTTAAATTTAAGTCATATCTTCATTATATTTATCTACTTTGCTAAATACAATATCAAAATGGCTCAAAGGCCATGCTTTTAAAGTATATACCTATATATATTTTTGTATCTTCTTTATTTGGCTACTATAAGGCCTTTTCTAGGCATATATACATAAAAAATAGTCTAACAAGATTTAGTTATGAAACATGAAAATAAAAAATCTTCAATCATTAGAGTGAGCAGCAACAATGGCAGTGCCAATGGAAGCATCCAGAACCATTTCATTTTTCAGAGGCAATGACTTGGCCAATGACACCATCCAAAGGAGCAAGAATGAGTGGTGGAGGGAACAATAGGTTCCTGAAGTTAGTATACCAGTCGATATCATAAAATGGAATAATGTTGTACATGAAGAAAAGGGAGTGACAGGCATGGGTGACACTCTGGTGGTGTTCGTCCTATGTCTGAAGGTGAAAACTACTTAGGAACGACAACCATTGTACAATTGCATCTTCTTCCATGAATTTGTGAAGGGCACTTGTAGTTGGAATGCCTCCATTGAACACAACATTTGCCACCACCTCTCTGAGGCCGTTCAGGTATTTCTTTGGAAAGATCTTTTACCAGGTAGAGAATGAGTGGCTTGGGAATCTGGATGTCAAGCATTGACATGACAAAGTGAGAGCACACATTAGTGTTAACTTTGTATTTATCCTCATATTCAAGGTAGTCACGTCCTAGGACCCATTTTATGGCTATGATGGATAGAGAATGCTTATTTTTGGTCATCCTCTCAAGGCACCTAGTCGAGATCTTTCCCAGAAAGGTCATTTGATATTTATGAGAAATAAGCCTAATTGGGGTATTCATGGTGATAGGCTATATACGACTATCTAACAAAAGCTCTAGGCAAATACTATGCAAACTACAAGAACCAAAAGTTAAGCCAATCACCTAATACCAATTCTACCAAAATTTGCTAAGTGTGTTTTCACTATTCCCTAGGTGCCTATTTATAGAAATGGCAAGGATAAGCATGGTAATTAGCATACCATAAGCATGGGGTTAATCAAGTACCATCTCAAGAACTGCACCAAATCTCTCTTGAATCTTTCACCCAGTTGAATCTATAGGTACAATATGTTGTGTGCAGTATTAGTGGAATCTAATTAATTAGCATAAGCTAGTAGTAGTCTTTGATGGTAGTCCATATGGTCAGGCGTTGAGGTGTCATTCTACAGGCTCTTTTCAAACTCCCAAAAAGGAATGCAAATCTTTTTGGTACTTATTGCATACTTTGGCATAATTATTATGTTTGGGATATTAATTGCCACAACATACGAGGCCAAAGCCACCTTCAAGTTGCCAACTCAAGTTCCAAGAAAAATCACATCAGAGTACATCATTGCAAAGGATCATTATGAATTCTTGTCATTTCAAAATGGCAAGTAATTCGCTTCCCATGGGCAAATAAGTGGCAGTTCATGTTGAATTTAATGCAAGTAGGTGAGCATTGTTGGCCACCCAAAGAAATAAATTTCTAAGTATTGCATGCAAAAGGTTTTTTTTGTTGTGAATTCTTTTCAGAAAATGCTACCCTGAGTGAAAGAAATTTTAAGTGCAACCAGAGCTAAGGTAGGTTGCAGAAAATTTGAAAAAGGCAGAAATCTATAGCAAAAAGATATGGTAGAGAGTTCCCAAGCAAGTTCATGAGTAGAGGCCTAGGTGGAAGAAACATATAGCTTGTTTGATGATATGCGTAGAGCATCAACCATCTACATCTTTGACAACCTTTCTTACGCTTCGCCTAGTATACTAGAGAATCCAGAATGGGCTATTAAAAATGTACTGGAGAAGCCCATAAAGTACAAAGATTAGAGAAAAATTAGAGAGGATTGGGATAATATTCATGATTCCATCCCTTCTAAAAACCCCAAGAATTTAAGGGAGGTTGCCTATGAAAGAATGAAGGTATCCTCTAGCTTGAATTCAATGTCTCAGAAGCTATGGTACATAGGGCTCCCATAGTATATGGTCCCATTTGTTCACTATTGCCCAGAACTAGTTGATGCGACCATCAAACATTTCAACCCACACACCAGCACCATCGAGGGCCGAAGATTACAGGTTAATATATATTCGGAGGCTATTTGGAATATGTTGTCCATCCCTCACCCTAACTCCAGACCAGAAGGATTAGATTCATTCAACCCAACAAAGGGAGAGGCAACCTAGAGGGGCATGAAAAAGGATCCACAATTTTACAAAAAAGAAACCAAGAGACTCGATGTGGATCATCAAAAGCGACCAAAGATTCCAACGCCGCTCGCCATCTTCCCCACGGACATGTAGAATGCATTCTCAATGTTGGAATTTGTCTATGGCCTGGACACTGACAAGGATGTGCATGAATTTTAGTTGGATCCATGGTTTCAGTTCTGCAAGCAACATACCTTGTTCTGGTACGACTTTGCAAAATACCTTGTTGGTGAGATGCTTGGGAAAATTAGAGATTACCCAATGCAACATAAATTTAGGTTTGCTTCCTTCCTTGCTTGCATGTTTTTGCACCAGAACCCTAATTTCTTCAAGAAGTACATGAGGTTGTCTATTTTTGATGAGTCGGGCAAATGAAAGTCAGTTTCTATATGGAATCTCTCCTCTCTTCTACATATGACTATTATGAATTTTTGGACTATTTCCTGACTTTGATTTTGAAAGATTTACAAGGGGATGATGGTTTTGACCGGTTCACCAAGGAGCAGACTACATATATGTAGAACTTCACTCCCAAATGTGACTGGTTTCTCGAAGTAGATTTCACATTCATCCAGCTACGTTGTTTCATCGGAGAACCATTTCATCCTCCTACCTATGTCACAAATCAGGTGCCATCCCTTGAAATATTTCAGTAGGTATCTCTGATTGACATCAAATTTTGTGGAGGAAAGGCCAAAAAGAGGGGATTCTTCGGTTGCCCGCAAACATTCAAAATAGTGGTCATGAAAAAGAAATAGGCACACGACCTGCTAAAGGACAAGTTGGCTCATCTCGAGTTGGTGATGATTTGTGACAAATGGGAGTACAACCCCACAAATAATGCACCAAACAAATTTGTCAAGGTAACACATAGCCCGCGGCCTTACCGGGAGAAGAGGCAAAACCTGCTGAATGATCTAGATGATCTACTGGTTGATTTGTTCCACATTCTTATAGCGGATAATAGGACCCCATGGCATAAGTTCTACTTCCCTTTGGTGGTGTATGATGAAAGGTGACAAATGGGACCCACCTTGTTCAACAAGTTACGAAAAGAAGATGAATGGATCATGGAAAGAATCAGAGCTTTTTGGGTATACCGCCAAGTGACCAACAAACCCGAGGCTGATTATGGAAGCATGGCATTGGATGACCAGTTTGATGCAATATGGGATGATGAACATCCTACTTCCGACTCAAGCACAGAAAATAGCAATGACTTTGGTGAAGAACACAAGGAGCAAGAATCTGAAGTATCATCCGCCTCTGCTCAGCAAAAGAAGAAGGTAATGGACCAGCCTATCCGGTTTGTTTCAAATGTGCGACTGAATCAATCAAGAGCTTCACAAACACTCACCTGGGCTATCGCAAGGACAAGAGTAACCTAGAAACTGTCAAAAACCGAAGCAGTCACTACAGAATTTGACTCCAATTTTTGATGATAGTTTGTTGGAATTCTGACAATATTTACTTGGTATACCGCTGAATTGCAGAAATAACTGTCGTCACTCAATTTTTGTCGATATTCAGACAAAATTTTACACATCGAACTCACGATGCTCATTCTTTAGAAATTCCATGACAACTTTGTCGATCATGCCACGAACCGTAGCCAGAACCCAAGTGACATACCTTTGCAAAAGCATCGAATCAACAACAGACGTTTGTCGGAACCGCGATGACCATTTCGTCGATCTCATGACAAACAGTAGCTAGAACACAGGCGACATAGCTTTGCCAAAGCATCGGATTCACAATAGAAGTTTGTTGCCATTACGATGAAAGGTTTGACGTATTGCAAATATTGGTGAGAGATCAAGACTGTTACCACGATCAAAATTCCCTAAGAAGATATATTGGGAGGGCTAGCCTTTGGTCTCAATGATCAAGATATATACCATCGGAGTAAGTTTTGAATGTCACACCGATAAGATTACATTGGCAAGAGTCTTGGTGACATAATTCAGATCGAAAAAATGATAGAAGTTCATCGAAATCATGATGAAATAGGAAAGTCATTACGACAAAATTTCATTGGATGTATTGTAAATTCGTTGGACACTTTTGGAGGTTCGTCAAAAATTCGACGGAACAATGCAATTTAAAAAAAAAAAACTATTCGTTCAAATGTAGGCATATCGGTGAAATATCAAGAATGTTATAGCGGTCAAAATTGCTTGAGATGATATATCAGGAGGATTGGCCTATGGTCTCAACAATGAAGTTTCATCGACGAAATACTCATTGTGTCTCATTGATGGAGCACGAGGGAAGCATATCGGTGAGACATATACCATCAGAGTAAGTTTTGAATGTCTACCCGACCTGCTATGTCATGGTGATAAGATTACATCAGCAGGAGTCTTGGCGACATACTTCAAATTAAAAAAATGATAGTAGTTCCTTGAACTCGCGATGAAATAGGCAAGTCATTATGATGAAATTTCATTGGATGTATTGCAAATTCGTCGAACACTTTTAGAGGTTCACGAAAGTCCGACGGAACAATGCAAATTTAAAAAAAAAAAACTATTCGTTCAAATGTAGGCATATCGGTGAAAGATCAAGAATGTTACAACGATCAGAATTTCCTGAGATGATATATTGGGAGGACTGGCTTGTGGTCTCAATGATGAAGTTTCATCAGCGAGATACTCATCTTGTCTCATCGATGAAGCACGAGGGAAGCATATCGTCAAGACCTATACCATCGGAGAAAGTTATGAATGTCTACCCGACTCGCTATGTGATGCTGATAAGATTACATCAGCAAGAATCTTGGTGATATACTTGAGATCGAAAGAATAATCATCGGGGAGACTCACCACATCGGGAAAACTATAGAATATCCTAGCGATACATGATCTCTTGTCGATGAAGATACAAATGGATCGAAATAATTATCGGGGTGACTTTAGGCAATATTTAAAAGCAGTAGGAGGCTCCAAAGTGCATCCATATGGATAATGATAAGACATAAGGACAGG
Organism: Sequoiadendron giganteum; assembly: GCA_007115665.2. Lineage (NCBI taxonomy): Eukaryota > Viridiplantae > Streptophyta > Pinopsida > Cupressales > Cupressaceae > Sequoiadendron > Sequoiadendron giganteum. Next base: position 558,610,758 of record CM021102.1, read on the forward strand.
TCAATCAAAGAGAGAAAGTTGATGTGCCAAGACCATGAGCATTTAAAAGGGGTAGTAAAAGACAAGATGGATTATCATCAATGCTCAAATATAAAGGACATATTGGAAGACTTCATTATGAAAATTTAGATCACAATATGATTAACCCTGTTTTGACAAATGCAATGACATTAGTGTCAAGAGTTAAGAGGCCATTCAACTTTGCATTTCAATAAATTATTGTATGCATTAAGTAAGTGTTTACAAGGTAGAAAAGGACAATCATATGAATCTTTAAAATATCAAACAACATGTCAGTTGTTGTGTTTAATTAGGCTTATAGAGGTAGGGATTTATCATTTTTTGCACACATCTACAGTCCAAGCTCTAGGTCTACATTATTTGGTTACTATGTATGAGATTATGATGGCCACATTTGGTGTTGATGATCAACAATTGGAGAAAAATATAAAACCTATGATGAGTCATGAGATCAAGGGGACTGTCATGGACAACAAGCACAACCTACAAATTGGATTCTAATTTTGCTAAAAAAGAAAAAATCAAACTAGTGAATATTAAATTACACACTAGAATCTAATTTTATGGAAAATGAGCAATTTGGTGAGAAAAAGAAACCAGTCAACCCTATTAGAACAAAATAATTTTATGAATTTATCTAAGGAAAATATTATTGTAAACACAATATGTATAGAAGAATTCAAGAATGTAAAGGAAAATGGATATTAAAAAAACATAAATGTAAATAAAAGTAGTGTAAGTAGAAAATGAATCTAAATTGGTCTTGAACAAATAAAATCATACCCAATTAGCATTAAGTTATACTGACCTTGTACTCATTGCCATTTCCAATCTTGAAGGTTACTTTGATGCCTTATGTAGAAACTCTCTGGCCACAAGGCAAGAGAAGGCGAGAAAACCAAGTGTATATAGACGACTTCCTGACAATAAAAAAGAAACAAGTAACCAGTCAACCCTATTAGAACAAAATAATCTTATGAATTGATCTAAGGAAAACATTATTGTAAACACAATATGTATAGAAGAATTCAAGAATGTAAATGAAAATGGATATTAGCAAAACATAAATGTAAATAAAAGTAGTGTGAGCAAAAAATGGATCTAAATTGGTCTTGAACAAATAAAATCATACCCAATTAGCATTAAATTATACTGACCTTGTACTCATTTCCATTGCCAATCTTAAAGGTTACTTTGATACCTTTTGCAGAAACTCTCTGGCCACAAGGCAATAGAAGGCGGGAAAACCAAGTGTATATTGACGACTTCTTGACAATCAAAAAGAAACAAGCAACTAGTCAACCCTATTAGAATAGAATAATCTTATGAATTGATCTAAGGAAAACATTATTGTAAACACAATATGTATAGAAGAATTCAAGAATGTAAATGAAAATGGATATTAGCAAAACATAAATGTAAATAAAAGTATTGAGCAGAAAATGAATCTAAATTGGTCTTGAACAAATAAAATCATACCCAATTAGCATTAAGTTATACTGACCTTGTACTCATTTCCATTTCCAATATTGAAGGTTACTTTGATGCCTTCTACAGAAAATCTCTAGCCATGAGGCAAGAGAAGGTAGAAAAACCAAGTGTATATTGATGACTTCTTGACAATCAAAAAGAAACAAGCAACCACTCAACCCTATTAGAATAGAATAATCTTATGAATTGATTTTATTTGTTTTACTGGCTAATGGATAGTGGACCTAGTTCTCTTGAATTGAGATACTACTAAGATGTGTTGAATGGTGATTTTAGACTACCAATATTCTGCTTGAATCTCTTTAAGTTAATTTTGTCTTAAATATATTTAAGATGACTCTACAAAAAAATTCCCCGATCTCTTAGAAATTATGCAGATTATTTTGTTAATACTTCTCCATTTTGATATTTTCTTTCAAAAATTCATAGAAAGATATGTAATGCCATATTTGAAACTTACATATTTTAATTTTACTAGTTCTGTAATTATAGGATATGATTCCAACAATTGTGAAACACATTGGCAATATGCTAGATGAATGGAGTAAACTATGCAATTGGTAGGTGTAAAGCCAGATTACTTAACCCTTTCCAGCATCCTTCTTGCCTATTCTAAAACATGTTGTTTGGAACAGGGCATGAAAATCCATCTAATTATAATGAAAAGGAGATTTTTGTCAAATTTTATATTACAATAAGTTGAATGAATGTAAGTAGAGAATTTTTTGCATACCTACAGATGGTACAAAATTTCATGGTTAAGTGGAAGCCTCCCATCAACAAGATCCAAATATCCGTGTATCTATCTCAATCGAGCCTCTTAACCCTTCAGAGCTATCAAATTTTCCACTAACCTATTATGCACAAAAGTCAAATTTTAGAGACCACTAAAATAAAATAAAAACAGAGCTTTGAAACCAAATCCACACACAACACAATGTTCATAGTGAAAAGTTAGCACTTTCTTTCATATTTGCATATTGGTTTGATGCTTCAAACAATGCATTTCTTATATTGAAAAGTGCATTACCTTATTGAGCTTCTCTTTGTTTTGAGAATAGTTTAATATTCTCTACTTAATAGGGCCAACCACATGAAGCTGGAATCTCATTTGCCCCCCCCCCACCCCCCTTCCCTCCCTCCCTCACATCACTCTCAATTCCCCATACCCGATCATATAACATTAATCATTCATTCATCCATTAATAACATATAACATTCATTCATTAACATATTCACTTTCATTCATTCATCCATTAATAACATATAACATTCATTCATTAACATATAACATTTATTCATTAACATATTCACATTCATTCATTAACGTATAGCATTCATTCATTAACATATTCACATTCATTCATTAACATATAACATTCATTTTTTTAGTTTTTACATATTATCAAAAAAATGGTTGTCATAATATGATTACAATCACTTCTTTTTATGTTTTTTTTTGCAGCTAAAAAATGTTGAAGTGGAGTATTGTTTTCAAAATCATCTGTCCCCCCTTCAGTTGTTCTGAGCTCTACTCATGATATTAATGTATGCCTAGTCGTGTACTCACAACATGGACGTCGCTGCAAGGGGGGGTCTGCTGCAATAGCTAAGAAATGTTAAATTGATATGTTTTTTTATTATTGTTACAAATATTTCAATAATTAAAAGAACATTACAGTGGTGCTCTTTACCTGATGGGGCCACATCATGTTCCTGATATTGTCTTATAGCCTCATGTTCAACATGTTGAACACCCTCTAAATCCTGATCTAGAGTTCAAACACGAAAGGTTACATTAATTAATACACCAATTGCAATTAAATATGTTTAAAAGAACATTAGAGTGGTCCTCTTTACCTGATGGAGCCACATCATGTTCGTGATCTTGTCTAGCCTGATCATGCTCAACATGTTGATCACGCTCTACATGCTCTAAAGTTGAAACACAAAAGGTTACATTGATTAATACACCAAATACAATTAAAGATGTTTAATTGTATTAATCCATACTGTGTTTTGTATAGCACATGAATACATCCAGTACCAGGATGCACACCATGGCCTTCATTTGCAAGTTGTGCTCCACCCTCACCAGGCTGCATTCCAATTTCATGTGTAGTATTATTATTGCTTATCTATTTAAAATAAATAGGCACATTATTATGGTGGAAATTAATATTGAATAGATTGCACAAGTATTCAATTTTAAATAAACTTTATTGAGTTTATTTACCTACGTGTTGGATGCAGTGGAAGATTGTGTTTTCCCAGTCGAGACTCTTAGCTATTCAGCCAGGGCTCCATAGCCTTGCTAGAAGGAAATCTTTAGGTCCTCTTTTGTGGGTGCTCTATTGAAATTAGAGCCCTGCATTTTTGCATAAGATCATGAATTTTGTTTCTATGGTGTGATAAAACCAAAATTGTTTGCAATTTATTATTTGGATGCAATATTTCATTTATTGATACTTACAAATCATGCGACTATTTTCATATAACCACTAGAGCCAAGTTTGTGTTGCCCATGTTTTTCTAGTCTTTCCTTTGTTTCCTTTGATGTGCTGGGCAGCCTATGAAAAACTTGAAATACATTAGATTATGTAAAAAGAAAGAGTAATCAGTATATAATTACATTATTTATACTATCACATACCTTCCTTGGACCGATGGTGTCTTTCCTTTTTTCTTTTCAGCCTTCTCCTTTCCATCTGACACCAAGTCCTTCCACTCCCTCTCTGGAACCATGGGGGAACGCTCGTACTTTCTATTCTTCTCTAAATTTGACCTATATTGGTCCCTCACATAATTTAGATAGGTACCAGCTTTCTTAAGGACCTTGGTTCGGTTGAATGTTTTATCACCGAACAACACAACTAAACAGTTAATGAGTTCATCTTTTAAATATTGATTTTGGGCATTCCATCGTGTACGTATGGTGGGCCCAAAGAGCCCCAATGTAACATCACTTAGATGTTTATAAAAAAACATCATTTCCTATAAAATGATCATGCGATCATTACTCTATAAAGAGTGATCAATAAGTAAATTTCAATTGGATTATATATAATAATAATTAAAACATTTTAAAGTATCTAGGACCTTCTCTATCTTTATGGGAATGAAATCCTCAATCACCACAAATGTGACTAGCAATGTTCTCGTACTAGTAATATAGGAAGATCCAGGAAATGTTGCTAAAACATCACTAGTACTAGTGGCCTCTGCATCCCCAGGTACATGTACTGACACATGTAGTGGCATGTGTTCACTGCTAGAGGGTGCACTATCGAATGCCTGCATAGTATGTGTTGTCGACATTTCAGTCGATAATATAGGCAAAGATGATGGGGTCAGATGATGTGATGTATGTGCAGGAAGATCAGGATTGACACTTGTACCAACCCCTACTTCCTGGGCAACACTTGCAGTACGCTGATCATGGCCAGCAACACGATGAGGATGCAAATAATCTTATAAAAACAACACATATTTTAGTTCATGACATAAAATAGTACAAAATATAAAATCATGAATGAACTTATGTTATAATTAAAGATCTCATGATAGCTTACTTGCAAGTTTTGTGCTCTCTCAGACAATATTTTAACCCGTTCTCTTATCTCATCTATTTGAGGTACCATGAATACCAACTGAAGGATTTCTTCATTGCATTTTTTTTGGGCCTTCCTCATCATATCCACAGGGTTTGTGGAAAATGTGATGTCATCATCGCATAATAGTGACTGCACCTCCATATGGATGCTCTCCTGTACTGCTGGTGCCTTTCCCCGATCAACCGACTACAACAAGGATATTAAAAAAATTATCGAAATTAACCCAATAAACTCATGAAAAAACATAATAATAAAATGGTATATTGGAGTCATTAATTGGAGGTTGGGTAAAATGGTATATAGTACATACCACCCCCATAGTAATTGTGTTTGTATCTGAGAAATTCAAATTGTAATCGATTAGCAACTCTTCCCCTATAGTTATTGATTTTATCACACATACAAATACACAGTTTCCCTCTCGTGCCTCAAATATGCAATTGGGTTCCTTATTTGTTGACCCAGGTCATGTACTATTTATAAACCCTTCAATATTCCCCGATGCTTTTGGCCTTCCATCAATGTACCTAGCCACTCCTTTATTTTGATCCTTATCTTTTAGCTGTATATAATTTTTTGATAGTGCATACCTACGCATACTTTGTGTATATCGAACCAGCTGCATCCAATATTTGTAACTATAACAGGGTCCAACATACTCCATCAATTTAGTAACTTTTTCATAATAGACCTTTATGCCGTCCATGCAAAATAGGCCCAAACCATGTAATGATGATGGTGCTATGTGATATATCCTCTCATTGACACAAAAATCAATGTTTATTGGAGGAAGTTCCTTGGGTACCCATTGTTTCCGTAGATTTTTTTACCTCAAGGGCCACTCAATGTCTCCTATGCTCTCATCATCATAAGAACATGACCCCCCTTCAGTAAGAAAAAATTCCATGCGTTTACGAAATTATCTTCTAATATTTTGACCTCTAGTTGATCTCCCTCTTTTAGACCTAGTACATGTCTCGCTTTCCTCTTCTCTTCCTGAATTTCCCTCGCTCGAGGAAGACAAATACCTATTTGGTGGTACCTGCACTCATAAGGATGTTGGATGAATTTATTTCATGGTGATGTGATCCTAAGGTGACAATATGATTAATCTATCATTTCATCGCTAGAATTTGACAGGTTATAAGGTAATCAAGTCTTGATAGATTGCAAGTTATTATTACTACCATCCAAATGTGTCCATCACAAATCAAATCTACTTAACGTTTTAACTCCCAAACTTTGTAACAAGTGTTAAATGTGACTATGGTCCACTAGTTACATAATCAAGGCCTCAAATGTATTCTCTAATTGTAATCAAAGGACTTTAGCTCTTCATTCAAGTAAATAAACTTGAAGGGAAACACCACAAAGTGGTTTATTGGACACCTACATGACTAAAAATAGCAGAAAATTTACATTTAATTTCCATATGTCTAAGTGGTTAACGAGGAGGGAGTGTGTACTAGGCCTGGTAAATTCATCATAAGTTTATGCTTTGGCAATAAAAATTGTTTAAGTCATCTTAAATCTTCCTATGTCTAATTTCTAGGAGACTTTTGGTATGTTTTAAGGTAGGATGAGTGTTCGCATCAATGTTCTAATTCTCTATGAAAAGGTTTCAACATCTTCAAATAGTGAAATTTAATGCTCATAGTCATTTGAAACAACAACATTTTGATTATGTATGATGGTAGGATTTGATAACTTAAACGAATTGGCTACCCAACAAACTTATAGTTAAAAGAAACTTTTTTAGTTTAAGGGGTTAGCACTTTCTTTCATCTTTGCATATTTTTTTTATCCTTCAAACGATGCATTTATTATCCCAGTTCTATCATATTGTATTCCCATCCCATTGCAATTGTTGGAGGAGTTGAGACCAAAATTTCATATCAAATACCATGTTCTTGAAGCAATTTTATGTGTTTTTACTATTTTTTTGAAGTTCTTTTGTGTTGTATGGATCCGTACAAGGTTGAAATGCTCTGAGATCATTGGTGTAGATACATATATGTGTTCCCTTTCATTTGAATTTGTTTTGAAGTGCTCAATCCATTTTTTGTCGGAGAAAATAATCAAATATAGGGACTGCCCTGTTTTGCCTATGTAAGGGTTTGAGGGCTAAATAGAAATGACATCCACCAATCCACCCACTATCTTGGAACTGTAACTCAGTGGATTGGTGTGCATCATGATGGATTTAATGGAGTTACAAATCTTGTTCTTTGAATTTCATTTATGTTTTTCCCTTGTCTTGGCTTGTTACATTGTTTGGGAGGAACCTAAGGTTGGGTTTTACCTTAGCTTTCATAAAAATCCTAATGTTCCATGTAAAACCTTGGGTGAGATATATTTGACCGTTACCTTTTTGGAGTGAGTATTAAAATGACTTATGTCTCATTGTTTCATCTAGGTCGGGCCCCTTTTTATAAATTGAGTTAAATATTTTGCCTAACTTTATTACTTCCTAAGTTTAGGTTGGCCCGTGTGGTATGTTTTAAAAACAACATTAAGCCATCATTTGTCATTGGCCTAGATGGTGTCCCCTTGTTCTTATTAATAAATGTTTTATTTTGTAGGGAGTGATTTTAATTGACCATTGATAAACCATCGGTTGATCTTATCCATTCCCCGCAATCCCACAATGCCCCCACTACAGGGTTACAACTGATCGCGATATCATAGGCGGATGCCACGTGTCTCAGCTAGTGGTGTCAAAGGAATAATCAAAATTATTTAGTATTTGTGTTGAGGTTTAAATACATTATGTGGTAGGTTACTAAAGCAGCTAGAGAATGCATGTGCTCAAAATTGATGGATATGTTATAATCTTGGTGAAAAAGTTGCTCGACGATTAAGTTCAATGTTGGTGACTGATATGAATGAATGTGATTGCCGATGGTGGAGATCAACAGTTGCCCACCATCGCGTGATCGAAAGATGAAGGATGTTTATGGATTGCAATATCATGGGCATGTGCCACGTGTATCCTTTGGCATTGCATACTATGGTGGGCCCTTGATGCTGAGATGGAGATTGCATTAGCCTTTTTTGAAGGTAGTCGTTCGATGCTCTGACGAAAGTAAAAGATCTACGGTTAGAATTTAAATTCACATCAAATGCGATTGAAGTCATTGGTGTAGCATGTAAGTGAGCTTTAATGGTGGAAGAGACGTTTATTAGCTCAATTCAAATGATATAAATATTTTTTCCTTCGTCTTTTTTCACCACAAAGCATTCAAGCACCTTCGCGAAGCAGTTTCAGAGCTAGAGACAAAGTTTCAAGCAATCACAACGAAAATTTGGTCTTCTATAGAACGTAATCCTGTGAGTTGTTTTTTGTGCTGCTTTAGTTAATTTGACTATGGTTTTGTGAAGAATTGTGGTGTGCTAGTTAGAGGGCTTGTTGATTATTGTCGTAGGGTTACTAGTTTGATAAAAATTGTGGGAAATTGCAAGGTTTTACTGTGATTTCATTTTCTGAGTAGCCCTAGTTTATTTGAGATGGCGCCACCAAAGAAGCATTCCAGCCACGTGGATTATTTAAAGAGAAATTTGTATGATGATTTCCTGGACCAATTACCACTGTCAAAAAATGATAAGAGGAGGGGTCTAGTTCTGATGAATGGAAGAACCCTAGGTGAGGGGCTAGTATGCAAAAATTATAACATCACAGATGCTAGGGTTTCTATGGCAGGTTTGGAAATGTTCAAGCTCTGGTATGGGCAACAAAATTTACCTCACCCTTTCTCTAATGCCTGGAGATATGATATGGGGAAATTAGTAGTGACAAATGTGTTCCCTAACATGGACCTGCTTAGGGAAGTGGCAGTACGATATGACCCTATCACGAGAGTGATTAGGGATAATGATGGAGAGGTTTTGTTGAGTGTAAGCAAAGAGAAAATTCAACAAGTATTCGACTTGACTGAACCTAGTCCGTTTTTGGTTCAAATTTATCTTGAGGAGATGAAGCAAGAATATGCAAGATCAAAGTTGTTGTTCAGATTGAAGCTGCTTCCTCCACATCTGGCTAGGGTAGGTAGTTCAACAATTTGCATTAGCCCAAGTGACCAGGAGCCTTTTAGGCTAAGCTGCTTTGCCAATCACTTTTTGGCCACTTTCTATTCACTATGCCAGATTCTGGGTTTTAGCCCGAATACTGTTATGCCAATTGCATACATGTTCATGGGGGCCCAGATACAACACCCCAATTTCTCCGTGATATATGAATTTGCATATTTTCTCGCAAAAAAGATACATGATGGATTGTTGATATTGCAAGCAAAAGATACTAGCAATCCTTTCTTCTGGTACTCATTGCTAATGTACATGTTTTTGTATAAGAATGTCGAATTTTTCTCAGAGAAGATGGAGTTAAGGAAAGACATAAATGGAGAAAGGTTACCAGTGTAGGTCTGGACTGCAGACCTGTCATACAATAGAGGAAGCACCAGTTATGTGCAATTTGACAATTGCTTTGCTTCCAGACTCAAGGCTCAGTTAATTGTTAATGTGCCTAGGATTCCTGAGAATCTTCATGATTTTCTCAAACCTAAGGGGAGGAAGCCTGATTTAAAGGTTTGTCACAACTGGGGTGACATCATTTTTTACCCAGTCAACACTGTTTTAAGAGTGTATGGCTTCAAAGGAGCCCCACATATCCTCCCTTTCAATGTGCCATCCATAATGGGGTTTTCTAAAGTCACGTGGAAATAGGTTGTATCCATGAGGATAACTTGACAGGGAAGGGAAAAGGGACTCTCTTCCCTGATTACACTGTTGTATCAGGTTTTTTTTTCTCTAAGGGAGGATGGGTCCATTTCAGGAGATATTTTGATGAATTTCATTTGAGGAGTGGTTCCAGGTGGCAACATGGTCCAAAGGGTTTCTTTGCCTTGTTTAGGCAATGGATTAAGGGTGGAAAGTTTACCCATGAGTTCAATTTTCCTGAGGACTTAATCAAAAATGAATTTGATTTGAATAGACAAGAATTGAATAAGGAGAAGTGGATTGCATATGAAAAATTACTAGCTGCAGTAGACAAAATGGATCCCAAGTATGAACCATTAATGAAATTCACTCAATTCCGCAAGAAAATTGATTTCTTGATGGATAAATTCAGAGAGATCATGGGCACTTTGATGACCAAGAGGGTCAATTTGGAATTGGATTTTGGCATACAAAGATCAGAGGTGAGGCATGCAGAAACAAGGCCAACTTATCAACCTACAGTGAGCTAGCCTCTTTACAAGAGAAAGAGAAATGACTGTAGAAGTGAGGAGGAAGAGGATAAGAAGGGAAAACAAATTATGAAGACCTCATCTCACCCAGGGTCGAAGATTAGAGCACTTGGAGGAATAAAGATAATTGATTTAGATTCTCCACCAAAATTTGATCCTGCATTACCAACATCAGAGCCAAGCCCTAAGAGGCAAAGAGTTGAGGAAACACAAGAAGCTCTGATGGATGAAATAATTGTTACTGATCAAGACATGTAGGTTGGTATTCCATCCCCTCCTAGATCAACTTAATTAATACTATCTGATATGGACATGAAAGGCCAATGTGTACAAGATGCCAGAATGGAAGCATGCAAGGCATTCTTGGATGATGATGCATTTGTGAAGACTCCAATTTTCTTGCAACTGGTGTGGAGGATGAAGTTAAAAGAGTACCAAGCCAAGTGCAAGGAGAGAAGAGAATCAAGGCCTGATAGGTCTAATTAGGAGAATGATGATGAGGTGAAGGTTGAACTCATGAATGAGTTCAAAAGCATCACTCTTGAGGGGGGAAGGAAGTTCGTGACCTAGGCTGGTGTTCTGACTTTACCTAAGTGGGACATAACGAATGTAGTAGCATTCAATTCTATTCTAAAGTCCAAACATCCAATGCAGAACACCGAGGAGAAGGTCAAGGCAACACTCCAATATTCTGCCTTTAGTGAGGACTATGAGACCCTGGCTATTTGGGCATTGGAACCCTAGGGTAGAAAGCCAAATTTTACTAATATTAGCCCAAACCTAAGGGGAGGGTTAATAATCAAAAGAGCTTCTGAAACTTCAACTACAAAAGTTACAAACTTGACTGTAAATGTGGCCAAATTGGCCCAAAAGATAGCTAAAAGAGAAGAAGTTGAGAAGAAAAGTTTGATGGAGAAGTATAACACCATTATTGGAGAGTATATTAGAATGCAGCAAAGGAATGTTGAGCTGCAAACTGAGGTAGACAGGTTGAAGTATAAACATGTGGGGGAGTCTTCTAGTGCTTCTGGTACCCTGGCCTTACCTTCTACATAAAGATCAATACCTCCAAATTCTCCGATTGTTTCTACTCTTGGGTCCCCCATCTAGACTCCTTCTCCTAGTCCTTCATTAGAGCTAGTTGAAGAGGAGGTTGAGTATTCTATAGATCCCACCAAAAAGTAGATGCTTAATAAGATTACAGAGCTACAGGCAGCTCTAAAATCAAGTGAGAAGGGAGCAGTTGCCAAGCAAAATGAAGTTGTAGACACAGTTTTGAGGCATTTGAATGAGGAAGCTGATGGTAGACTACCATCAGTTTATTCTTTATATTGTTTATTCTTAGATTCAATAAGAAACATTACTAGGGATCAAGAATTAGTTTTTCCTTTAGTTGAGAAGTGGATCCCTAGGGCCAATGACCTAGATGTTATGTATAAGGCCTCTAGATTCAATGCAAAAAACATGCCCCAATCATTAAGGCCTACTCAAGTTTTTGTAAAATCACTGCAAGGTTTTCAAGCCTTACCTGATGATTTGAGTAGGAAGATTAAGGAACTGGTAAAGAATTTTGATGATTGGAGTGGCACATCTTTACCCAATATAGTAGATGCCCATGGAAATGTTAGATCACTGCAGTAGTGGCAGGATAGGGTGGATGAAGTCATCAATGCACAAATCAAATTGATTTGTGATGACTCAAATTATGATATGCTGACAAGTTGTATGGATAAAATCATTAACGCCAGTACATTTTTGGATTCTTTTGAAAGAGAGGCGAATTAGGTAGCAGTCAAGTACACACCTTACAGTGCTAAGGTGAATGAAGTGGTAAATTTTGATTGGCCAATAGATGAGGAATATCAGAGATGGGTAGACAAATATCTAACTGAAGAAGAATAGGACAGAGTCTACTACCGACATTTCACTACTCAGTGGGTTTGGTTATAACATATTTTGGTTATTTCTTGATGGCAGTTTTCGCATAGGTATTTGAGGTTTGGCCAATGCAGCAGCTATTTTCCAAGTAGATGGGATAAACAGGAAGATTCTCTAGGGACTCGGTTGTGTAACAAATTTTTGAAATGTCATAGGGCGGTCCAAATGATCGGTGACATGTGTATTTCTGGCCCGATGCTTGTTTGCTCCTTCATTCTCTATAAGAAGGATTTTAAGGCTAGAAATAGGAGTTAGCAAGTTAGAAAATTTTAGGTCGAGTCTAAGTGAGGTTGCCGAGCGAATTGTAAAGAATTTGATGTCATAGTGAAAATTTTGTTTTAGGTTTTTTTTCATTTCTGTAGTAGGTTTTAAACTCACGATTGTTTAATGTTTCAAGACAGTACTAGAATTTGAATGGAAATTACTCATTTTGAGCTCATGTCTCTCCATTGTATGAACATATCATTATCTTGAATAAAATTATCTAGGATTATTTTGTCCATCTCACTGTTGGGGTGTGTATGATTCTCATTTTGGCTTTAATTCAAGGAATTAATAAAAATTCTTGAGTGAGGTTATAGATGGATATGTTTATGTAAGGATCTGATAAGTAGTATTGGGTTAGAATACAAATTGATGATACTGTAAGGAAATATTATTTGAGATTTTATATGTTATGTGTCTGAATCTGTCATGAACCCTTAAGTGCTTATGAATTTGACTCCTCCAATGGTATATGGCACTGGTCTAAATTGTACTTGTTTGTGAGGTTCTATATTCGTTTGTCTTTGCTTAGAGCTTGCTATAAAATGCAAATCAATGACTATCTTAAGTTGTGTAATGTTGTTGTAGTATCTCATGCTCCAAATAGTTGATATTATTGATGAACAATCAATTCGTTTCAGTATTATCTTGTTATGTTGAGCTATTAAATCAGATGATCTATTATTATTGATGTTGTTTATAAGTTTGGTGCAGAGGTTATAAACGCATTAAGGGGATCACCCTCCTGGGTTTTGTAGAGACCAAAGAGTAGGAGGTTTATTACAACCCTCGTTAGCTGGTCCAGGTCCTTTGAGCTACCCCTGATTGGAATTGGCAATTCCATAGGTAGATTAGAAGATAATTTTGGTTACAATAAAAACAACCAGCACATTCGTACAAGCTTGAAATGCTCTGATATCATTGGTGTAGATAAATATATGTGTTCCCTTTCATTTGAATTTGTTTTGAAGTGCTCAATAACTGTTTTGTGGGAGAAAACAATAAAATATAGGGACTGCCTTGTTTTGCCTATGTAAGGGTTTGAGGGCTAAATAGAAATGACATCCACCAATCCACCCACTATCTTGGAACTGTAACTTGGTGGATTGGTGTGCATCATGGTATGATAGAGGTTCATTGCATTTAGGGGTCTATTAAAGCAAGAAACTTGGCATTGAATTGATGCCCTGGGGCTAACAGGGGCGATTTTCTTGTGAATTTGTGGTTGTTAAGTCAAGGTTTATCAATTTCATGGATATCTTGGTAGAGTCATGGTGACACTATTTTATGGTCCAATCTCTACTTTGAAACCAAAATATCTCTAACAACTCTAAGAGCTTTAATGGGATGGCATTAAAGGAAACTTCATATGAAGGATCTTCTAATGAAGGACCTTTGAATTAAGGTCTTCATTTGAAGGTCCTTCATGCCAAGGTTACTTTTATAAATCATTTTGGACATGAAATATTTAAAATAAAAAATACCTTCATTTGAAAGTCTTGACATGGGATCATTTTTGAATGAAGGTTCTTCATTCAAAGTTAATGACGACATCACCTTCAAATGAAGGTTCTTCATTCAACTGATATTTTGTAATTTTGAATGTGTGATAATAATTAGGGTTAAAAATAAATCCATTTGAGACTTTTATAAATGAAAGGACATTTGATGCAATCATATGCCTTGTCAAAATTTTAACTTAATAGTAAGGGAATCATAAGTAGTTTGTTGGGCCCATTCAACAATCTCCGATGCAAGGATTGAATTCTCTAGAATGTATCTACTATCAAGAAAGCCAATTTGTTTACCTCTATGACTATATCTCAAGAAATAGGTTTGATTTTGATGGCAATGATATTGACAAGGATTTTGTAATCTAGGTGTTGAGAAGCATAATTGGCCACATTCCTAGGAAAGATTCTTCATTCTCACTTTTAGGTGTTAAAATTTAACAATACCTTGATTGATGAAAGAGCCCAAAGAGCCTTTCTCCATGGTATCCAAGTACACATATCAACGGTCTTCTCTTATACAGTTGGACATGATTTAAAGAACTTAGCTAGGAATTATTCATTTAACCTAAGGTTTCTCATAATGCCATCATTGGTAAAGTATGATAAAATTCTTCTATTATGAAGAATTGGTCTATGTGCCTCTAGTAATCATTATAAAAATGTGAAAGACTAAGCTATTTTTATTTTTTTGTCTTATCTTATACCATTTTACGAGAATGGGGGTGCCAATGTACGAGAAGATCTTTGGAAACTAGGCATTGAAATTGCAGGTTAAAGATAATGGGGGTGCCAAACTTACAGTAATCATTGTCCCTTGGTCATCGATTTTCCCTTAGTGCCCTCAACCTCATCCTCGGCACTGGTATTGACCTTGTTTTCACTCCTCCATACTCTTCCTCGACACTAGTATTGACCTTGTTTTCACTCCTCCAAAATCTTCCTCGACGCTGGTATTGACCTTGTTTTAACTCCAAACTCTTCCTCGACGCTGGTATTGACCTTGTTTTCACTCCTCCAAACTCTTCCTTAGCACTGGTATTGACCTTTCACTTCTCCAATTTGATGAGCTACAACCTGGTTTTGTTAGGTTTTAGAGTATGTTAATTAAATTTAAAATTATGGTGTCATTTAGAGTAGTGAATATAAAGCAAGCCAAGCCTATTATAGTCATGAGGGAAATAATAAAACTCCTATGATACTTTGTGAAACCATTTTCCTTGGTTAAAGGGAGGCCATAAAATATACCTTTGGATTTTTTCAATCTTCAAATATGAGGATTTGCAAGGTTCTTAGCAACATGAGTAATGGAAATGTGTGCAACAAGAATTTTTGAACACACATGGAATCTCCTTGCCAAAGAAAGGGGCTTCATAATTTAATATGATAATTTTTCTCAGCTCTAGAAATGATATGTTTCCTTAAAGAGGAAGGAGAAACCTAAAAGGTAAAAGAGATGCTTAGGAATCTCAACACTTCCTTATGATCAACCCCCTTCTATCCATAGGAATTGAACCAATTGGGCTTGGCTAAGAAGGATTTCCTATAACATTGAGTTTTATTCCACTATATATTTGACCTTAAAGCTTTCCAAAATATATCTAGGCATTGAATATCCTAAATAATGTCACGTTTGTCCTCCAAGAGAGTGAGAAAGGAGTCATTAGAAAAATGACCATTGAATAGTTGGGCTATAGAGTTAGGAAAAGTAGCACCTTTAATAAGGTTCCATGAAATACTATTAGCCAAAAGATATCCAAAGGCTTCCATAAAAAACACACATAAAGTAGGAGCTAAGGGGAAAACATGAAAAATTGAATGAAATCACCCAAAATCCTCAAATTTATGTCCATTCATGGTAATACAAGTATAACCATCATAATGTATTTTTGAAAAAAGTAAAAAAAAAATGAGGAACAAATCCTAGATGGCATAACTAGTCCAATTCAACACTAGAGGTTGCAAGAGATTAATGAAATTACCACAAGTTTTAAGTAGAAGTAAACTGCCATTTTCAAGGTTTAATGCTAGTATGAAATTGTGACTAGCTAAATGGAAAGAAAATTAGAAAATTGTAACCAAAATTTAAGTGGAAATAATTAAAAGTAACCACACTTTTTGCATGGTTGAACCAATTTAAAAATTCAGCCAAAGGTGATAGTAAGAAAATAAAAATGCACCTTTATGAAATATTTAGTCTAAGAGCCAAATTTGGATGGAAAATTTAGTAAGAAGTAGTGTCGAAAATGGAAAATTAATCATGAAATCATGGCTAATAGAGCATACAAAATATATTGGAAAAGTCAAGAGAACTTATATCTACACATAAAAAGAATCAAAATAATAATTATATGATACAGCTCATTTGGGAATATATTACAATATGGCTTTTACAAAGGCTTTTAAAAATACCTTCCCATTTAAAATATTAAAATCATAATTGAAATAAAATATTTGCAAGTAAAATCGAAGTGTCTTTTTATACAATTTACTCTCTTTTGATATCCCTATTTATCTCCCCCTCTCCCTCTTTATTTCTCTCTAACTCTCCTACTTCTCTTTATCTCTCTCACTCTTTCTATGTGACTATATCTAATTAAAAGTTATTTTGTGACTCTCCCTAATTTTTAATTTAGATTTTAGATTTATTTTATTATATAATTTAAAATATAATTATTCTACAATAATTAAAATTTTAATAAGACAAATAATTGTAAATTAAATTTATTTTAATAATTATTTGTAATTATTAAAACTTAAAAAAATTTAAAACTTAAATCTAAATTAAAAATTAAATATAATAAACTAAATATAAAGTCAAAATATATCAAAATCTAAATATTATTAAAAATAATTATTTTTTAATAAATAATTAAATAAAAAGGTAAAAAATAAATTTACTATATTAACAAGAAAAGATAAACTTGGGTTCTAATCGGATGTGACAGGGCTCAACAGTAGAGGGAAAGATGCAAATAAATTGAACAAGTTCCAAGGCAAAGGCAAGATTGAGTGGATCTCAAAATACTTTGCATTAATCACGTCGGGTACCTCCAACAGAGCGCTCGCAAGTTTACATTCTCCAACTGCCAGGATCATAGAAAATTAATCATGAAGACTGCTAGCCACCGTATTAAAAAAGGCCAGCCTGGGTCATTTAAAACAGTGTCTTTGCAGGAATAGTGTGTGCATGCAGAAGCTCAAGATTTTTACTTGGTGATAGAAGTAGGCGATAAAGGGATAGAGACTCCTCTGGCCCTAGACACCGACAAGCAATTGCAAGCATTCTGAGGAGAAGTGATAGAAAAAAGGTTGAATGGGGTACTGGCCTTGTCCCACCCGCTAATACTCTAGGCAACCAAGAAGGTTGTAGGACTGGAGTTCCTAAAAGCATATCACAAGTTCTGGTCCAATGCAGAAATACCAACAATGTTTATGGAGGTGCTCGTCCACATGGGTGTGCCGAAGGAAATCGCAAAGAAAATGACCCAGATGGTCTTCATTCATGCATGGCTGGGAGACATTGATGCAACCTTGGATAATGTGGACAAAAATAATCTCATCCCAATTCCCCAGAACTACTACGTGTTGAGCATACGAGGAAGGGAGGTCATGAAATTCCCTCTGGTTAGGATAATTGACCCAAAAGGGTTTGAAAAATGATGGGATGAAAGGGACCAAAACATCACCTTCCTACTCAGAGTAGCCAAGCTAACCACCAACCAACCTCGTGGTTGGGTAATGCGATATGTGCAAGATGAAGGGCTGGCAGAGGAGTTAGCATCAGGAGACGACATCGGCTGGGACCTAGGCTCTGGGGAAGAATGGATACCAATTGATTCCAAGGACCCAAAGGAGAAAGTGAAGGGGCTGGCTCACAAGAACTACATAGCAGACTGCCTGGTGATTGTAGATTACATTGCATACAAGAAGCGGGTGGAATCAAAAGACTCTAAGGATGAAGACTTCGAGGGAGGAATGGAAACCTAGCTCAGCCCATCGTGCCATGGACATCTTTTCTAAGCTCTTGCATAATATTAATGAATCCAGATAATTGTAAGGTGTAGATGTTTTAGTTAGTCTCGACTGCCTCTGAATCGTAACTTGCCTGTGCATTTTCCTAGGGTTTTTGTATTTAGTTAAATCTCTATAAAACTTGAATCGTAGTGCATGTATTTAGTTAAATCTCTGAATCAAACTCCATATGAATAGAGTTTAATTTGTCAAAAATGTTTTCATTTGAATTGCATGTGAATTCACTAAGAGCATTTTAATCAATTTGCACATCTCTATAAAACTTATCATTTTCTATCTTATATTTCAATGCCTTGTACACCCTCTCTCTATTGACTATAAAATTGTAATTTGTTCAGTGTTGGTCCTTCCTTCGAACAATAATAATTGGTAAATCTTTTATTCGATGTGGTAAAATTTTAGCTATTTCTCTTACTTCTTGTGGAAAACTTATGGTATGTCCTTTATATTTGTATTGACCTCCAGTTGCATGTGTGACTTGAAGTATTGGATTTACATGCCCTATCAACATTTCCTCAATTTGTGTAAAGTTTGCAAGTTCTAATGGTTGTGGACCAAGATTCATATTATTTAATGTCAAAAATTGATGTTCATGTTTCTCTTGTCGACATCTATTGCAAATTGGGCCTTCAGGAACTCATACAACCTTCATTGTAGGGTAAATTTCTTGACAAATTTAACATATGCTTGGTGCTGCAAGTTTATCTAGACCATGTCGAAATATAAGTTGTAAATCTTTAAATCAATTTGCACATTCATATTGTTATTGCATGTACCTAGATCTCTTTCATTTTTGTCTTCTTTGCAATCGTCTTTGTCTTCTCAATTGAGAGGTTAACTCCTATTGTGGACTATTATTTTCTTCATGATTTTCAGTTTCAACATTTATTGCATCTTGAACTCTATTATCTAGTGTTTGTAACACACAATCTATTGTGATTGAATTCATTCCTTCAAATTTACCCTCTATATTCTCATGAGATTCATAATTCCTTTCAACTAATTCACGATTGCATACTTGTATTTGTTGTTTTTCTCTCATTAAATTGGTCTAAATTCTCATTTGTTTGTAATCTTCTTAATAAATATTGCTCATCTTCAGATTCTTGTACACGATGTATTCTCATCTCATTTGCATGTTGTCTCATTTTCGCTTCAATCTCTTCAACTCCCTATCTGCCCTACGTTTAACACATCTTTCTCTATCATTTTGGTTTCAATGATTTCTTGCTTCTTCTTTTTGTAAATTATTCATTTGTTCACGTCTTTGTCTCATGTAATTTTGAGCATATTCTCTTTGTTGTTCTTCATTTTCAAAATTTAATCTTGGGCGAGGCATCCTAAACAATTATTTAAAAGTAAAATTAAAAATTAAAAAAACACTATAAATATGAGAAATTTTACTATACACTAATTTCATAAAAAAAGATATCACAAAATTAATACATATTTATTGATAAATATTATTTATTTATAATTAGTAATTAATAATTTAATCTTCTTAATAAAAAAATATGTCTTCTAAAAACAATTGAAAAATAAAATATATGCAAACTCTTTTGTATATTAGAAGTAAAATTTGATTTATGACTTATACATTAGAATTTAGTTTTTTACCTTTTAAAAAAAATGAAAAATATACAAATCATAGAAAGTAAAATTTATTTTATTTATTTTGAAAAATTGTAAATGATAAAAAGTAAAAATTGAAGCAAGAAATATACAAATCATAAAACATAAAATGATAAAAAGTAAAAAATATATTTGATGTCAGAAATATACATATCATAGAAAGTAAAAATTAAATGCACATACTTACTTTGTAAAATTTATTAATTGGTTTTTCCTGAAATAATTACTCCACCTTCTCACAATTTGTAGAATATTTGTTCTGAAATTATTAATCCAATTCTCACAATTCGCAAAATGTTTTTCTGAAATAATTACTGCACTTCTTTATTAGTGATTAATAACTTTGATTTTAACAAATGAGAATTCAACTTTCAAATTAGAACAAAAATTTGACAAAAAATTGTATATTATTAAACTTGCAAAATATATAACAAAACATTCATCCAAAATTAATTTTCTGCAATATAACTGGAGAAAATTTTTGAGCGATAAGCGTGGATTTTCAAGGAGCATAAACTTTCTATCGCGGTTTTTCAAGGCTTTTCTGGCACAAAGACTATAATCAAAACTACAATAAAAAAAATATTTAACTAATTTTTAAGAATTTTTTTGAGCTCTTCAAAATTAGTTCTCATTATATTTTCAATTCAATTAATTTATTTACTTGTCATATCTTAAATAAAATATAATTCAAATAATAAATTCAAAATTTATAATATAATCTAATAACAAATTCAGATAAATAATGTATTTTTAATATATTATATTATTAATTTAACAAAATATTATAATATTATAATATATATACTATATGTAACACATATAATGTATAATATATAACTTTAACATCATATTATAATATTATAATGTATATAGAATATAATATGTAACATATATAACATCTAATAAATAATATAATATATTAAATAATAATATTATAATTTTATATTATGTAATATATTATCTTTTAAAATAATTTTATATATTTTCAATATATTATATTACTGAATATTTTTATAATATATTATATTAAATTAACATCTAATATATTATATTAATCTTGATTTATTTTTTTCATTGCTATTTATTTAAAATTTCTCTTTTTGGGTATGTGCAGGATCATGATGGACCAAAAAGTGGCGATATGTAAGCCATTTGATGGTCCATGTGACTGACGACTTTTTTTTTACCCAAAATTGATGAAATGAAAAGGGTTTTTAGAGGATATTCTTAGCTTCCACCAATATAAATTATGCTTTACTTTGAATTTAATAAATAATTATTATTCATTTTCTATTAGAATTACGAATAAAGTCCTCATTGATAAGCTGATTGAAAAACATCTATAACTTTCAAACGGCATCACATTTTTTGAATCCGAAACATGCGTCACATTCTATGCTTTGCATAATATAGGATTAAAAAAAAAAAAATGAATTTCATGAATTTTTGACCAAGTTAAGGTGGTTAGACAGACGAACTTTAATATTTTTTTAGAGTTGTAATAAAAAATTCATAATTAATTATTTACTTGGAAACAAATTGTAAAAAAATATGCATCACATCGGGACATGAGTCCTTTAATTATATCTAAAAGATTATAAATAAATATTACCATTTTATTGTGGTTAGGGTGGTCAGACAGACACCTACTTCTTATTTTTACCTTAAAATTTAAATACTACTGCATTGAAATTTCAAATTTTCACCAAATAGATTTTTAAAAAAAAAATAAAGGTATAGTAGTTTAGAAACTAAATTCAATTTTCTACAGATTCTTTTTTTACATTTTTTTGAAATAATATAGATAACTTATTCAAATTTTTACGTCAAGTTGTCTAACTCTAATTTTCTGTCTTTTTATTGCCACTTAAGGACCTATTTTTTCCATGATGATCCTGCACATACCCTTTTACCTAAACTAAAGATAAAAAAGATATTAAGACAAGTAATTTTAGTCCTAACAAATAATTTTAGTTCTAATTGCTCTACTCAATTACTATATATTTTTTTAAGAAACAAATGTATTAAAAATGTAGAATGTTTTAGTCATATTTACAACAACTATCATTTTTTGTATAGACCCTTAGGGAATATTTTAAATTTAAATATTATCTAAGAAATATTTCATAATATGATGAAGAAAATTTTAACTATCTCTAAATGTCTATTTACTATTTTTTTTCTAAGGGGTAAAATAGGAGTATCCAACTTTATTATTCACACTACAATCACACAAATATTTTGATAAAACTACATTTACACTACAATCAATTATGAACTAACTTTTCTTTGTTTAATATATTTATCATTAATGTCAAATTTATAAACTAATATCAAGAAATAAATAACCTTAACCCCAAGATTTATACTAGAACTCTAATTGAACCCTAAACCTAACCCTAATTCAACCATAACAATAGGATTTAATTAGGGTTAGAATTAGGGTTTAATTACCTAGTTAGGGTTAGGATTCAGTTATGAATATAGTTAGGGTCAAATTTATAAGCTAATATTAAGATATTCACAACTCTAACCCTAACCTAACCTTAATCTCCATTCTAGATGCTAATTAAACCCTAATTGAACTGTAACAATAAGGTTCAATGAGATTTAGGGTTAGGATTTAAGTAGGTTTATGGTTTAGTTACTTGGTTAGGGATAGCATTCAATTAGTGTTATGATTAGGGTCAAGTTCAAGTTATAATTAGGGTTTAGTTAGGATTATTTTGGTTAATCTTACAATTGGGGTTTAACTAGAATGCTAATTGAACCCTAATTTAACCCCAACAACAAGGTTCAATTAAAGTTAGTGTTCAGGTTCAATTAGGCTTATGGTTGGAAATTTGGAATTAGGGTTCAATTAGGGTTAGGGTTATAATTCAATTAGTGTTATGATTAGGATCAAGTTCAAGTTACAATTAGGGTTCAATCAGGCTTATTTTAGTTAAGTTTACAATTAAGGTTTAATTATAGTTAGGTTTATGGTTCAATTAGGGTTAGGGTTAAAGTTCATTTAGATTAAGGTTCAATTAGGGTTCAATTAGGGTTGCCAATTCTAGCAGCACAAGCCTATACATACAACATATGTTACCTGACTTACAAGATAGATGAGTTTCTAGAGGAGATGCAAATAAAGACACTTTTCAATTTGTTTCAATGCCTAGTGTGGAGTACCCATAATTTATTGTTAATTTTGAATCTGATATTCACATATATCATTGAACTAAGATTGATACTACTATTTTGATTCATTGGTGATAATTATTGGATTTGTGTGTAAAAAATGGAGATTTGTGTTTGAGTGCAAAGAGTTATCTCTTGTGATTTATTAGCAAATTAGCTAGTCATGTTTCCTATGAAGAGGCTTCAAGAATAGTTTCATCAATTAATCCTCTACCTTTTGGTCTTGGTCCAATGACTATTGCAATGCTTCTTTCCATTACTCTACAATCAGTAAAATGAGCATATGGGTTCAATTGAGGTTTCCAATGTTTAATCAAGACCTTTTTCAATACACTTCACATTATAAGTTTTATGAGGCTTATAAATGAGTTATCTATTATTGAATGGCTATGGAAATATTTGAACTCATTAATATTTACATAATGTTGGCAACATGTAAATTATGCTTTCTTCATGGCCGAAAATCACAACCAAAGCATCTCATAATTTTGAAGTGAGCAAAATTATTTTGTCATAAGAGTCATTTCCTAATGGAAGATAAAGTTGACTCTATCAATGATCAAATTCCTAAATTTAGTTGACAACTGCTTTATCCTGACCAATTGTTCTTACAACACAACAAACATAATAAATACAAACAAAACTATTCTAAAACTTTCTGGCAAGAACTTTGCTGCTCTGCAGCTCTTGCTAATTGTCAGCTTCGTGAATTCATATTTCATAAAAAATTTCTTCTTCCTCTATTTATATAAATACTTTTGGGTGGCACCGATTCATTTTTATTTAATTTATATTTGTCGGCTATTTATTGTTTCATATACATGTCGACATATGATATTTTTAATATGTTGTGAGTTGTTTTTGTTAACACGCTCAGATTCCACTCTGTGTTTCCACTGCAGGTTACACCTCTTGATGTAATAAATTAATATTAAAAATTAAAATCATATTTAAAATAAAATATTTAAAAAATTAATTCATAATTTAAAAAAATCTAAAAATTTTAAAAACAATTTTAATTATTTTTCTAATTTACTTTTTTATATTTTTTCAAATTATAAAATAAGTAAAAACCATTTAATATATGAACTTTATAAAATGCAAATATTAAAGCTTACTTGCATGCCGCGCCAATGGCTCCAATCGCATTTGATGCGAATTCAAATTCCAACCGTTGATCATTCACTTTTGTCAGATCATCGAACGACTGCCTTAAAAAAGGCTGACATAATCTCCATCTTAGCACCAAGGGCCCGCCACATTATGCATCACCAAAGAAATACATGTGGCACATGCCCATGATATCACGATTAGTAAACACCTTGCATCTTTTGATCATGCTTTGGTGGCCAACCATTGATCTCCACCATCGGCAATCGTGTTCGCTCAAGATAGTCACCAGTTTTGAACATAACTATCGAGTATATTTTTCATCGAGATTATAACATCTCCGTTCATTTTGAGCACGTGCATCTTGTAGCCACTTTAGTAACCTGTCGTATAACACATTAAAACTCAACAAATATATTAAAGCAATTTGATTATCTTTTCCGCATCGCCAGCTGAGACACATGGTGCTCGCTCGTGATATCGCAATTATTTTAGAATTTGTGGTGGGATCATCATGAGATTATGGGGAATGGCTGAGATCAATCGACGGTTGATCGATGATCATTTAAGAAGGTCACAATGAGTGCAGTTCCATCGGCAAGAAAATTGTTATGTCTCGACGAGATACACATCTTCAGAGTAAGATGAGGATTGTCTACCAGACTTGCTAAAGTCACAGTGATAGGTTGCTTCGGTGGGATTTGTAGCGATATAATTTAGACCGAAAGGGTAACTGTCGGGAAGACTTAAGGTGTGGGGGAAACTACGAGATGTCCTAGCGGGTGTTTAATGAACATTGGTGAAGGCTCAAACAAAAGGATCGCCCCAAATTTGAAAATGTCTGGTCGACAAATTACATGATGTGACAATGAGAGTTTCTGAAAAAACCAGCTACGCTCGTGTTTTAGCTAAAACATTAATGGTGCCACGGAGCATAAGTAATTTCAGGAATCAAGATGAATTAAATTGAAAACATCATTGTAGAATTGATAGTGGAAGAAGCAGAGGAGTGAGTGAAGGACCAGGGTATTCTCTCAGTTCAAAATCTCAGGCAAAAAACAGTAAGTTATTCATAACTTGAATTTGCAATTTTGAAGAATGGAAGCCACTAGTTCAGGAAAATCAAAGTGTAGAAAGCATGGGGAAAGTGGTCAGTCGAAAGGGAAAAAGTAGAAAACTGAAATTCAGCTAGAGGGTACTGAGCGTAAGCTGAATCAAGATCTTATCGACCAACTACTTGGCTCTGGACCCAAAGCCAGATGCTCTGCACAACCTAGGGAAGAAGTGGATAAACTAGATGATAAATGTAAGCTCATAGGAGATATTTGGACTCCAATAAGAGGTTATGAATTGTTTAGCTTTAATTAGTATCGGAGGAATCGCTTTGAACTAGTATGTAACCTGTGGAAGCTTAATCTGGGAAAGTTAGTTATACCTAATGTTTTTTTTGATGTTGAACTGGTGAAATTGTTGGCCACTCATTATAATTCGAGACTTAAAACTATTTGTGACACATGTGGGAAACCATTGATACACATATCAGAGGATGCAATAGGAAAAGTCTTTAAATTGGAAGGGGTATGCAATGAAAAGATTATATGTGAAGGGTTGGAAAAAGAATTTGGAAGGATGGACACCATTTACAAGGGTTGGAGATTTCCCTTGCACAGAATTAGACATGGTGGTAAACCAATTTCGCTAGAAGATAGTGAAGGACCCCCATTCCACGTAGATCTTTTTGAGCCCTATATGAAATACACTTATTTATCGGTGGGTCAAGTATTGGGAATGGAAGTCCCTATATATATGGAAATTGTGCCCATGGTAATTTTAGCAGATATTTAGTATCACAACTCTAGACCTTTTGATTATGCCTCATATATTTTTAAAGGGCTCGATTTTGGGTTGATGGAAATAAAAGGTGGAGCCTCTATCTTACACCTTAGGAATTACTCATTGTTGATGCACATAGTGTTGTACTTTGGACAAGAACTAGGGTTGTGGCCTCAGGAGATGACACTATCACAATTTGATAAGGAAGGCATGTCATTACCTATTCAATCATGGACTGCTATTTGGGATAGTAGGTTTTCTAACTCTAGTTTTGTATGCTTTGAAAAAAATTTTGTGAAACCATTGTACAAGTTTTATAATCATCCATGTGCTTATTCTTTGTCTGATGAGATAAAGAGGTTTCTTAGGCCCAAATATTTCAATAGACCAATTAGCCACAATTGGGGGGATTGGTATTGTTTGGAGAATGCTACCATGATTAGGGTTTATGGATTTGAAGATACCCCATTCATTTTGCCTAAAACAGTTCCTGATAGGATTGCATACTTGGAAATTGTTAGGAAAATAGATTTTTCTAGTGTTATGAATTTAAGTTCTTTTGGAAAACAGGCTTTTATGCCTAGTACACTATGCTTCAATGATTTTACTGTATTAGCAAAGGAAGGGTATAATCTGATTTAGGATAAGTTACTGCAATATAACATGAAAAGAGGACCATTGAGAAAGAATTTTGATCCAGAAGGGTATATAAATTCTGCTAAACAAAGGATAAACTTTAGAGGGTATCACCATGTGCCCTACCAATTTGATGATATGATTAGGAACTTGGAGGCAGAGGAAGCATAAATGGTGGTTGAACAACATAATCAAGAGTTGCAAGATATAGATTTGTTGTCTTTTGGAGAAGAGACATCTAAGTCTAATGTACCACAACATCTACCTAACAAGATGTCAAGGTTAAGAACTCAGGATTACGCATGTCCTGCTAGGGATTTGAATATTGAAGAAAGTGTAGATACAGATGCAAGGCATGTAGAATATAAGTCCTTTGTAGCAGATGATGAATTTATAAAATCTCTAGAATTTAAGACATTCCTATGTAGACAAAAGGGAAAAGAGTAAGAGAACTGGTTGACAATGTCACACCAGGTAATGAAGAATAGTTGTTGAGTAATTTAAAAACTGATGTGGAAAGAGAGATGGCAGGTATGACCCCTGAAAATAGAAGGGAAATGCTAGAAAGTGCTGGTGTCATGATTTTTCCAGGATTAGATCTCAATTTTGCACTAGTCGTTAACAGTTTCCTGAAAAACAGTAATGCTACACACAAGCTTAGCTCGGAAAAGGTGACAGAGGTCTATGCAGGATCAAAGTACAATCTAGATGAAGAGTCATTAATGATTTGGGCCTTGTATCCACCTCACAGGAAATCAGTTGGCATTAATACTGAGAAGGCATTCAGGCATGTTATGACCCTAAAAGTTGGGGAGGCTGATCCTGTGGTGACAACATAGATTGGGATCAACGTAGCAAAACTAAACAAAGCTCAAATACAAGCGTTGATCAAGGAAAAGGATATGTACAAAACTAACCATGAAAGAATGCTAAGAGAAAATGAGCGCCTGAAATATTTATTAGGAGTTACAATGGGGTCAACCAAGCTGCTAACCCATCATGAAAGTTCACAAACAAAAGATCATTGGGAAGGGTCGAGTGCATATTCTCAAGGAAAGTATGACACACTTGTTGCAGTGATTAAGAAGAGACAAGCTAGTCTAACAACTTGGTTGAATAAGCTTTGGGGAGTACACTCACAAAACTTTGATGCATTACGAGAACATGAAAGAATGGATGGTAGGATCCTAGAAAAGCTCCAGGAAATGAACCAAAGGGATGCTCCTGATAAATCTACAAATCATCTTATGAATAAGCATAAAAAGTTCTTTGAAGAATTGCTAGGGGATGAGTAGGGATTAATCGATGCCACCAAAAAAGGATTGACTGCATTCTTTGATGATAGAGGGACATTAAAATAAATGACTAGGTGGAAAAATGAAAGCGAGTCAGTACTGTAGGAGATTATGAAGACGGCTACCGAGAAAGATATAACATTAAATGAAGCATGCGAACGGAATGAGAAGATGGTGAAAATGGAGATCATGATCTGAAACGCATTGGGAGATGCAGATACGCATGAGCGCCAAGCCTACTTGGATTAGTTATCGAAAGTTCACTTATGGCTTAAGAGAGCCTAATTACTTTTTAATTTTATTGTTGTTTCAAGCACAAGACATTTCTGAAAGGACGTGTCCTTTCATACGGTTGATGTATAAATATCCATTTTTGGTAGAAATGAATAAGAGGGTAATAGTAGAATAGAAGATAGATAGCAAGAAAAATAATATTTCAGAATGTTTATATCCAAAAGGACCATGTTGCATGTATAATATTTTGAAGGAGATAATGAAAGATTTATGATTCGGTGGTTCCATTTTGGTATTAGTTGTTTGTTGAATTTTTGCAATTGTTTGATTGTCTCCAACCTAATGTTTCTTGATTATTTAAGTTGAAATATCAAGTATATGTTCAATTTATCAATGCGCATTTATTGTCCAAACATGATAGTGCATCCCATTATCCAATCAAGATTGTTTCCGATGTACAAATGTAGTGCATCCCACTCTCGACCAACTATATAAAAAAAATAAAATTCATAAACGACGTATAACTAGTTAATTACCACGGTATATGACCTTAATTTATGATTGATGTATATTGAAGATTAATAATTAAATAAGTACAATATACATAAAAATTGAATGTAAAATGTATTCTAATTAATCTCCATGACCATCTTATAATTACCTGTCACTTTCCTCAATCTACCTTTCCCCATCAGGTACTCCCCTTTGAATTTGTTAATGGAGTTGGGATCCCAAATGCGATATACATGGTTCTTTGTTGCAAAATCAGGAAGATATTCAGTAATGTACACCATGGTCTGGCATACCATATATCCCTCCACCATAGAACCCTCAGGATGTGCTCTTTGTCTAACCAAAGCCTTCAAAAATTTCAAGTGCCTCTCAACCACCCACAATGACCTTGTGTGTACAGGTCCACACAATTCAATCTCCTCAACTTAGTGTATGAGGTAGTGTTCTTGTGCATTGAAAAATATCGAAGGTAGACACTTTTGCATTTCACACATTAGACGAGGAATTTTTCTCTTTCAATAATTTATATCTTCTTTATGGATTGCTTTAGATGACAACCATCTACAAGTGATTCAAGGCACAAATATATTAACGAGATTTAACAAAAATATACAATGAATTGAAAAATTATCGCTACTTACCTCATGTATTTTCCAATATCATATATAACTTGTTTGACATTGTTATCGAAGTTGTTTGGGAGAGATAGAGGTAGAACGTACTGCAACAATTATAAAATGATCTTTTCATTATTTTTCCAAAAGTAGTAAACATAACACACTGAAAAGTACATGTAGTATACAAATATATATATAAAATATACCAAAATAATTACCTTAATGAAGGTATGCCAATCATGCGTTTTCATCCTTGACCCAAACTCACCTTTCTTTGTTATGATATTGTTTATGTTTGCAACAAATCTTGTGGGAAATTGAATTTTTTGTATGACTTCTTTTATAGAATTTCTTTGCTGCTCCGTTAATAACCAAGGAAGGTAACTTATATTAATTTGGTCTCCATCGCTATTTAATTGAATGACATTTTTCATTGCATGATTGGCTTCCTAAATGTCACTACAAATTTTGACAATTTTTTCTTTGTCACGCCTTCCATCCAATATTTTCCATAACGTTTCTGTCATATTCTTTCTGATATGCATTGTATCAAACAAATGCACAATTTGTAGCTGCTCATAGTAGGGCAACCTACTAAATTGTCTGGGATAACTTTTCAGTCCCTGTGGAAGCTGACCATTAATGCCTTGATGACCTTCATGAAGAATATAAGTTAAACAAATTAACAACGACAATCATTGTCAATTACAGCATGAGTAAACACAACACAATATAAAAATATAAATTCAAAACATATCATATATGATAGATAAACAATTTGATTTGATGTATAACCTTGACAATTTATTCTATTATATTCCAACTTCCATAGGCGAGGTGTCATTCTTCGTGGTTTTGATGTAGTCTCTTCTTTCCCATTGAAAAGATGTTTTTTAGTACTTCGATACTTATGATTTTTGTGGAGGAAGTTCCTATACTCATCAAACACCTGCTTTCCTAAACCTATTGAACGACCAGATTTCATCTTTGGACCACAAATTGGACATGCAAATTTTCCCTTTGTTTGAAGACCTGCAAATCATATATAATTGGATTAAATATGTCAATTTTTATAATTATATATAATGAATAGATTATTTAAAAAACATGCATGATATCTACTTCATAAAATTAAATATCGTTAAAGTCATGTAGCTGAACGTTATAACATACCAGAAAAATGTGTTAGCCCTAGGGCATCATGAATTGTCCATACAAGAATTTCATGGAATTGAAATTGTCTTTGTCCTATTGGTATAGATACGGCATACACAGTGACTCCATTCCATAACTTTAGTAACTCTTTGATAAGAGGCTCGATATATACATTCATATCTTTAACTTGGTACTTACCTAGTTGAATGAACATAAACATTACATAATTATTATAACCATTTTACTGCAATATATATAAATTAATGTAGATGACTATTAAATGAAAAAAATATAATTCATTATACAACAATTAAGATAAATGAGATGCTACTAAATTAAAAAAAATTGATGAAAAAAAATACTTGCAACAATCATTGCCAACATTATGTGCTCCCTCTTTATTGACATCCATGGAGGAATGTTATTGTTGATAACAAAAACAAGCCACACTGAGTAAATAGATCTAAGCTCTCCAAATGGATTGACACCATCCATTGCCAATGCAAGCCTAAGATTACGAGGTTCTTCTTTAAATTGTGGCCATTTTTCCTCCATGTCCCTAAATGCAGAACCATCCATAGGAATTCGAAGGATGTCATCTCCACTTCTATTCCATGCATGGTAATCCATAAATTTCACTAATCTTTTGCACCTAAATAATTGTTGCATACATGGAATAATGGGAATATAATGAAGAACCTTGTGAGGAACCTTTTTTGTTAGTTGATATGTTCGATATCTACTGATATGACATTTCGGGCATTCTATTGAAAATTCATGTTGTTTATGATATATAATATGATCATTGAGACATGCATCTATTGCTTGATACTCCATTCCAATATCTTTCATAATGCCAGATAAATCTCGGTATGAGGGAGGTAAAATATTTGATGGTGGTAACAAAAATTCACCAATCAATCTACAACAAAAAATAATTTGTTAATATAAAGAATATTAATGGTACATATTTCATCCTTTATTTACTAGTGATGAACTAACAACAATTAAATAGATGAAAAAAGATGACATATATGACATACCTTAACATCTGTGAGATTTCTATGTTGATAAACCATTCATAACCTTCAAGTTCACCAGCAACAATACAACAGAGAGAAGAGTTGTTTGGGAGCCTTCATAAAGGGGCTCGTATGCCTTCTGAAGTACAGGTAAATCATGAACATCATCAAAGTCATCTCGATCAACATGATCAGCTGTGCCACTAAATGTGTCATGGATCAATGTATTTGTACCATCATCTTCAACTGTGTTTTCTAGTGCATGATCATCTTCTTCCATAGGATCATTAACTTCATCTTCGATATTCACAGCTCCATGTTCCTCCGCTTGCAAAACCACATTCTTTGGGCCGTGATAATCCATATCATGTGCCCTAGGGCTCCCCACCTTTATAATAATGGCATACACAAATAAACCATGATCATGATCAAGTGGTTATTATATATATATATATATAAAATATTAAAACAATATAAACATTTACAAATTCAATCAATATAAACACATATGATGAAAAAATTACCAATGGATGATAACCATGCCCCCCTTCAATGTGACCATGCTACCTACAATGTTTCTCAACTGTTGTGATTAAAAGTCTTATCATCTTTAAGCCCTTGCAATTATTGCAAGGACAATAACATTTCCCATCACCCTTTCTTTTCAATCTAGCCCACAATCTATCAAGTGACTCTTCATTTTGTTCTGGACTAATATTATTTGACATGATTTTTCTTTACAAAGCTTGAATATTTAGATCTTCAAAATATATCAAACTCACACTCCAATAATTTTTAATCATAGACAGGTAACAAAATCTAATAATTATGATATTTTACACCAAAAAAATTTGGCATGCAACCACCCCTGCAAAAGAGAAGATAGTCTGAAGTTAATGAACCCAAAAAACACTTAAAAATGCTAATTCCAGAAATTATTAAATTATGATTTTACTATGATTTCCAATTGTTAGACTCCTAAAATCAGAATATTGAACTTGCACAACAAAATATGGAAATGAAATTCTGAAAATGCACAAGTCTAAAAATGAAATCTGATGAGATGTTGCTTTAAAATATGATTTTCAAACCTGGAAGTACAAATCTGACTTCACAAATGAATTCTAGAAATAAAATAGTATGGCATAATAAAGAGTTTCATTTGAAGTAGACCACCCTATTATATGCCTTGATAAAGTTAAAAGATCTATGAATTTTATCTACAATATAGCCTGCATAGCCATTAGTCTTATTCACATCCCTACTTTGGATATCAATAGGCAACACCATTAGATGGCCTCCTTGAAAGTTCAATCCATTAAGGGAATAATGAAAGGGTATTCCTTAATGATTACATCCATCTGACAAAAAATAGTGTATGGCTGAATAAGGATGATATCATTTTGAAAGACTAAAATGATTGTTGAGACTGGTCCTAACATATTTATGTTGAATCCAATACATACAAACAATCTTGTGTAGACCTTCACTTCCACACTCTCGACAATTTTTTTTTGTAAGGACAACACTTCATTTGCCTAGTTTTGTAGGTTAACCTAAATCTTGTTCTCACAAGCAGCTTCAAATATCTCATACACTTCCATCTACTTATGAAGCAAGCCTCTATCTAAATTGACTTCACCATTACAATAGTGCTTCAAAATATCATAGGGCCATCCTTTGGTTTTATATGTCAAATCTATTGCCATTAGTATCTCAGGGTATTATATATGTAGATATAAACTACATTTCTATGATGCTTGATGTTATACCCATGTCCACTAGTTATCACCATAATTGTTATTATTAAGTATATGCAATATAGCTAGGGATACTATAGAGGTAAGGAGCAACAAGCAAAGAGAAAATATTTAAGGAAATGGACTTCAAAGAAAGTGATGACACTTTACTATAGATTCCCAAAAGGAGATCACAGTCATGATTATTCAAATAAACAATGATTAGTCCATGTCATATGTAATGCCCCGCCACGCAACCCTAGAGGAAGTTGCAAACAACTACTTTAAACAAGCTAAATTTTTTTTGTTTAAGTACAAAGAACATGCAAGTTCACTTCCCATTGCAAACATCTCCTAAGGTTACAAGACTGAGGTTAAATAGAACCTCAACAAAAAACATGAATAAAAACCATGTCAATTATTTAAATAATAACTAAACACATACATTCCAATTAAGATAATTTACATCAAGCATAAGAGATAACTTTCAATTTCATTTATCGATAAATAACAATAAGGTTACATCACTCATTCCCTGAATGAGGAAAATCCAATAAATAAAATTACAATTACAACTTCCACCTCGATAACAACTGAGGGGTAAAATAATACAAGATCAACTGAAATGAAATAAGCAAGAATTGATACTGAAAAAATCGAGCTCTCCAACTAGAAGTCTCGTCCAAAGAATGTGAAGAAAGTCCAATGGATTTAGGTGCATGCCACCCAACCAAGTGGAACCCAAAGGCCCACCCCCTTGTGCTAGGAGATAGTAACAAGGAATCCTAGTCAAGACCATCTACCTCTAGACATAGGCTAACACAAAATTGAAGCAAACTGAATCATCCAATCACATGAACCACACAAGTACATCACAAGTACAACATAAGTACAACTCGGGTACAACTCTACATGGTCACATTGCTTCCAGATGCAAAGTAGATCAAGTATGTTAAAAGAAACCATACACATAATAACAAGTACCAACTATGGTCACATCGGGTATGTTAAGGAAACCATACCCACAAAATCGAAAACCAACTATGGTCACATCAGGTATGTTAAGGAAACCATACCCACAATAAACAAGTACATGAGTTACCCACTGTGGATCTTCAAGATGGTGGCCTCAAACCAATCCCCGATCCTCATACTTACTAATGCAAAATCAAATACCAACTATTATCCTAGATAGAGTGTCATCACACAGCTCGTTATGAGTTACCCACTACGGATCGTCAAGATGGTGGCCTCAAACCAATCCCCAGCCCTCATACTTACTAATACGAAGTCAAATACCTTTCGTACAGACAAGATAGATGACCTTACCTCACCAGGACTTCCCACTCATCCCAAGTCTAAATGAGCCCTTGTGTCTATGAGTGAGGCATACTTATCTTGATTAGTGAGAAGTTAGTCCTAATCTTCTAAGTATTGTTTTAGTTATCACTTGATTAAACCACTCCCGAAGGTTACTCAATATTACTTCTTCTGGGCTCTGGCCCCTACGAAAGCCACTCTTCTACTTGACAACACACATACCATCCAATCACCAAGGGTACAAAGTGCAACAAACAAGATATCACGACCACTCCTTTCACAGGAGGTGACATAAAATGAAACTCACTCCAACACTGGAGGCAACAAATCACATAACAAGGTCACTCCTTACAAGGAGACGCGGATCCCATAATCCACTCCTTTCACAAGAGACACAAAACATCCCTGTTCGTGGAAATCGGGTATAACATTGACATATATTCATGCACTACCCAAGGAATTAACAAACAATTGACATCACAAAATGACAACCCCCAACCTCTAGGGTCCTTTGGAAGACTTACATATTAACGAAATATTTAATCCCACTTCCCCAAACCAGAACACGAAGGAAAAGTTCACTGAAGGAAATTGAAAGAAACTACCTTTGGATATTCTAAATCCATTTCCTCTTTACATTCAGTAATCTATTGCCTCAATAGAAAAAAAAAAATGATTTAAACACACGTTCTTTTTAGACGATAGGAGAAATTAAAACTCATTATTTAAATCCCTACTTGTTTTTAAATAATAGTAAAATCACCATTTATTTCCACAAATCAAAATACATTGTTTTAAAATAAATATTGTTTTCTCTTTTCAACGTAATCATTTTAAAATCCATTAATTCCTCAATTCCCTGAAAATAACAATAAAATACATATCTACTTCGATAATTTAGAACATGTCATTTTAAAATAACTAATTTCCCTTGCAAAACAAATCATTTTAAAAATCCCATAATCTTGCTATAATACATACTACTTAAAAATCCAATATTTACCTTTTCAAATATATTATTTTAGAATTAACCCCCATAATTTTAACATATAAATTTAGCATTTCCCAATTGCATTTAAACCATGCATCATTTAAATCAATAAGTTAATTCCTATACATATATATATATATATATATATATATATATAACAAAAAATATATATGTATATTAAAATTTAATCTCCATTAAATATATATACACAAAATAATACATATATATACACATATTACATATTTCTTAATATCATGTATATATACATATATTATATTATTAAGATATATCAATATTTAATATTATATAATATAATACAAAATATTATTAATAAATATTATTAATATTATAAAATATAATATTAAAATTATTAATATATATTTTTAAAAGCCAAGTTGACTGGCCTCGGGCTGCATGCCAACCTTTAGGGTTGGGTCGTGTCTGCCTCGGGCTGCTCGTTTATTGACAGAGGGCGGTGGTTTTTAGGTTTCCGCCGACTGTGCAAAGCACAACTGGCGCTACTGGTAAGGGCGCCACCATGGTGGTGGTGGCTGCATACATAGCCGACCACCATCTCCGGTGGTGCTATGCACATAGCACAGCCAACCACCAGTGATGGTGGTAGCAGCTGTGTAAGCGGCCTCCCCATTGACAGTGAGCGGGCCATGGGGCTCGCATTGGGCGCGGCTCCCCCCACGTGCCTCCCATGGGGATGCGGTGGGGGTCGAGCCCCCAACAACCTCCCCAAGGAAAAAAATTATTTTTTAAATATTTTCTTTAAAAAAACATCTCTGCGGATTTAGAAATTCGCGCCCCTCCATGGGGTTTTATTTAACAAAATTTTGACAGCAACCAAGAACATAAAAAAAATACATATATATATATATATATATATATATATATATATTATATATATTTTCAAAGAGGAATTTTCAAAACAAATAGGGAAAACCATTATAAAATAACCATTTACAGCCAAAGATATCATTTTATTTTCTTGAAGAAACATATTCCAAAGAAGGGGTTTTGCAAATCAAACTCAGCTTCCACATGGTTTACTATTTTTGCAAATCAAACAACGGATGCAAATGCTTTTAACATGATTTTCAACAACAACAAAACAATTTAAAATCTCAAAAGCAACTAAAATTTAAGGACAAGAACCTGATTTCCTTAAGTTTGTGAGGAGATCCAGACAGTGATCAGCTACCAACTTCTACATGAGGAGACAATTTCATCTTGTAAACTATTCCAAAGTACAAAACAAATAGAAATCATATAATTTGCATGATAGTTATAGCTTGCTATATGTTTGGCAACATCTACAAATTTTAAGTGAACTGAGAAAAATAGAGAGGCCTTGACCTTCATTTTTTCATTTTTTAGTTTGTTGCTCTAAATATCTCACAATATTTAGAAATTGGTTGCTTTCTTTCTTTCTTGTTCAAATAAAAAATAGATACATTTGTATAGAGTCAAGATGAATTCAAGAACTTCAGGTAACAAATATACCATAACTGCTTTTATAAGACACTAGCATCTAAGGTCTAAAATCTATTTTTGAAACTTGGCAAAGGGAAAAATACATCTTTATGAAGTAATCTTCAAAAATATCATAGCTAAATGGCTCTAACTATCCACTATCAAACATTCCCAATTCTTTGTTCAACCCTCTAGGCACGAATCTTGATAGCTATTTCACTCTACAACTATCCCTATGCCTTTGATATTATCTAGTTATGGCTCCCAAATCTATTGAAAATTGATCATTAAGGTTAAAATTGAAACCTTGCAAATATAATCTTTGTCCAAATCCATCAAGAATTTTCCATCTGTTATAAACAATTCCCTTATAAAGAATTTGTGAAGTCAGGTCTAAAATCTGGAAATGAAATTTTGAAAATGCACAAGACTAAAAATGAAATCTGGTGAGATTTTTCTTTAAAATATGATTTTCAAACCTGGAAGTACAAATCTGACTTCACAAATGAATTCTGGAAAAAGACAATGACTACCCTCAACCACCCGATATCTTCTTGAGTTTTTTTTGATTTTTGACCCAAGAAAATCGTCGAGAAAAACATTATTGCAATAAATAGTCAAGCTCATTTTTATTTATGTCGGCCACAATTGAAATTTGCAAGTCCATCAAAATTTCGATGAACGTCGGGGATAAAAATTTTAAAAAATGAAAATTTCGAATAAGTGCCCGATGATACATCTAATTATATAGCTTTCATCAAACATTTTCGTCAAATTTTGCAATCAAATGAGTTAGTGAGTGGAGGACAATTTTCCTACCAAATGGCAGTGCACAAAAACAATTGTTGGGAAGAGTTTGAAAGCACCCGCGATAGGCCAAGAGATCATGGTGAGCTAGGAGCCGCAATCATCCAGTCAACTGGTAACATTTTCTCCTTCTTCTCTAACTTCCCAATATTTGGTGGCACCTGTTGTCTCTGTGGAACCCATCACTTCAGGTGTCGACCCTGCCTTTTATGTCTCTACCACAATGATTACAGAGGATTTCTCCTAGTTTTCCCAAATGAGACCATTTCTCTTAACACCTTCGTAGAACCTTACACCCCCTACCGCTGCCCAATCTACTCTTGCCTCTCTTTCCTCAAACACGACTGCTATTGACACCCTTCCTGCTACTACAACAAGAAAAATCCAGTCCACCCAGCAATTGGAGCCTTCCATGAGCCCACAATTGCTGCAACAACTGATGAGTTCTCTCACTAGTTCACAAATTGAACTTTGGAAAATTCCCAATTTCTCCCTGCAGACTGTCAACCTCCCTAAAAGGAAGGCACTCAGAGCCACTACACTCACTTTCCCTTTTGCCATACCTGCTAGTGCACCTTTTGTAGGTGGGCTAGTTCAGTCACCATCCTAATTTATGGTACAGGGTGATGCTACAAAGTAAGCACGGACCCTTAGGATATGAAAGCGAAAGGTGAAGGATGACAAAAGGGCTGCAGAGCCAAATGTGTATACTATTTACAATGGAGTGTAGGAACCACTGAATTTTTCCACCATGTACTTGAACATTATCAAAATGCAAGGGGAGATGTTGTCGGATGATTACAACATGTATGCCATAGGACCTGATTTGAGAGCGGCCCAACCATAGGACAAGGTTGAATTCATGGAAGAAATATAGTAGGTGGTGACCACAAAATTCCTCAAGTCTAGTCGCCAACTAAAAAGGAAAGAGGAAGAGTTAAGACTGGTGAAAGACAGAGTCAAGTTCCTACAAGCAAAGGAAAAAAAATTGAGTAGGGAGATTCACAGAACAATTGAGTAGTTCTCGTGGTTCATCATGGAAAAGGTTCCCGAGGCAAGAAATTTGCTAAGTAAGCTATACATGGTATCTGATGAAAACTTAGCAAAGGCAGAGATTGAGGATCGAAATGTCACTGTCAGGATGGTGAACAAATTCATCCATTGCCACTCAGTTATCCTTCATACTAATGCCTATACAACTACCTTGAATTGGGCTATGGATAGAATGTGGGAAAATTTCTCCCAACTAACTGAGATGGGCATGTCGTCCCCATTCCTTGAAGATGAGTCAGTCGCCACAGCTAGGAAAATTATGATGAAAATTGAAGAGGAGCAGGACCCAACTGCTTTCCAAGGTTTCAGCCAACCTCCTAATGCTACAGACATTGAAGATATCATTCATCAGATAGCGCGGCTACTTTTCCAATGTGATTCTAGGGTTGTTTTACCTAAGGTGTTGCCTTATAAAGAAATGCTTGACCTAGGTGGAGCATAGGATAATTTGCGCAATGTATCGAGACCATTCGAGGCCGACTGGTTGCCTTTGTAGGCAACTCTTTCTAAGCTCTGACTCTGTCACCCTATGGATATGGCTCTGTTATGCAAAACCAGAGAAAATTTTGGGTTACTCATTTTGTACGAGAAATGCCCCTAGTAGTCACCAAAACCTGTGAATGTAAAATTCTTCGAGCTCCCTTTGAGTTTTATTTTTCAATTTTTGCTAAAAGCCGACCCAACCCTCATATGCCCAACTTGCTGCCCTTAGCCTTCCATCGGCCTTGTTTTGCTATACTTTATCGGTGGCTTCCACATGGCTACCCAACGCTCTCCGAAGGCATTCTTCCCTTCACTTCTCAACTTGCTCATGTTATTCCTCCACGTGTCTTTATCGTGGGCTATTTTTAACTGCTCCCCTTCATTTTCTAGTTGTGCCTCACCCACATACCATGTAGCATTCATTCACAATATTTGGTGGATTCCACAAGTGGTGCTGATAGTAAACATGCTACTACGTGTCTTATCAACACAGGCTTTCATCAAAGGGAGGGGAGAATGAACTATGGGATGTGAACTGCTTGCACATATTCCCTCGATGGGTTTTCATCAAAGGAAAGAGTAGAGCGCACACTAGGCCACCATATGTCACCATGTGTTCTAACTGCCTCCACTGAGAGGTGACACTTGTCTACATAAGGTAAGCCAGGACCATTGCTATCATTTACAAGGGGATGTGTCTGGCTGGGAAGCGTCTACATGCCATGGCTTGATATTTTCTGTTACAACGAAGGAGGGAATCTGCGGCTGCATCATTGCTCTGGATATCAAATCTTTTTTTTTTTTTTGGCTCGCTAGGTGGTGGAATTGTTGGATATAAATACTACTTCTTATTTCAGAAAATGGGTTCAAAAGTGACCGAATTTTGAGAAAAGACACTAGGCCTTTTACTATTTTTAGATTATTGCAAAAGAACTCATAGACTATGCCATTCCTTGGACTTTCTATTTTCTTAAGCTATTTGATAAACTTTATACTGTGCTATTATTGTTTGAATGTTTATTTGCAAAACTTCTATAATTTTAATGCAAATTTGTTGGTTTAGATCATGTCTTTGACTCCTTTTTTCAGTGAATGTGCATGAAGGTTATTTTATGTCATTGGATGAATTATTCAAACTTCTATCTTTAACTTCTCTCATTCTGAGAAATAACAGATTGCTAAATAGGCCCTTAAATTGCATCAAAAAGATAGATTTATCGTGCGGGTAAGTGCACCAGTCTGTGACACAATTTTGGTGCCAAATAGAAAAAAATCACAAAAAAAGGCCGAAATTGGCCATTTGGCGCATGCCAAAAAGTTAAATAAAAGCAAAAAGTGCCTTTCAAACCCTCATTTCACTTCAACCTGTAGCTTGGCTTGGAGGATTTGAGGTTTGCAACTTGTGCTCGTGAAATATCATCCATTATTTGCATCCTTAGCTTGTATATTTTACGAGGATGCCACCAACATGTCAGAGAGGTCAAAGATTGCAAAGAGGTATGTATTTTTATTCTATTTATTTTTGAATTTGATTTAGAATGCAGATTGAAATAGGTTTTTATAATAAAACTTTGTTCTAATTCTCAGGGAATCAATCTCCACCTCGAAACATTGAGAATTCACAATCACCCCCTCACGAAGAGCCTCCTATACAAGAACAACCTAAAACTCCTTCATCAATTCATAGGCATCCTCAAGGAACACAAGAAAATATTATAAATCAAATTGAAAACAATAAAAGAGACATTGAACAATTAATTGGAAGATTAATCGAGCATGTTGAAACCCACCCTTATAGGAGAGGGATTGTTGAATCATTGAAGTCAATTGTAATTCATATAGGAGAAATGAGCGAGAAAATAAATTTTTGGTCAAATAAGAGGCATGAGATGAGACAATTTTATGCTAGTGGTTTGTCATATGCAGATGTCAAATTTATTTTTTTAGCAAAGCCGATTTTCCTACCCTATTTACAAACCCGAGATCCAATGGACCTTTGTCTCATGCATGTAAGAGGTTCCCCATCCATTGGTGCCACCATCAGTGAATTAAAAATAAATTTTGGGAGCGGTGGTGGATGGTATTTGACCAACCTCCATGCAATAACTATGAGGTACTGCAATAATTTTTAAGGAAACTTTATTGTGAGTTTGTCCTCAATAAAATGTCAAATTATTTTGACATCTTAGACTTTCAAGGTAGAGGTGGGGGCCCCACACATGATAGACTTGCTGCATGACATAATCCATAGTTGGCACCGAAACCCTTGGGCAGACCCATGATGGAGCATGTCACTATTCCTTCCATTGTTAAGGATAGTGTAGAGGTGGACATGGTGGAGTCGATTGACTCACTCACCCAGACCATTTTACAATGTGTGAGGCCTCTAGTAGAGCCTAATGCAGAGGAGACATGTAGGCCCCAAGCTCCACCCCACCATTGTGGTGCTTGCAGTATTGTTTGCATGTACGATTATCAGAGTGCTCGTGATGCAACTACATAGCATACATTAGCTGCAGAGGCAATGGATTTCACAAATTATTTGTTGAATGATACATTCAACATTGATACTCAAGTATAATTTAGCAAGTTCATTTAATGTTGTTTATTAAATTATATTTTGAAATTTAAGAAAACTAAATTAGTAGGATTTTGATATGATGAAATTTTTGGGTCAGACTATTCATGAGACGTGCTCCATTCCTACAGACCCTTATTCATTCTCGACTATGAGTCCAAAGGTATGCAACTAGTATTAAAGATATTATTATTGCATTTGAATAGTTGAATGTTATATTTGAATGTTTGTCTCATAACATGCTTTGTATTTCAAACAGTTTGCTAGTGGACCTTCAACCTCCACACATCCCAATTCATTTCCTCAAACAACTTTCACTCAAGTAGCCTTTATTCATTAATGGTGTTGCAAAAAAATGTTAGCTAGTTTTTGTAATTTTGTGTATACAAATCTAAAAAATTGATGAGAAACACAACCATTGCATTTGTATTCCTTGATCGTGTCACATTCTCTTCTCTTAGTTCACCTTTTGTTCCTTTATTCCTTCATAATCCCATCCCATTAACATTTAATAGTTCACCCTATTTTCCATGATCCCCTCCTAGCCCATCCCACTAATATCTTCTAGTCCATTCTATGTGTCATTATGCCCTTCTACTCCCATCTTATTATTGTACCCATTATTATTTCACCCTAGATGTTCCATGATCCCCTATGCTCCACCCTATGTTCCTTTATCCGTTCTATGTTATACCATATTTATCCACGTTTCATCCTAGATAACTCTTCTTTATTATTGCTACACATAGGTCAAGTTCACACTTTGTGTACTATAGTCCCTAGACACCTCCTAATTCACCCTATGTTGCACTATTCCCTACTAATCACATCCCATTAACCTCTAATTGTCCACCCTATATTTTTTGTCTCATCCTAACCCATCCCATCAATCTATACTAGTCCATCCTATGTTCCATCAATCCCTTCTATTCCCATCCCATTACCCTCTCTTATATCACCTTATGTTCCATTATCCCCTCTTGGTCTTGTCCCGTTATCTTTCCCTAATTCACATTATGTTCCTTTATTCCCTCCTAATCCCATTCTATTAAACTCTAATAGTTCACACTATATTTTGTTATCGCATCCTAGCCCATCCCATTAATCTATTATAGTCCATCACATATTCCATTATCGCATTCGACTCCCATCCCATTATACCCTCTATTATTTCACCATATGTTCCATTATCCCTTGTTGGTCTTGTCTCTTTATCCCATCTGTGCTATAGCACCTCCATCCAAATTTTATCCTATACACCATTAGAAGAAATAAATTTTCTTCCAATCAGTATTGACCAAAGTTTTCTTCTCCATTA
Organism: Sequoiadendron giganteum; assembly: GCA_007115665.2. Lineage (NCBI taxonomy): Eukaryota > Viridiplantae > Streptophyta > Pinopsida > Cupressales > Cupressaceae > Sequoiadendron > Sequoiadendron giganteum. The sequence continues at coordinate 558,653,882 of CM021102.1, forward strand.
CTGCTGCACACCTCAACAACCAAATTCATGTGCTATAGTAAAACCCTAGACACATCGTAATTCATCATATGTTCCATTATCCCTTTGAAAGTTGCTTGTAACATAGTAATCCTCACTTCATTCATGTGAACTTCATTGTGGCATTATCACTATGTTGACAAAATGCCATCATTAACATTAGTTCATCATCATATGCAATATGAATCTCAATGAGCACTCTACTTTGGCATTTGTAAGAGTTTGGACTATCCTAGTGGACTTAGTACTTTCACCATTCTCTGATTTATAAGCACTATATTTTAGTCTCAATTGAGGCCAACCATTTACTCTTTCATTTATGATAGTTATAAAGGGACTACTAGAACTTCTTTATATTGATGTTAGATATGTTGTTTCATTTATAGATGATGACATTAGACAGCTCTGGTGATGTTTGTGGAATGATGGACCATGGAGTTTCTGCAACAATAGTCAATTCTGATCCATTGAGAGAGGTATGCAACAGATTAGTCGATTTGACATTATATTTACTCTTTTATGGTCTATTATAGAAAATTTTCATGATACTTTTATGTAGTTTTATTTCTATCTTGATGGTTGCTATAGGTGGTTGTCACTCTAGATCATGGACGTGGTAATGCTGTAAATGTGCATGATGACTATATGTATGTGGTAAGTGATTATATTTTGTTATATGTCATTCTACAATTCAATTTCTATGTATTAAAATCTTTACTCTTTTTTTTATCAGTTGAAGGTCCAGAGTGAAGAGAGGAGGACTAGCGAGAATGTTTGAAAGACAAGAGAACAAATAGTCACTCCATCCATCGGAATTTCAAAGGCAACACGAGATCTATTTCCTTCCCCTAGAGGGAAATGACTATGTATTAGGGTCATTTGTTGTATGTCTACGTGGCATTTTGGAACATATGTTTTGTACTATTGATATATACATGATATTTTATGTCCATATGGCTCCTTTGTACTAAGCCTGTATGGATTTTTTGGATATATTGTATATACTTTTATCAATATATAGCATAGTATATCCTTACGGCTTTTTGATTAGAGAAAATCTTATTTTGCTACTGCCATTCTTGTATGATGTTATCATGCATATTGTGTAAATTGTATGCTTAAATTTTGTAGGCATGGATTTTTTTTACATCTAATGCTTAATTAATTACTGTCGATTGCTCAATAAGCCCCATCTAAAGTGTATTGTGTAAATAAGCTCCATTCCTAGTGGTTTGTATCCTTTGAAATGCTTCAATTAATTGTGCCTCACTTATTCACATGTATGCTTCACTTATTCACATGTATACTTCACGTATATTGTGTGTATTCATGTGTATGCTTCATGCTTCCAATGCATAGCAGAAAAAATATTTTGGGGAAAAAATCGACAAACCAAAAGTATAAGATTTTTTGAAAAAATCAAGAAAAAATCATATTTAAAAAAATGTAAAAAATTATAGATCAAGAGATAAGAACTATTTTTTTGAAATTGAAAGGTATTTCCATAGCATATAGAGATATAGAGAGAAAATAAAATAAAGATTTTAACTAATGAATTGTTAAAAATAGATTTTTGTAGCTTATATTCAAATCATTGATTACATTGCATTGCACATCTTTCAAAGTCAAAGCATTACTTCATATTGCATATCTAATAACTAGATGCTAATAGATGATAAAATTTAAATTACAATATAGTTTCTACAAAGTCAACCTAAGAATCTATGCAATTACTTCACATTGCATAACTAATAACTAGGAGAAGATGCCAATTGCATTTTCTTATCATGGCATTCTATGAGACCAGATTTATTTGAGGTATTTATTCAAATAGTTCACTGCCTTGTCTATGTTACCATATTTTTCATACATGTCTACCAAAGCATCTTGTCAAACAGTTCATTGCCTTGTTGCTATGGCTAAAAGCCTAAAACAAGTGCTTTCAAACAAGCTATGGATGGTTGGAAAAAATATATCAAAAGAATAATAGTAAGAAATAGAATAGAAAAGGAAGTGAATTGTTTGAAAAAATGCATCAAATAAATGTGGTGATGGAATGCCATGACAATCCATAGACAAGGCAGTGAACTATTTGAAAAGATGCCTCAAAGAAATGTGGTCTCAAGGTGATGGAATTCCATGACAATCAAATTGATTTTAATTTTCATGGCATTCCATCACCATGAGACCTCATTTTTTTGAGGCATTTTTTCAAAGAGTTCACTGCCTTTTCTATGCTACCACATTTTTTGGTGCAGGAGCACCATTGGATAAAAGTTGTCAATTCAAGGTTTTGAGGTATTTTTCCTAAAATAAGGTCAATGAGACCATTTTATATTGTAATGCATCATTTTAGTTGATAGCTAGGTTTTTAGAAGGTCAAGTTTGCAAAAAGTGCAAAATATTGAAAAAAGATGTAAAGTTGCTAAGAAGTTAAAAAAAAGCATTTTTAGGGAAGGAAAATGGTCATAGCATTTCAAAAGGCAGTTGTAGGCATTAGGACAGTTATTTTGGAGGAAAAAATAATAAATAAGGTGGAAACCATCGATGTAAGTTGGATTTTTAAAGATTTGGAAGATTGGAACATTAATAATACTCTGTTTTTCTCCACTTTTTATGTGTTTTTCGAGTTTGCAGTGATTGTATGGCCCGTACAACTGCATAATGTTCTAAATATGTTTTGAAATCATTTTAAGGTGTGATTTTTCCACTTATTTCATTTTATTTGAGAATCCAATAGTGGATTCCATGTAAGTTTGAGCAAATTCTTTGTGATTGGTTTTATACCATGTTTTAAGGGTTTCTAGCCTTTAAAATGTAAACTCAACCCATTCAACTTTTTGTGGCTCTTGTAACTTTTGGAATGGGACTGAAACATAAATAAATAAGTGAGATAATATTGAGAGAGTGTAGGGGAGGCTTGAAAAATGTGTTGGGCATGAAGCCCTAGAGTGGAAAATTGCGTTTTCCAAGTGGAAAAGAGAGGTTTTGATATGGTAATGAGTGAAATAGGTTGGGGCAGCATTGTTTCTTGTTGAATTGAGTATGTGTAGAATTTTTTAGACTAGTTTGAGGTGGTGGAAAGTTTTATTGAGTTCTAGAAATGTGATTTCCATTAAAACCCTTGATTTTTTGCTATAAAAGAGGGTTTTGAGTTTAGGTACTTGAAGGGTGGATGTCTGTGAAAAAATTGTGGAATCTTTGGTTTGGTAACCTATAGAGAGCTACCCAATTGAATTTTGAGTGAAAGGGAAATTTTAAGGTAGAGCCCCTTTGTAAAAGTGGCCTAATTTGAGGCCTAGTTGGTGTTAAAAGCCTGATTTGAGAGAGTTGTATCAAAGTAACCTATTGAGTGGTTGTGGTATGTTGTTGAGTACCTTGATGGGTGTTTGAAACCGTAATGGTTTTGATTTTAAAGGACAAAACCAAGGAGATATACCTGATTGAGTGAGTTTCCATGCTACAAGGCATAAAGAAGGATTGTTGAGATAAAGAGTACTTGAGAACTTATCACTTGAAAGTTGTTTTTTTGTGGAATTGTGTTGCGTGGTTGCATGACCTCCCTTGGTTGCTATCATTTTTCATACAAAACCCTCATTTTTAGCAAGTTTAGGGTGGGTTTATTGAAAATCCTATTCTCACAACTCATAACACCTTGCCAAAGCATCAAACGTGGCTAAAAGAACCTGCACATGCTTAAAAGTCCCTCATAAACTGCTTCCCCAAAGGATTTCAACCATTTCCACTCTTAAACCACTTAATTTCACCAAAACTCATCAAATTGCAAACTAGGGCATCACACCAAACCACTCAACTCGCCTCCCCTGCTCCAAAAACCATGAACATATGTTCCCTACCCCTAATTATGCCATTCCACTCTGTTCCAGTAGGATACAATGGGTGGAATGGGAAAAAAGTTATTTTTACACACTCAACTACTTGCATTTGACCACTTTTTCCCCAAGCGAGAATTCACCGCCATGGGAAAAGGCCTCCGAAAAAGAAAAAATGAGAGAGGTTATTGTAGAGGGGTCGAATTTTATTCCACAGGCTTAGAAAAAAATTTTCTAAGTGTCGCGGTATTTGAATATGAGCATGCTGAAGTTTGCAGCCATTTCACACTTTGGACTCTTAAGGGATTTTGTCAGTTGAATGTAGCTCTGTCGGTTGAATGTAGCTCAGAGTGATACCGCAAGTTTGGTGTGAAAGAGGACCACTCCTAAAAATGACTAAAAAAATTCCAACTTCTTTCCCCATGAACTACAACAAGATGACTCTTGAACTTCCACCATTTGACAATAAGTTGCAATTTTGACAACTTTTACACAATTCTGCAATTTTCACAGTATTTTGCAACTTAGACATTCCAACCACCTAAATACCTATTAAACGAATCCTTACATCATTAAATTGTCTAAATGACCTAATTGTTTGAACAAAAATACTCAAATACCCCTAAACAACCAAAAGACCTCAATTGTCAACATTTGCATAAAATGCTCTTGGTGCCCCTGCACTAGTTAGTGCTTAGGGTGTCTTAATGTTTTTGGTCATGAATAAGGTTCTTTGTGATGAAATGAAAGGGAGGTACACAACTATCCAAACTAAAATTCACTTGAATAAATCAAACTTCCAACATTCAAACCCTAACAAGGGTGACTCTTCTCAACTTCACTGTTCAGTCTTATAGGTGTGCAACCTAGGTTTTCCTCTCACAAATTTGAAGAGAATACTCAAAACCACAAAAAAACTACCATTTCAGGAACCCATTGGGGCACTTTTTGGTGTAGGAGCACCTTGCCTTTAATTGGAAAATTTATAATTTTGGAAACAAATTTTGAAATAGAACTCGTTGTTCTACAATTTTCTATGCTTTTCTCTCTTGTTTCAAATTTTGTACGGTTTACACAACAATAGAAGGCCTTTATTTTCATTTTCTTAGATATTATAGTTTTTTGGTAGACACCCAAACTCAATTTGAAGGGTTTGCATTGATTTTTAAGTTTGTTTAGAGATCAAATACAAAAAATTGTGAGAAACCCTCAACAAGGGTTTGAGAGTCTTTTAAGAATCTAACCTACCATTCCACCGATGTAGGTGTAATAGATCAGTGGAATGGGATATAAGGAGGTGTGTTTAGATTTTTTTTATTGTGTGTGTGTGTGTTTTCTGTTGCAGGAAGTGAAAAATATAGAGCCATGATTGCTGCCCTCACAGAAATTATGTGTTTTCAAGCAAAAGTGGTGCCTACAAGCGATGAAATGAAGAAAAGACATTGGGAAAGGTTTGAGAATGGTGTAGTTAGCTTGTGCAGACCATTTTAAATTTATTTGAACCAGAGGTTAAGTGAAATAAGGTTGGGAAGGTATATTTCCATCAAACCCCTGTCATACTTGGTTTTAAAATGGCCTAAAGTGAGAGTTTGTGCTTTGTGACCTTTGAAAGGGCTTAAAAGTTATAAAGATTGTGGATTCAGAAGTTTTATGACATAATTCAATTCTACCTAGGGTTTTTTGGTGTTTATAGGTTGATTCATTGGTAGTTTCTTTGTAAATTTGGGCTAATTGGTGTGTTTTACCAGCGGACAACCTATTGGTTTCCATATATTTTCCAAAACAAATATTTTTTCTGTTGAATTATGCTTAATAAGGCTGAAATGGGTTCCTAAAAATGTATTTATTCTATGGATATTCAATGTGGATTGCAAGATACACCCAATTTAGTGTTTTGAGCACTTACAAGCAAGTTTTGGTCTTTGAGTGCAAGAATTTGTGAATCTGATACAAAAGAGTTATGAGGTAGTGTATTTGGTTTGTTTCTATCAAAATTATGATATTGAAAGTGTTTTATGGTCTGATGAAAGCTTAGAGACAAGATTTGGTGTTTTGATGTCTTTTAGCCATGAAGAAGCAAGTGAAAATTAAGGAAATTTTGTTGAAAGTTAAGTGAAATTTTCAAAGATTTGTGTTTTAGGCCTGGAGTACCCATGAGGTGTGTAGATTCTCTCCATAAACTTTTAAACATATCATAGAATCACATGTACTTATTTTGGAACCAAACCATCAAAATGACCTTGAACGCTCGAAAAGGGGCTCCAATTAGCCCACTTTAACAAATGAACTCTCCCTAGATCTTGCTACCCACTCAAAATATCATTGGAAAATCCTCAAATTACCTCAAAAACCACAAATTATTCAACCACTGAGTCAAAACTCGCTTGCTAAGACCCTATTTCATGAACCCTCATTTTTCACCAAATAAGTAGGGGTTTATTGAAAAACCCATCTCCAGACCTCATACAACCTCAAAATATTTTCAAAAACTCTTATTTCATCCTGTGCAAACTTAATTCACCTTCAAACTATGCTGCCTCCAAAGTTCTCACACATTTCCTTCTTAAAACCTCTCAATTTCACCCATTTTCACTCTTTGTTCAACTAGGGCTTCAAGCCCAAACATCCAAATGACCTACCCTGCCTTTCCATACCTTCTATCACATCAAACTCCACTTGATAAAACTAAAACAACTAGGCTCTAAGCTTCTTCCAAACTATTGCTTTAATTTGCTACTTCAAGCTATGTCTCCTAGGCCTAAACTCATGCTTTTTCCATAGGGGCAGCATGGAAATATCCACCAATTGTTTTTTCCACTCATTGTATGCTATTGTAACTCTATGGAATGGCATAATTAGGTGTAGGGGCATGTGTGCATGATTTTAGGAGCAGGGTTGGCCATTTGGAGGTTTGGGCATGATGCCTAGCTGTCAAGAATGTGTGTTTTGAGTGAAATTTGGAGGTTAAGAGTAGGTAGTGATGGAAAACACTTGGGGCAGCACTTTGTAAGAGTTAATTAAGAAAGGGTAGACATATTTTAAGGTGTTGGAGGCATTGAAATAGTGAGGAAAGGTTTGGAGGTGAGGTTTTCAATAAACCCCCCTTGAAACTTGTCAAAAGTAAGGGTTTTGAGTTTTGGAGTGTTGGTGAGTGTTTCATTGGAAGATGATTGTTGATTTAGTGTTTATTTACCCTGGTCATGAATGTCCAATGGTATTTTGTGTCTGGAAGGAAGATTAAAGGGTATTTGGTTTGTTGAGAGTTTGCCACCCTGCTCTGCATCACTTTGGCATGTTTATCAACATAAAACTATGATATTTTTTGAATTTCAATATGTAATGATAATGCAATATGAAATATCTAGTGTGAGACAATGACATTTGTGTATTTCAAATTTAAAGTTAAAATTTTAAAATTTACCATTGTTCTTCTCTTCAAAGTTGTTTAAACTATATAATTTAACCATAATATAACTAAGCAATATATGATATAATTTAACCATTATTCATTATTTTTGATTGTGAACTGTATAATATAGCCATTATTTTTTATGCTATTGTACATTGATATTTAACCATTTCTCAAGATTAAATTTTTGAACAATTTAAACATGCACATGACAAAAAAATTATTTCGATTCTCAACTTCTATATATCAAATTATCCAATAATCAAGTGTATGTCCTTATAAAAAAATGGCATCAATGCCAACTCAAAAAAAGTTTTACAAAATGGGGCATATGCCATTTCGATATCTATTCAAAATATACATGCCAAAATTTAGATATCTCATCCTAAACTGTTGGTGGATCATCAAAATGGAGCCTCTTTGAAGCACTATTTGGCTCTAAAGAGAATTGGGTCTGAAAAAGTGTTTGAAGGTATGATGCTTTGTAAAATTGGCCTAATTAGCCTATTGGGCCAGTGTAGCAGCACTGTTTTGGTGATGTTGGTCCAAAGTGACCTACTATGTTTTTGACATGTGTTTTTCAAGGCCTTAATGGGTGTTTGAAAAGGTCAAGGGCTTGTGGGTTTGATTTGTCTTTGAGAAGATATGAACAATTTTCTCTATTGTGAATGCTACAAGGAAGTGAATGTGAATTGGTCAATTGAGCATTGAATTGAGGTTTTTGAGATTGAATATTGTTTGAAACTAATCTAATTGTGATTGTTGAAGGTTTTGTCTCCCTGCTTTGCATCACCAACCTAGAGTATAAGTTGATGCCACCTAAATTAAAACTAGATAATCTTGTGTTTATTGTTCTCAAAACCACATTGTGATTGTCAACGAAGCCATGAAGAAGATGAATTCAAAGAAGGGTTTGTGATGCTATATCTTATAATTATTCACTATTTCTTTGGCAACAAGGTAACTTAGAAAGACAATAAGCATTCTCAATTGCACAATATTTTCCCTTTTTTTTGTTTATTAGAAAGGTAAATGGTATGAATGAATGGAAACTTGCATTAACAACTATGTCAACTCACTTGAATTTATCTAAGCACATGTGATGAAGGTGAATTTTTGATGGAACAAAACATTTAATAGAAATTTGCATTAACATTGATGAAATCTATTAGGTTTTCCAAATTAGTTGAAAATAATTTGTTTCCCACAACCATCACTAAAAATGAATTTGAATCTCTTATGTCATGTTTTCCATTTTACATCTTCAAGCTCCTAAAATTTAAACTTTTACATGCAAACATCCATCTTATTTAATGTTGAATTCTATGTGTAACAATGAATATTAATAAAATCATCAAATGAATGGTCTAAAATTTGTGAAAACAAAACAAAAAAATTCAATATAAACATCTACCTTAAATGAAATAGAGTGAATTCCACTAGCCATGCTAGAATTGGAGTACTATAAGCAATGCAAATAGAATTTATAAGTAAATTTGTGTTAAGTAAATACCATTTTTTTCATTTTTTTGTTCTTGAACCTCATAAAAATTAATTTTTTTTGCAACTCCCATCTAATTCAATGTTGAATTCTATGTCCAATTGTTATGATTAATAAAATCATGAAAGGAATTTAGTTTATATTGTCAAAAAAAAACAAATATAGTAAATATAAGCATTTCAATATTACCAAAATGAATATATTACCTCAGATAATGTAAAATGATGTAGAAACTTCAAAATGTCTTCTTCTATGTTGTCTAGCATGCAGATTGGTCGTAAAAAGGTGATGGATCAAGCATAGATTGGTACAACATGGAGTCAACTGCACAAAAAAAAGTGTTTCTAAATCGGATAAAGTGTTGAACCAGACAAATACAGAAGCATGTGGGTCTGAATTATGGGGTCAACCCTTATTTTATTGTTTTAAGGTAAAATTTATTTTGTGCTCACCAAATTTAGAGAGCGAAAAATGTGTTGTTTTTAAATATTCACCTTCCATAGAGACAAAGGGAGTGAGACTTGATAGGAGTGAGAGAGATTAGTCTAGGTAGTGTGGTGGCGACTGAGACCTGAGAGGGATAGAGGGTTATCTAGTTATAGTGGGGGGAAATACATGACAAAAAGAGACAGGTTGGGAGGGATGAGACCTGAGAGATACAAAAAGACCAAAAGGGGAGAGGGAGAGGGAGTGTGGGAGAGGGGGTTGGAGTTAAATATATTTTTCTAGGTATGGTGGGAGGTAAGTGAGACCTGATAGAGAGGGAGTGTGAGAGAGGGTATTGGAGTAACATAGATTACTCTAGGTAGCATGGGAGGGAGTGCTACCCGAGAGAGAGAGAATTGAGAGGGAGAGATTTATTCAGTTATGGTGGGGGGGAAGACATGAGAGAGGGAGTGGTAGAGAGAGGGAGTGGGAGATAGAGGGATGGGAGACCTAAACCATCAACCCTAAACCCTTAAAACAAAATCCTTAAACCCTCTACCCTCAACACAATACCCTTTACCTTTAAACCCAATACCCTCTACCCTTAAACCCTTAAACCATAAACCCTAAACCCCTAAACCCTCCACCCTTAACCCTCTACCCTCTACCCTCAAACCCCCCTCTCTCTCTCTCTCAAACCTACACGCTCTACCCTTAAACCGTAAACCATAATCCCTAAACCCTAAACCCTCTACCCAATATCCTTAATCCCTAAACCCTAAACCCTAAAACCTCTACCCTCAACCCTCAACCCTTAAACCCTAAAACCCTAAAACCCTCAACCCTCAACCCTCAACCCTCAACCCTCAACCCTCAACTAGGTTAAACCCTAAACCTTTAAACTATCTACCCTCTATCCTTAGACCCAATACCATCTACCCTCAACCCTTAAACCATTTTAAACCCAACTAAACTCTCTACCCTAATCCCTCAACCCTCTACCCTCAACCCTTAAACTCTTTTAAACCCAACTAAACCCTCAACCCTCAACCCTACACCCTCTACCTTTAAACCGTAAACTGTAATCCCTATACCCTATACCCTATACCCTCAACTCCTTGTATCTCTCCCATCCCTTTATCTCCCACTGCCTCTCTCTTTGACACTCTTAGGTCTCTCCCTCCCACCCTCTCTCTCCAACTTTGTCTCCCTCTCCTTCTCTCTCAGGTGTCTCCCTCCCACCCTCTCTCTTAGGCTTCTCCCTCCTACCCCTCTCCCTCCCTCTAATTCTCTCTCTCAAGTCTCTCTCTCTCTATGTCTCTCCCTCTCTCTCTTAGGTTTCTCCCTCCCACCCCCTCTCTCTCTCTCCATCTCTCCATCTCTATATCTCTCCCCCTCTCTCTCCTCTCTCCCACTCTCTCTCTCTCTTA
>CM021102.1:558664598-558680184 GCA_007115665.2 Sequoiadendron giganteum
CAACTTAGCTCTAAATAATGGACTTGATTAGGTCACTGTGATTGGTCTTGCTAATGAAATAAATTGGGCTGAATCTGGACTTCGGTATGTATCATATTAGTAGTGTCAGTCTAGTTGATTGGTTGTGATTAGGGAGAGTCTTGATGAAGCTACTAGGTCAGTGTGATATCAATTTTCGGTATGTGTCATATCGGCAGTTGCAGTCTGACCAAAAGGTAATGATCGGCATGAGTCTTACCGATGGTTCTTCATCAGTGTGACATATGTATTCGTCCGATGGTTGAAGTCTGGCCAATGGGGTATGGTCGGTGTGAGTCTTGCCGATGGTTCTTCATTAGTGTGAAACATGACTTCGGTCCAGCCTTGAGATCTCCATCTGATGGTTGAAGTCCATTTGATGGATTGGGATCAGAGTAAGTTCTATCGATGGACAATTTTTGAGTTGAATCAAAGTAACTTGGGTCTTCTGCCTAGCTTTGGATTATCGTTCCAATTGTATTGGTCTACCTAATGGGGTCAGTCAGGGTAAGTCATCATGATGGGAGATGAACAAACATATCGGTATGACACAAACTATCGGAGGAGCTTTGGATATTTCCTTCGAGGTAGGATCTCAGCTCAATGAAGAACCATTGACAAGACTTACCCCAACCATACCCCATCGGTTGGACTTCTACTATTGGTCCAATCTTCCTAGGTCTAATTGAAGACCAAAGTTAGCCCGACAAACTGTTCATCAGCCATAGTCTCCCTGATAGAACTCTTCAACCGGACTTCTATCTTCATCGAGAGTTAGGAAACTTGCTCTAACTCTTCAAGTTGCATCGATGGCTCCCGTGGGCAAGACTGACCATAGGTCCCACTGATATAGTTACTTCAAGCCTTCAGAACTAAGCTACTTGTTGGCAAGACAGTCCAAGAGTCTCACCAATTTTTCTCTTTCAGGAGTTTCATGTCAGTAAGTGAGAGAGAGGGAGAGGGAGAGAGAGAGTGGGAGAGAGAGTGGGAGAGAGATATAGGGCGTGAGAGAGAGCGACTTGAGAGAGAGAGAGAGGGAGATACTTGAGAGAGAGGGAGAGGGAGAGGGAGAGAGATAGAGGGAGTGGGAGAGGGAGGGATTGGAAGAGAGATAGAGGGAGTGACTATGAGAGGGAGGGGGGGTAGGAGGGGGAGACTTGAAGAAGAGAGAGAGGGAGAGGGGTTAGAACAGAGATACTTGTGAGAGAGAAAGAGAGGGAGAGACCTAAGAGAGAGGGAGAGAGACAGAGTGGGAGAGAGAGAGGGAGTGAGAGAGAGAGAGGGAGTGGGAGAGAGAGAGATAGGGCGAGACATAGACATGAAGAGAGAGGTAGGAGGGAGAGGACTTGAGAGAGAGGAGAGGGAAGGAGAGGGGGTGGGAGTGGATAAACCTAAGAGAAAGAGAGAGAGGAGAGACATAGAGATAGAAAGAGAGAGAGAGAGAGGGTAGGAGGAGAAACTTGAGAGAGAGAGGGAGGGAGAGGGGGAGGAATGAGAAAACCTAAGAGAGAGAGAGGGATCAGGTAGAGGAGGGAGGGAAGAGAGATAGGGATCGACTCATGAGAGGAGAGGGGCAAGAGGGGAGACCTGAAAGAGAGAGAGAGGGGGTGGGTATTACAACACTTGAGAGAGAGAGAGGAGAGGGGTGGGAGGAGAGATCCCGAGAGAGGGAGAGAGAGGGAGGGAGAGAGAGAGAGGGGGAGAAACATAGAGACGAAGAGAGAGAGAGATAAAGTGAGTGAGAGTGAGAGAGAGAGAGGGGGTAGGAGGGAGAGACTTGAGAGAGAGAGAGGGAGGGAGAGGGGGTGTGAGGGAGAAACCTAAGAGAGAGAGAGGGAATGGGAAAGAGAGGGAGAGGGAGATACATGGAGAGAGAGAGAGGGCAAGAGGGAGAGACTTGAGAGATAGAGAGGGAGAGGGGGTGGGAGGGAGAAACCTAAGAGAGAGAAGGAGTGGGAGAGGGAGAGGAGAGGGAGAGAGGAAGAGAGATAGAGGAGAGGATTGTGAGAGGAATAGGACCCGAGATACTTGAGAGAGAGAGAGGAGAGGGGGTCAGAGGAGAGACCCTCGAGAGGAGAGGATAAAAAGGGAGAGATAGGGAGGGAGTGAGAGAGAGAGAGAGGAGAGATAGAGAGGAGAGACATAGAGCTGAGAGAGAGAGGAGAGAGAGGAGAGAGAGAGAGAGAGGAGAGAGAGAGAGAGAGAGAGAGAGAGAGAGAGAGAGAGAGAGAGAGAGGAGGAGGGGGGCAGGGAGGAGAGACCTGAGAGAGAGAGAGAGGAGGAGAGAGAGAGGAGGAGAGAGAGAGGAGAGGGGTGGAGGAGAGACCCAAGAGACAAGGAGAGAGGGATAGAGGGGAGAGAGAGAGAGGGAGGAGAGAGAGATGAAGAGATTAAGAGAGAGAGATAGAGATAGAGAGGTAGGAGGGAGAGACTTGAGAGAGAGAGAGAGGGAGGGAGAGGGGATGGGAGGGAGAAACCTAAGAGAGAGAGAGAGTGGGAGAGAGGAGAGAGAGGGGGAGAGATATAGAGATGGAGAGATGGAGAGAGAGAGAGGGGGTGGGAGGGAGAAACCTAAGAGAGAGAGGGAGAGACATAGAGAGAGAGAGACTTGAGAGAGAGAATTAGAGGGAGGGAGAGGGGTAGGAGGGAGAAGCCTAAGAGAGAGGGTGGGAGGGAGACACCTGAGAGAGAAGGAGAGGGAGACAAAGTTGGAGAGAGAGGGTGGGAGGGAGAGACCTAAGAGTGTCAAAGAGAGAGGCAGTGGGAGATAAAGGGATGGGAGAGATACAAGGAGTTGAGGGTATAGGGTATAGGGTATAGGGATTACAGTTTACGGTTTAAAGGTAGAGGGTGTAGGGTTGAGGGTTGAGGGTTTAGTTGGGTTTAAAAGAGTTTAAGGGTTGAGGGTAGAGGGTTGAGGGATTAGGGTAGAGAGTTTAGTTGGGTTTAAAATGGTTTAAGGGTTGAGGGTAGATGGTATTGGGTCTAAGGATAGAGGGTAGATAGTTTAAAGGTTTAGGGTTTAACCTAGTTGAGGGTTGAGGGTTGAGGGTTGAGGGTTGAGGGTTGAGGGTTTTAGGGTTTTAGGGTTTAAGGGTTGAGGGTTGAGGGTAGAGGTTTTAGGGTTTAGGGTTTAGGGATTAAGGATATTGGGTAGAGGGTTTAGGGTTTAGGGATTATGGTTTACGGTTTAAGGGTAGAGCGTGTAGGTTTGAGAGAGAGAGAGAGGGGGGTTTGAGGGTAGAGGGTAGAGGGTTAAGGGTGGAGGGTTTAGGGGTTTAGGGTTTATGGTTTAAGGGTTTAAGGGTAGAGGGTATTGGGTTTAAAGGTAAAGGGTATTGTGTTGAGGGTAGAGGGTTTAAGGATTTTGTTTTAAGGGTTTAGGGTTGATGGTTTAGGTCTCCCATCCCTCTATCTCCCACTCCCTCTCTCTACCACTCCCTCTCTCATGTCTTCCCCCCCACCATAACTGAATAAATCTCTCCCTCTCAATTCTCTCTCTCTCGGGTAGCACTCCCTCCCATGCTACCTAGAGTAATCTATGTTACTCCAATACCCTCTCTCACACTCCCTCTCTATCAGGTCTCACTTACCTCCCACCATACCTAGAAAAATATATTTAACTCCAACCCCCTCTCCCACACTCCCTCTCCCTCTCCCCTTTTGGTCTTTTTGTATCTCTCAGGTCTCATCCCTCCCAACCTGTCTCTTTTTGTCATGTATTTCCCCCCACTATAACTAGATAACCCTCTATCCCTCTCAGGTCTCAGTCGCCACCACACTACCTAGACTAATCTCTCTCACTCCTATCAAGTCTCACTCCCTTTGTCTCTATGGAAGGTGAATATTTAAAAACAACACATTTTTCGCTCTCTAAATTTGGTGAGCACAAAATAAATTTTACCTTAAAACAATAAAATAAGGGTTGACCCCATAATTCAGACCCACATGCTTCTGTATTTGTCTGGTTCAACACTTTATCCGATTTAGAAACACTTTTTTTTGTGCAGTTGACTCCATGTTGTACCAATCTATGCTTGATCCATCACCTTTTTACGACCAATCTGCATGCTAGACAACATAGAAGAAGACATTTTGAAGTTTCTACATCATTTTACATTATCTGAGGTAATATATTCATTTTGGTAATATTGAAATGCTTATATTTACTATATTTGTTTTTTTTTGACAATATAAACTAAATTCCTTTCATGATTTTATTAATCATAACAATTGGACATAGAATTCAACATTGAATTAGATGGGAGTTGCAAAAAAAATTAATTTTTATGAGGTTCAAGAACAAAAAAATGAAAAAAATGGTATTTACTTAACACAAATTTACTTATAAATTCTATTTGCATTGCTTATAGTACTCCAATTCTAGCATGGCTAGTGGAATTCACTCTATTTCATTTAAGGTAGATGTTTATATTGAATTTTTTTGTTTTGTTTTCACAAATTTTAGACCATTCATTTGATGATTTTATTAATATTCATTGTTACACATAGAATTCAACATTAAATAAGATGGATGTTTGCATGTAAAAGTTTAAATTTTAGGAGCTTGAAGATGTAAAATGGAAAACATGACATAAGAGATTCAAATTCATTTTTAGTGATGGTTGTGGGAAACAAATTATTTTCAACTAATTTGGAAAACCTAATAGATTTCATCAATGTTAATGCAAATTTCTATTAAATGTTTTGTTCCATCAAAAATTCACCTTCATCACATGTGCTTAGATAAATTCAAGTGAGTTGACATAGTTGTTAATGCAAGTTTCCATTCATTCATACCATTTACCTTTCTAATAAACAAAAAAAAGGGAAAATATTGTGCAATTGAGAATGCTTATTGTCTTTCTAAGTTACCTTGTTGCCAAAGAAATAGTGAATAATTATAAGATATAGCATCACAAACCCTTCTTTGAATTCATCTTCTTCATGGCTTCGTTGACAATCACAATGTGGTTTTGAGAACAATAAACACAAGATTATCTAGTTTTAATTTAGGTGGCATCAACTTATACTCTAGGTTGGTGATGCAAAGCAGGGAGACAAAACCTTCAACAATCACAATTAGATTAGTTTCAAACAATATTCAATCTCAAAAACCTCAATTCAATGCTCAATTGACCAATTCACATTCACTTCCTTGTAGCATTCACAATAGAGAAAATTGTTCATATCTTCTCAAAGACAAATCAAACCCACAAGCCCTTGACCTTTTCAAACACCCATTAAGGCCTTGAAAAACACATGTCAAAAACATAGTAGGTCACTTTGGACCAACATCACCAAAACAGTGCTGCTACACTGGCCCAATAGGCTAATTAGGCCAATTTTACAAAGCATCATACCTTCAAACACTTTTTCAGACCCAATTCTCTTTAGAGCCAAATAGTGCTTCAAAGAGGCTCCATTTTGATGATCCACCAACAGTTTAGGATGAGATATCTAAATTTTGGCATGTATATTTTGAATAGATATCGAAATGGCATATGCCCCATTTTGTAAAACTTTTTTTGAGTTGGCATTGATGCCATTTTTTTATAAGGACATACACTTGATTATTGGATAATTTGATATATAGAAGTTGAGAATCGAAATAATTTTTTTGTCATGTGCATGTTTAAATTGTTCAAAAATTTAATCTTGAGAAATGGTTAAATATCAATGTACAATAGCATAAAAAATAATGGCTATATTATACAGTTCACAATCAAAAATAATGAATAATGGTTAAATTATATCATATATTGCTTAGTTATATTATGGTTAAATTATATAGTTTAAACAACTTTGAAGAGAAGAACAATGGTAAATTTTAAAATTTTAACTTTAAATTTGAAATACACAAATGTCATTGTCTCACACTAGATATTTCATATTGCATTATCATTACATATTGAAATTCAAAAAATATCATAGTTTTATGTTGATAAACATGCCAAAGTGATGCAGAGCAGGGTGGCAAACTCTCAACAAACCAAATACCCTTTAATCTTCCTTCCAGACACAAAATACCATTGGACATTCATGACCAGGGTAAATAAACACTAAATCAACAATCATCTTCCAATGAAACACTCACCAACACTCCAAAACTCAAAACCCTTACTTTTGACAAGTTTCAAGGGGGGTTTATTGAAAACCTCACCTCCAAACCTTTCCTCACTATTTCAATGCCTCCAACACCTTAAAATATGTCTACCCTTTCTTAATTAACTCTTACAAAGTGCTGCCCCAAGTGTTTTCCATCACTACCTACTCTTAACCTCCAAATTTCACTCAAAACACACATTCTTGACAGCTAGGCATCATGCCCAAACCTCCAAATGGCCAACCCTGCTCCTAAAATCATGCACACATGCCCCTACACCTAATTATGCCATTCCATAGAGTTACAATAGCATACAATGAGTGGAAAAAACAATTGGTGGATATTTCCATGCTGCCCCTATGGAAAAAGCATGAGTTTAGGCCTAGGAGACATAGCTTGAAGTAGCAAATTAAAGCAATAGTTTGGAAGAAGCTTAGAGCCTAGTTGTTTTAGTTTTATCAAGTGGAGTTTGATGTGATAGAAGGTATGGAAAGGCAGGGTAGGTCATTTGGATGTTTGGGCTTGAAGCCCTAGTTGAACAAAGAGTGAAAATGGGTGAAATTGAGAGGTTTTAAGAAGGAAATGTGTGAGAACTTTGGAGGCAGCATAGTTTGAAGGTGAATTAAGTTTGCACAGGATGAAATAAGAGTTTTTGAAAATATTTTGAGGTTGTATGAGGTCTGGAGATGGGTTTTTCAATAAACCCCTACTTATTTGGTGAAAAATGAGGGTTCATGAAATAGGGTCTTAGCAAGCGAGTTTTGACTCAGTGGTTGAATAATTTGTGGTTTTTGAGGTAATTTGAGGATTTTCCAATGATATTTTGAGTGGGTAGCAAGATCTAGGGAGAGTTCATTTGTTAAAGTGGGCTAATTGGAGCCCCTTTTCGAGCGTTCAAGGTCATTTTGATGGTTTGGTTCCAAAATAAGTACATGTGATTCTATGATATGTTTAAAAGTTTATGGAGAGAATCTACACACCTCATGGGTACTCCAGGCCTAAAACACAAATCTTTGAAAATTTCACTTAACTTTCAACAAAATTTCCTTAATTTTCACTTGCTTCTTCATGGCTAAAAGACATCAAAACACCAAATCTTGTCTCTAAGCTTTCATCAGACCATAAAACACTTTCAATATCATAATTTTGATAGAAACAAACCAAATACACTACCTCATAACTCTTTTGTATCAGATTCACAAATTCTTGCACTCAAAGACCAAAACTTGCTTGTAAGTGCTCAAAACACTAAATTGGGTGTATCTTGCAATCCACATTGAATATCCATAGAATAAATACATTTTTAGGAACCCATTTCAGCCTTATTAAGCATAATTCAACAGAAAAAATATTTGTTTTGGAAAATATATGGAAACCAATAGGTTGTCCGCTGGTAAAACACACCAATTAGCCCAAATTTACAAAGAAACTACCAATGAATCAACCTATAAACACCAAAAAACCCTAGGTAGAATTGAATTATGTCATAAAACTTCTGAATCCACAATCTTTATAACTTTTAAGCCCTTTCAAAGGTCACAAAGCACAAACTCTCACTTTAGGCCATTTTAAAACCAAGTATGACAGGGGTTTGATGGAAATATACCTTCCCAACCTTATTTCACTTAACCTCTGGTTCAAATAAATTTAAAATGGTCTGCACAAGCTAACTACACCATTCTCAAACCTTTCCCAATGTCTTTTCTTCATTTCATCGCTTGTAGGCACCACTTTTGCTTGAAAACACATAATTTCTGTGAGGGCAGCAATCATGGCTCTATATTTTTCACTTCCTGCAACAGAAAACACACACACACACAATAAAAAAAATCTAAACACACCTCCTTATATCCCATTCCACTGATCTATTACACCTACATCGGTGGAATGGTAGGTTAGATTCTTAAAAGACTCTCAAACCCTTGTTGAGGGTTTCTCACAATTTTTTGTATTTGATCTCTAAACAAACTTAAAAATCAATGCAAACCCTTCAAATTGAGTTTGGGTGTCTACCAAAAAACTATAATATCTAAGAAAATGAAAATAAAGGCCTTCTATTGTTGTGTAAACCGTACAAAATTTGAAACAAGAGAGAAAAGCATAGAAAATTGTAGAACAACGAGTTCTATTTCAAAATTTGTTTCCAAAATTATAAATTTTCCAATTAAAGGCAAGGTGCTCCTACACCAAAAAGTGCCCCAATGGGTTCCTGAAATGGTAGTTTTTTTGTGGTTTTGAGTATTCTCTTCAAATTTGTGAGAGGAAAACCTAGGTTGCACACCTATAAGACTGAACAGTGAAGTTGAGAAGAGTCACCCTTGTTAGGGTTTGAATGTTGGAAGTTTGATTTATTCAAGTGAATTTTAGTTTGGATAGTTGTGTACCTCCCTTTCATTTCATCACAAAGAACCTTATTCATGACCAAAAACATTAAGACACCCTAAGCACTAACTAGTGCAGGGGCACCAAGAGCATTTTATGCAAATGTTGACAATTGAGGTCTTTTGGTTGTTTAGGGGTATTTGAGTATTTTTGTTCAAACAATTAGGTCATTTAGACAATTTAATGATGTAAGGATTCGTTTAATAGGTATTTAGGTGGTTGGAATGTCTAAGTTGCAAAATACTGTGAAAATTGCAGAATTGTGTAAAAGTTGTCAAAATTGCAACTTATTGTCAAATGGTGGAAGTTCAAGAGTCATCTTGTTGTAGTTCATGGGGAAAGAAGTTGGAATTTTTTTAGTCATTTTTAGGAGTGGTCCTCTTTCACACCAAACTTGCGGTATCACTCTGAGCTACATTCAACCGACAGAGCTACATTCAACTGACAAAATCCCTTAAGAGTCCAAAGTGTGAAATGGCTGCAAACTTCAGCATGCTCATATTCAAATACCGCGACACTTAGAAAATTTTTTTCTAAGCCTGTGGAATAAAATTCGACCCCTCTACAATAACCTCTCTCATTTTTTCTTTTTCGGAGGCCTTTTCCCATGGCGGTGAATTCTCGCTTGGGGAAAAAGTGGTCAAATGCAAGTAGTTGAGTGTGTAAAAATAACTTTTTTCCCATTCCACCCATTGTATCCTACTGGAACAGAGTGGAATGGCATAATTAGGGGTAGGGAACATATGTTCATGGTTTTTGGAGCAGGGGAGGCGAGTTGAGTGGTTTGGTGTGATGCCCTAGTTTGCAATTTGATGAGTTTTGGTGAAATTAAGTGGTTTAAGAGTGGAAATGGTTGAAATCCTTTGGGGAAGCAGTTTATGAGGGACTTTTAAGCATGTGCAGGTTCTTTTAGCCACGTTTGATGCTTTGGCAAGGTGTTATGAGTTGTGAGAATAGGATTTTCAATAAACCCACCCTAAACTTGCTAAAAATGAGGGTTTTGTATGAAAAATGATAGCAACCAAGGGAGGTCATGCAACCACGCAACACAATTCCACAAAAAAACAACTTTCAAGTGATAAGTTCTCAAGTACTCTTTATCTCAACAATCCTTCTTTATGCCTTGTAGCATGGAAACTCACTCAATCAGGTATATCTCCTTGGTTTTGTCCTTTAAAATCAAAACCATTACGGTTTCAAACACCCATCAAGGTACTCAACAACATACCACAACCACTCAATAGGTTACTTTGATACAACTCTCTCAAATCAGGCTTTTAACACCAACTAGGCCTCAAATTAGGCCACTTTTACAAAGGGGCTCTACCTTAAAATTTCCCTTTCACTCAAAATTCAATTGGGTAGCTCTCTATAGGTTACCAAACCAAAGATTCCACAATTTTTTCACAGACATCCACCCTTCAAGTACCTAAACTCAAAACCCTCTTTTATAGCAAAAAATCAAGGGTTTTAATGGAAATCACATTTCTAGAACTCAATAAAACTTTCCACCACCTCAAACTAGTCTAAAAAATTCTACACATACTCAATTCAACAAGAAACAATGCTGCCCCAACCTATTTCACTCATTACCATATCAAAACCTCTCTTTTCCACTTGGAAAACGCAATTTTCCACTCTAGGGCTTCATGCCCAACACATTTTTCAAGCCTCCCCTACACTCTCTCAATATTATCTCACTTATTTATTTATGTTTCAGTCCCATTCCAAAAGTTACAAGAGCCACAAAAAGTTGAATGGGTTGAGTTTACATTTTAAAGGCTAGAAACCCTTAAAACATGGTATAAAACCAATCACAAAGAATTTGCTCAAACTTACATGGAATCCACTATTGGATTCTCAAATAAAATGAAATAAGTGGAAAAATCACACCTTAAAATGATTTCAAAACATATTTAGAACATTATGCAGTTGTACGGGCCATACAATCACTGCAAACTCGAAAAACACATAAAAAGTGGAGAAAAACAGAGTATTATTAATGTTCCAATCTTCCAAATCTTTAAAAATCCAACTTACATCGATGGTTTCCACCTTATTTATTATTTTTTCCTCCAAAATAACTGTCCTAATGCCTACAACTGCCTTTTGAAATGCTATGACCATTTTCCTTCCCTAAAAATGCTTTTTTTTAACTTCTTAGCAACTTTACATCTTTTTTCAATATTTTGCACTTTTTGCAAACTTGACCTTCTAAAAACCTAGCTATCAACTAAAATGATGCATTACAATATAAAATGGTCTCATTGACCTTATTTTAGGAAAAATACCTCAAAACCTTGAATTGACAACTTTTATCCAATGGTGCTCCTGCACCAAAAAATGTGGTAGCATAGAAAAGGCAGTGAACTCTTTGAAAAAATGCCTCAAAAAAATGAGGTCTCATGGTGATGGAATGCCATGAAAATTAAAATCAATTTGATTGTCATGGAATTCCATCACCTTGAGACCACATTTCTTTGAGGCATCTTTTCAAATAGTTCACTGCCTTGTCTATGGATTGTCATGGCATTCCATCACCACATTTATTTGATGCATTTTTTCAAACAATTCACTTCCTTTTCTATTCTATTTCTTACTATTATTCTTTTGATATATTTTTTCCAACCATCCATAGCTTGTTTGAAAGCACTTGTTTTAGGCTTTTAGCCATAGCAACAAGGCAATGAACTGTTTGACAAGATGCTTTGGTAGACATGTATGAAAAATATGGTAACATAGACAAGGCAGTGAACTATTTGAATAAATACCTCAAATAAATCTGGTCTCATAGAATGCCATGATAAGAAAATGCAATTGGCATCTTCTCCTAGTTATTAGTTATGCAATGTGAAGTAATTGCATAGATTCTTAGGTTGACTTTGTAGAAACTATATTGTAATTTAAATTTTATCATCTATTAGCATCTAGTTATTAGATATGCAATATGAAGTAATGCTTTGACTTTGAAAGATGTGCAATGCAATGTAATCAATGATTTGAATATAAGCTACAAAAATCTATTTTTAACAATTCATTAGTTAAAATCTTTATTTTATTTTCTCTCTATATCTCTATATGCTATGGAAATACCTTTCAATTTCAAAAAAATAGTTCTTATCTCTTGATCTATAATTTTTTACATTTTTTTAAATATGATTTTTTCTTGATTTTTTCAAAAAATCTTATACTTTTGGTTTGTCGATTTTTTCCCCAAAATATTTTTTCTGCTATGCATTGGAAGCATGAAGCATACACATGAATACACACAATATACGTGAAGTATACATGTGAATAAGTGAAGCATACATGTGAATAAGTGAGGCACAATTAATTGAAGCATTTCAAAGGATACAAACCACTAGGAATGGAGCTTATTTACACAATACACTTTAGATGGGGCTTATTGAGCAATCGACAGTAATTAATTAAGCATTAGATGTAAAAAAAATCCATGCCTACAAAATTTAAGCATACAATTTACACAATATGCATGATAACATCATACAAGAATGGCAGTAGCAAAATAAGATTTTCTCTAATCAAAAAGCCGTAAGGATATACTATGCTATATATTGATAAAAGTATATACAATATATCCAAAAAATCCATACAGGCTTAGTACAAAGGAGCCATATGGACATAAAATATCATGTATATATCAATAGTACAAAACATATGTTCCAAAATGCCACGTAGACATACAACAAATGACCCTAATACATAGTCATTTCCCTCTAGGGGAAGGAAATAGATCTCGTGTTGCCTTTGAAATTCCGATGGATGGAGTGACTATTTGTTCTCTTGTCTTTCAAACATTCTCGCTAGTCCTCCTCTCTTCACTCTGGACCTTCAACTGATAAAAAAAAGAGTAAAGATTTTAATACATAGAAATTGAATTGTAGAATGACATATAACAAAATATAATCACTTACCACATACATATAGTCATCATGCACATTTACAGCATTACCACGTCCATGATCTAGAGTGACAACCACCTATAGCAACCATCAAGATAGAAATAAAACTACATAAAAGTATCATGAAAATTTTCTATAATAGACCATAAAAGAGTAAATATAATGTCAAATCGACTAATCTGTTGCATACCTCTCTCAATGGATCAGAATTGACTATTGTTGCAGAAACTCCATGGTCCATCATTCCACAAACATCACCAGAGCTGTCTAATGTCATCATCTATAAATGAAACAACATATCTAACATCAATATAAAGAAGTTCTAGTAGTCCCTTTATAACTATCATAAATGAAAGAGTAAATGGTTGGCCTCAATTGAGACTAAAATATAGTGCTTATAAATCAGAGAATGGTGAAAGTACTAAGTCCACTAGGATAGTCCAAACTCTTACAAATGCCAAAGTAGAGTGCTCATTGAGATTCATATTGCATATGATGATGAACTAATGTTAATGATGGCATTTTGTCAACATAGTGATAATGCCACAATGAAGTTCACATGAATGAAGTGAGGATTACTATGTTACAAGCAACTTTCAAAGGGATAATGGAACATATGATGAATTACGATGTGTCTAGGGTTTTACTATAGCACATGAATTTGGTTGTTGAGGTGTGCAGCAGTAATGGAGAAGAAAACTTTGGTCAATACTGATTGGAAGAAAATTTATTTCTTCTAATGGTGTATAGGATAAAATTTGGATGGAGGTGCTATAGCACAGATGGGATAAAGAGACAAGACCAACAAGGGATAATGGAACATATGGTGAAATAATAGAGGGTATAATGGGATGGGAGTCAAATGCGATAATGGAATATGGGATCGACTATAATAGATTAATGGGATGGGCTAGGATGGGATAAAAAAATATAGCGTGAACAATTAGAGGTTAATGGGATGGGATTAGGAGGGAATAAAGGAACACAGTGTGAATTAGGGAAAGATAATGGGACAAGACCAAGAGGGGATAATGGAACATAAGGTGAAATAAGAGAGGGTAATGGGATGGGAATAGAAGGGATTAATGGAACATAGGATGGACTAGTATAGATTGATGGGATGGGCTAGGATGGGATAACAAAATATAGGGTGGACAATTATAGGTTAATGGGATTCGATTAGTAGGGAATAATGCAACATAGGGTGAATTAGGAGGTGTCTAGAGTTTGACTATAGTACATGAAGTGCGAACTTGACCTGTGTGTAGCAATAATAGAGAAGAGTTATCTAGGATGAAACATGGATAAAGATGGTATAACATAGAATGGATAAAGGAACATAGGGGATCATGGAACATCTAGGGTTAAATAATAATGGGTACAATAAGATGGGAGTAGAAGGGCATAATGACACATAGCATGGACTAGAAGATATTAGTGGGATGGGCTAGGAGGGGATCATGGAAAATAGGGTGAACTATTAAATGTTAATGGGATGGGATTAGGAAGGAATAAAGGAACAAAAAGTGAATTAGGAGAAGATAATGTGACATGATCAAGGAATACAAATGCAATGTTTGTGTTTCTCATCAATTTTTTAGATTTATATACGATGAAAACTAGCTAACATTATTTTACAACACCATTAATGAATAAAGGCTACCTGAGTGTAAGTTGTTTGAGGAAATGAATTGTGAGGTGTGGAGGTCAAAGGTCCACCAAGAAGCTATTTGAAATCCAAAGCATGTTATGAGACAAACATTCAAATATAACATTCAACTGTTCAAATGCAATAATAATATCTTTAATACTAGTTGCATACATGTGGACTCATCGTCGAGAATGAATAAGGGTCTATAGGAATGGAGCACGTCGCATGAATAGTCCAACCCTGAAATTTCATCATATTGAAATTTTACTAATTTAGTTATTCTTAAATTACAAAATATAACTTCATAAACAACATTAAATGAAGTTGAATTTTACCTAAGTGGCAATGTTGAATGTATCATTCAAAAAATCATCTGTGAAAGTCATCGCCTCTACAACTGATGTAGGTTGTGTAGTTGCATCATGAGCACTTTGACAATCGCACGTGCAAATAACACCACAAGCACCACAATGGTGGGGTGGAGCTTGAAGCCTACACATCTCCTCCACATCAAGCTCTACTAGAGGCCTCACACACTATAAAATGTTCTGGGTGAGTGAGCCAATCGACTCCAACATGTCCACCTCTACACTATCCTTAACAATGGAAGGAACAACGACATGCTCCACCATGGGTCTGACCAAGGGTCTTGTGCCAACTGTGGATTACGTCGTGCAGCAGGTCTATCATGTGTGGAGCCCTAATCTCTACCCTGAAAGTAAGATTTCAAAATAATTTGGCATTTTATTGAGGACAAACTCATAATAGAGTTTCCTCAAAAATTATTGTGGTACCTCATGGTTATTGCAAGGAGGTTGGTCAAATACCATCCACCACCGCTCCCAAAATTTATTTTTAATTAACTCATGGTATCACCAATGGATGGGGAACCTCCTACATGCATGCGACAAAGGTGCATTGGTTCTCGAATCTGTAAATAAGGCACACAAGTCAGCTTTGCTATTTTTTTGTTTTTTGACATTTGCATATGACAAACCACTAGCATAAAATTGTCTCATCTCATGCCTCTTATTTGACCAAAAATTTATTTTCTTGCTCATTTATCGTACATGAGTTACAATTGACTTCAATGATTCAGCAATCCCTCTCCTATAAGGGTGGGTTTTGGCATGCTTGATTAATCTTCCAATTAATTGTTCAATTTCTCTTTTATTGTTTTCAATTTGATTTAGAATATTTTCTTGTGTTCCTTGAGGATGCCTATGAATTGATGGAGGGTTTTCAGGTTGTTCTTGTAAAGGAGGCTCTTTGTGAGGGGGTGATTGTGAATTCTCAATGTTTCGAGGTGGAGATTCATTCCCTAGGAATTAGAACAAAGTTTTATTATAAAAACCTATTTCAATTTTTATTTTAAATCAAATTCCAAATAAATAGAATAAAAATACATACCTCTTTGCAATCTTTGACCTCTCTGACGTGTTGGCGGCATCCTCATGAAAAATCGCAAGCTAAGGATGCAAATAATGGATGAGATTTCATGAGCTG
>CM021102.1:558680284-558991039 GCA_007115665.2 Sequoiadendron giganteum
AGTGAGAGAGACAAAGAGAGA
Source organism: Sequoiadendron giganteum (assembly GCA_007115665.2). Lineage (NCBI taxonomy): Eukaryota > Viridiplantae > Streptophyta > Pinopsida > Cupressales > Cupressaceae > Sequoiadendron > Sequoiadendron giganteum. The sequence goes on from CM021102.1 coordinate 558,680,306, forward strand.
CCTAACAGGGGGAGAGGGGGTATAAGGGAGAGACTTGAGAGAGAGAGAGAGGGAGAGGGGTGGGAAGGAGAGACTTGAGAGAGAGGGAGAGGGAGAGAGATTGGGAGAGAGAGTGGGAGAGAGATAGAGGGCATGAGAGAGAGAGGGATAGGTGGTGGGAGGGAGATACTTGAGAGAGATGGAGAGGTAGAGGGAGAGATATAGAGGGAGTGAGATAGTGAGGGAGTGGGAGATAGAGGGAGTGACTATGCGAGGGAGAGGGGGTAGGAGGGGGAGACCTGACAAAGAGAGAGAGGGAGACAGGGTAGGACAAGATACTTAGAGAGAGAGAGGGGGTGGGGGGGAGAGACTTGAGAGAGAGGGAGAGAGATAGAGTGGGAGAGAGTGAGAGAGAGAGGATGGGAGAGAGAGGGAGGGAGTGGGAGAGAGAGAGGGATAGAGATAGAGTGAATAAGAGAGGGAATGCGAGAGAGATAGAGGGAGTGAGTGAGAGACCTAAGAGAGGGAGAGGGGGTAGGAGGGAGAGACTTGAGAGAGAGAGAGAGAGAGAAAAATATAACGAACTAAGAGAGGGAGATGGAGTGAGAGAGATAAAAAGACCAAAGTGGGAGAGAGAGAGGGAGAGTGAGGAAGGGGGTTGGAGAGAGATAGATTTATTTAGGTACCTAGGTGGGAGGGAAAGAGAATTGAGAGAGGGGATTGGACTGAGAGAGAGTTGTCTAGGTCATGTGGGAGGGAGTGAGACTCAAGAGAGAGAGAGAGACTTAAGAGGAATAAAGAGTTATCCAATTAGGTTAATGAGTTAGAGAGCATATGAAACGTAAAACCTCAACTATCCATCTTCGATCATAAACTGTGCACTCTAAGCATTATCAAAGTTATCGACCAAAGAGGGGAAATTTAGGTTTTGTTCAAAGTAGGTCATTTGGTGAGCGCCAAGTTTGGCAAATCTTGTCAATTAACATTTCCAAAGGAGGTCATTTGGTGAGCGCCAAGCTTGGCGCTCACCAAATGACCTACTTTGGACATGTTAATTGACAAGATTTGCCAAATTTCCTCATATTTTCGTTCATACTCCCCATCTCATTTGCACGTCTTTCAATGCAAGTTTATAAAAAAAACCATGATAGTGTTAACCTCTCTCTTAGCTATCTAAATATATAATTTTTTTTTCATTTTGATTTAGTTAAGGTTTTGATCCATGGCTCCTATTGTAAATGCCTCTATTTTTGTCAAAAACCAACATGTGCTAGTTTTAGGATGGATTTTTACTCTTTCATCAAAACATGAAATAAATTACATTTTTTGAAACTACACTCCATTCTACACATGATGAAAAAAAAAGAATTTTCGATTAGTTTTCAAAAAATTTAGAGGGGAGCACGCTCAAATTTCAAATTTTCAAGATGTGTCCACTTTGAAAATTCAATAAATATTATATATTCATTAAAAAGATTATCCGAAAGAACGAGGATAAACTACATGGTGTTAGCTAATTTCTCACCATTGGGATTTTTGAAATTCTAAAATAAAGTTAATCAAAAAGGGGGGAGCCCTCAAGCACTATGCTATTATTTTTGATAAAAATAGGACCTGTTTTTTGAGACACTTAATCTTCATTAATTTCAAAAAACGTTAGTAGCTTAGAAACTAGACTCAGAGAACTTCAATTTTTTTTTTGCTACATCTTGAAATTTTGAGCATAACTATCTTCATTTTCTCATGCAAATCAGATTTTGCTAATTTTTTTATAAAAAAAGTGGTATCTTAAGAGCCAAAGTTGTGTCACAGATCCATGCACTTACTTGCACGCCTTACATCAAAATCTTGGCGCACCTCCCTAGTTAGATCTTTTGTTTTTTATATCTGCTTCTTTTTCCCATTCAAATCCCTAGTTATGAAAGAAGTCTTCTTAAAAATCTGGAGGTCATTTAGTTTAACGCAATTGGTCCCCCATTAACTGAGTTTCCCAAAAAGGTTGTTACCTTGCCAATTTTTGGCATCAACAGATACATATAAAAAAAATTATTCTTTAGCCAGCGAATCATGTCTAAATTGTAACTAGTTTGAATTTGAAGCTTAATTAAGAAAACAATATTCAATGAAATGTTATGAAACCAATTCCATGCACTAGATATTATAGTTACCAATCTAAATTTGAAAAATTTAGAATTTTATCCTTCATAGAAAAAAATTTATGTGTTAGCCAGTAACGTCACTCTTTAAAAATGATGTTTACTGTTAAAAACTAGTTTTCGAAGGAGATGGAAAAAGAAATGCAATCTAATTCCAAAAATTTTGAAAAAAAAAATTAGAATCTATAGACAAAATTTCACAAAACACTAGTTTGCATCATCTTCAAATTCTTCACGGTTTAGTCGTTATAGGTGCTTGAAAGTGAAGATTTAGTTTAAAAAAATCAATTCAATGTCCAGTTTGGCCAAAAATTGTAAACCAGTATCATGGGATCACCCAACATCAAAATTTTCTTGTAGAGTGATTTCAAGATTACCAAGTGGTGATTGTTGGGAAAAATCGGGGGTCATCTTAGAACGAAACATTTAAGAATAGTAGTGCCTTAGTGACTTTATTTTCTTAAAATCACCTCAAGGACACAAACTACTATGCCATAAAGCGGAAATAGGCACAATGATTTCCCACATTTACCCTTCTGAGAAAAGTACATGCAGACTAAGCCAGATTCAACACCATGTACAGATTCAAAACTATAGAATCAATAAGCATGAAAGACAAACATATGAACACACAAATTTACGTGGGGAAAACCCTTTCGGGTAAAAAACCCCACCCTCCAAAAGATCGAGCCATTGTATTATTCAACAACAAACAGAGTTACAATACAATCTCAGACGCATGGCCTTTATAGGAGTTACATCTTGTTCATCTAGAGAATACATGCAACAACATAGATTTGAAACCTTTCACTGTTACAATGTCCTCACATGACATACAGTGAAGATTCATTTCATCTCACCAGCCCACATGCACAGCCAGCCTTTCAATTGGCACAGCCTCACGACCTCTCAGGTTCACATCTTCTCAATTTTGTGTGTCTTAGTGTTCACGATTACAACGCTCGAACACACACACTCTACTCGATCAGATTTCACATCTTGATAAACCTCATCTCTCTTACCTATCCAACCAACAACCATCAGGGTATTTAATTACCCCCCCAACAAGATTCCACCATTCTCTAGCAACATCGCCTTGTAGCACACATCGAGCCGCCCAACATTGAATTGGATTACAGAGACATACCAAAAAAACTACACTCTGTCAACCACGCAATTAATCGCTACCAAAGAATAAAGCTTTTGGCTAGTCAACATTGATTTACAACAGTGATGTAAAATCAACGAATAATATCACGTCACGTGTCGTAACACTATTCGTCCATCACTTTGACTGACACACCAAACAATCGGTTCAGTTCAACTTCCACAACAGACCAACCGTTGAAAAACTGCCCAGGTGACCAAATGACCTCCGAGCATTTTCCCTTCATATACCGCTTGCCGTGGCCAGGACCCACCAAGACATGCGTACATCGCTAGTGCAATTTCGGGAAATCAAAAAGGCATCCACAATATTCCCAATAAGTTACCCCGAAACAGTGAAACATGTTCGAAGTCGACACACCCCACATGAGTCACTCAAAACCCACCACATGAGGCACGGGACTAGCAAACACCATTGATCAAGCCATCAGGTTTCAACTACTTAGACAATTTTGCTCGCTTTACAAGATTCCGTCGGTACTCACCACAACTGAGCACAGAATAAAACGAGCACCGTTGGATTAATCTCATCGCAACCGCAAACCAAGATCACCTTTTTGTTGTTATTCCTAATGTCGTCAGAATCCAAGTTGCTTCCATCTGCCATTGGTCCATCGGTGTAGCCCAGTGAAGAGTTCCACCGATGACCCCAAGTCACACCGATGGAAACAAACCGCCAACACTGAGCAGTCATCCCGATGGAACAAGTTACAGGGTGATTATAGTGGTTAAACCATGAGGAATTTGAAGATGGTGCAAACTAGAGTCTCGTCACATTTTTTTTGTAGATTTTAAGAATATTTTTTTCAAAATTTTTGGAATCAGATTGCACTTCTCATTCCATCTCCTATGAAAACTGGTTTTTTTTCAAAAAACAACATTTTTAAAAAGTGACGCTCACTGTATACAACATAACATTTTTTGTATGAAGGATAAAATTCTAATTTTTTCAAATTTAGATTTGTAACTATGATATCTAGTACTTTCATTTGGTCTCATAGTTTTTTATTGAATATTTTTTCCTTAATCAAGTTTCAAAGTCAAACCAATTGCAATTCAAACATAGGCAGATTGTATACAACATAACATTTTTTGTATGTATCGAAATTCAATTTTATTTTTTTTAATCGATCAAGGACATCAATACCCAGCACGAACATATTTTTTCAATTTTTATTTTGATAATTTTCTATTTTTCCACATGTGCAAAATAGAGAGCTTGATTTTCGGTGAAAAACCTATGTTTAATAAAACTAAAAAACACATACATAATAAAACCAAAACATATTAAAATTATATTCATTGGATAGCTTATTCTGAGAACTACCTGATTCTAGTTGGGTTTGTGAAGATTCTTCCATTTTCATCCTCAACCCGAGCTCCAAAGTGCCAAAATTTAGGTTTTTTTTGTGTCTCAAATGGGGGATGAAGGATAAGGGGGGTTCGTATGAACCCATAGGGGTTCGAGTGAACCCCTTCAAAGAGGTTCGCTCGAACCCCTTTCCTATGCATTGTTTTGTTTTTTTTAGCGGCTAAGATTCAAAAGGATTCGCTCGAAACCTGGTTCGAGCGAACCCCTTATTGGTTCGGTCAAACCAGTAGGTTCGTATGATCCCCTAAAATCACTTTTTTTTGCCTTGGGGTCATTTTTTGTGAGTTTTCCTTCCTCACTTGAATTGTAAACCACTATTGTGGCTTTGCCCTACAGCGAGCAAGCGCTTCGGCCAGACTTCTATCTTCATCAAGTGTTAGGAGACTTGCGTCAATCGCTCAAGTTACACCAATGAATGGGTTAGCGAGATTGAGGCACATATTTCCAACAGTGATCAACCCTTGGTAGATTATTCAATTGACTATTCTAAATTAAAATTGATTGGAGAGAATGCACCTAACATTTAGGAAGTGAATCAAGTCATTTCTTCTCCACCAGGGGTCTAAATTGATGATCTTCCATAAGATAGAATGATTTTTAACCTAAGGGATGGTGGAAATGTAGCAAGTGGCATAAGAGCCCTTGCATGGACCGAGTCATTGACAGATGATTTTTTTGTGAAGTCTAAAGAATTCAAGGATTTCATGACAAAGAATAAAGTGAAGCTTTTCTTAAGAGGATAGATAAATAAAGAGAAAAGGAAACAAAAGAAGAAATACGAGAAATAAATAATTAATTTAAAAGGTTGACTTGCATTTCAATAATCTTACTCTTAAGGAAGGTAAAAAATTATACAAGAAAGTGGTTATTTTCTATTTCCACGATGGGATATTGCTTAAACAATTGATTTAGACACCATCAAAAGGAAATAAATTTATGAAGTGCTAACATTCAAAGAGTAGGCCAAAGACTTATATTTTGGGTTTGGATTTATGACATGATTTGAAACATTGTCAATATGGGTAATTTCTCTAGAGACCAAGAAGCCTTAGGTTGCAAGGGATGTCAAGGAACCTACAATAAACCTCATTGTTAGGAGACTTGAAAATACAAGTTCTCCTCAAGATGCATCCTTGGTAGTCAAGATTGTCCTATTCAGTGAAGCAACAAGAAAAAAGTTGTATGATAGTTTTTAAAAGCTACAAAAAGACCATATAAAATTGCTATAATAATATAATAAGGTTCATTCCTTACTTCCTCCTTAGAGTATCACCTTGGAGATTACTACTTTAATATCACTTGTCAAATACTTCTTGGTATGTCTTCACTTAAGACATTATGTATTTTGGGTGCACCAATTTTCACTATTTTGGTGTTCATAAAAAGTAGAGTGTCATTCACATGGGGAAAAATGTTACAACAGTATTGACATTATGCTTGATCACTAAAATTTATGACCAATGATGAATCTTGCATGAAATTTAGCAACCTTGATAATGTGCAAAGACCAACAAAAGTTAGGATGCAACCATCCCATTAATGAGGATGACCATCCTCATCCTCCAACACCATAGGTACATGTGAGTTTTCAACCTTAGATTTGAATAATATTTTTATAGTTTTACACACCCTTAGATTTACTTTCATCATTCATTTAGAGGATTATACATTTTTTACACACAAAAAATATTGTCAAACCTATTTTGAGCACTTATGTTTGAGCATTTACATATAAGGATAAAAGATCTTGGGTTCACTATAGATCAAAGAACAAAACCCCTTCAACCATGCAGGATGTAATCTCAATTAGAGGTTTTGAATGAGCTTCATGGTCACAAATTTCATATGTTTCTAATTTGAGCAATTCATAGTTCACTGTTGTGGGTTTAAGCATGGTATTTTTTATTTGTAGTAGTAGTATAAATGTTACAATATTTTGTAATATATTTCATACCTATTTAATATAAATGAAATTTAAAAAGATTATTTTGTTGCATTGGTAGTTGTTGTTGCACCAAAATATCAACCTGTTAATGCTCGATACAACCACTAGACTTATACAATATCCACATGAGGCAGTTAAGCCATGTCACAAACCCAAGTGTTGCATTGCACAAGGAAGACCAAGGGACACACCATCTTGCAACAATCGCCTCCAATCTCCCACGGTACCCCCCCCCCCCTCCCCCGCCCCTCCCTGCAATGGAAGTGAGGGGTTTGAACCTGTGACCTTGGATCTGATACTAATTGTTGCATTGGTGGTTTCCATTGCACCAAAATATCGACCTATTAATGTCTGATACAACCACCATATTTATACAAGATCCACAGGAGATAGTTAAGCCATGTCACGAACCTAAGCACCGCACTGCACAAGGAAGACCAAATGACACATCATCTTGCAACATATTCTCCTTTTGTTAGCCTCATCTGTAATAGATTATGAATGTTGGTTAGGAATATTGCATTATTAAGTTTTTAGGTTTCTTAATTAGAATAGTTTAATGATCAAATAAAAGTGAGTTATAATAAAAACTCACGTAGCTATTATAGGTTTGAAAGTAATTAGTTGAGATTTTGTTATGAGTTGTTTTAAGTTTCCTACAAAATAAGTTATGAGAATCCTATATATGTGTAAAATGTATTGAATGAAAAATATGAAACATATTTAATTTTTGTTGTATCTATTATTCTATCTAAAATCTCTATCATGATATCATAGTAGGAAAAAGAAAGATCTTCGCAGCTCTCATATAATTAGAGATTACAACTCTTACTTCATGTCCCCATGCGGTTGCTTAGTTCGTTTTGGCTAGCAGCCATTGCTCAACTTATTTAGGAGTTATTTGTGGAGTTGATGGCCCCATGAATGTTTAATTTTTATGTTTATTTTTAAGCAGCCAACTTAAATTTGTATTAATAGTATTAATAATAATTTGTACAATAAAAAATTAGAAAAAAAAAAATGAAATCAAATATTAAAAAAGAGGGAAAAAAATTTGTGAAGTCACGTGGATTTTTAGCAATATGCAGTCGCTGGCCCCCCCTCTTTTTCTACCGCTTATTTTTAATTCCTAAACAGTAGTTGCTCCATTAAAATAGGAAAAGATTCCAAATTATCCTTTTCCAACAATAAAATTTATGCATGGGAACACCCCTGCTGCTTAAATTTAAGCAGAAAATGAAGTTAAGCAGTCGCATGGGGACATGAGGTTATATTTAGAGATTTGTTTCCTACAAAATAGAATATGAGAATCCTATATATATGTAAAATGTATTGAATGAAGAATATGAAACATGTTCAATTTTTGTTGCATCTTGCATCTATTATTCTGCCTAAAATCTCTATCATGGTATCACAGAAGGAAAAATAAAGATCTTCGCAACTCTCATAGAAAGGCTCAACAATTTGCTGTTTTAGGTCGAGACTCGGGGCCATGCATCCTAATTTCTTCTTCACTTCTCGACCAAAATATGCATATTAATCTCTGGGTCTATGAGCATTTCGAGTAGCGATCTCACATTCTCGTGCATAGAAGAGAATAGAATCTAGCTCTTATTATTGTGGCTGATCCTCATTGCGGATTCACCTGGTGGTCCAAAAAAAAAAAAGGCCAAACTGTATATGATGATTTGCACAAGCTGAGAGGAATAAGGCACATGTTTTGTACGGGTGAGTTCGGCGTTTGAATGCGACACGATCAACATAGAAAGCTTCCCAAAGACTGCAAGTGCAGAGGTTTGCGGATCTAACCAGCAGGCCGTGATATGCAAATTGATCCCACGCTATTTCCTTGCACATCCTCCTTATAGTATTGGATGCGTTAATGTGTGTGGCTTACAAGCTACATTGTTTTAAAGGAGAGATGGGATCGACTATTTGGGGTTTCATTTTCATCTGAATGGTTGGTGCTTATATTATGATGGAGGTCAATGTTCTAGTGGACGGTGATCAGGTATTCGAGATCGAATTTTCTTTATCTCAACTTCAAGCTTTATGTTTTCGATGAGAATCTCGCAAAAGGCCTGATATCGAGTTCTATTTGGGAGGACTTAGAGAAGCCTTTAAATTATGCTCAGATTTATTTGGTAGAAGTTCTGCAGCCTTGCGTGGAGAGTAATTTATCTGGACTCTGACATTATTGCAATAGATGACATCAAGAAGTTGTAGTGGATCAACCTTGGGCAAAACCCAATTGGGGCACCTGAGTATTGCCACGCCAATTTGACGAGCTATTTCACTGAGGCCTTCTGGTCTGGTGCATACCTGGCCAAAACATTTGAGGGAAGGATGTCATGTTATTTCAACACAGGGGTAATGGTGATCGATCTCATGAAATGGCGTCGAAACGATTACAGGGGAATGGTAGAGCAGTGGATGAAAATCCAGAAAGAGAAAATATTATAATTGATTTTTTTGATAGTGCATTAGTGGTATTTCATTATGCTTCATAATGTTTTCTCTGGTATGTCTAAAGTGAAAGAGTTCAGTCATTTAAATTAGTTGTTTTGTATTATTTAATTTAGGTGTCTTATTAGGTCTTATAAAAATATTTTGTATCAAGTCAAAGTCAAGTTGTGTCATTCTAGAATAAGATCTATTTTTTAGAGTTAGTAATTTTCATGTTAAAAATTGTGTCAATTGGAGTGCATGATTGGTGGTACCTAACACTCTTTGTAAGAAGTTTACATCAAGGGGGAAAGATATATTCTTTCCTCACAACTGATGAAATGAGTCTCAAAAGACAAATTTGCTAATTAAGTAGCAATTTTATTGGAGACAGGAGGCAACGGAGGTTGGAGGACATTCAACAACCTCTTGTCTGTCACTAGCGACAAGGCCGTGAATTGCATTAGTGACAAATCAACTTGTGCCAAAATGACTAAAGCCAAGATCAGTTTCCAGGTAGCAGCGACAATTGTCTCATATCATTTGTGATTAGAGTGAAAATGATCTATAATGGTAGCTGCATATGTGACAATGAGGACTTAGTTCTCAAGCTTTTTATGTTGTGATTGTATGTGTTTTATCCCAATCACGATTGAGTGTTTGTGAGTGGATTTGTTTGTCCCCATTCACAAGATGGTATAAGTGATTGGAAGTGTTTGTCACTAGTCACATGAGTTGATGATTATGATTAGATGTGTGTGTCCCCAATCATAATTGTTGCGAGCACCTATCCAAACTTGATGTAATACCTTGGGTAGATGTGTTAGTCCATATCCTCGATTCCATGGGTAGATGTGTTTGTCCCTATCCTTGGATGAAAGTATAGTAAGCATGGTGAGCCTAGTTCTACCATTGCTCATCATGAGTAGATGTGTATGTCCATACTCATACCTTATAATGAACTATTGAATATGGGTTGGTCCACTATCCTCGTTTGGAGAATAATGCAATATGGGGGGTGTTAAGAATATTGCATTATTAAGTTTTTAGGTTTGTTAATTAGAATAGTTTAATGATAAAATAAAAGCAAATTATATTAAAAACTCACGTAGCTATTCTAGGTTTGAAAGTAATTAGTTGAGATTTTATTATGAGTTGTTTTAAGTTGTTAAAACAACTCATATTTAGAGATTTGTTTCCTACAAAATAGTATATGAGAATCCTATATATATGTAAAATGTATTGAATGAAAAATATGAAACACGATATTTTTGTATATTTAATTTTTGTTGCATCTATTATACTACCTAAAATTCCTATTATGTAAATCATGAGAAAATATGAGTTTATGTGAGATCTTGTTAAAAGTATTTAAAATGTAAAATTTATATGCATAAAATTAACCATGAGGTTATTACATTTAGGTAGAAAAATATCAAAATAATGCATTACACTTTGCATATGTGCCTTTGTTTAATTTTTCAAATTGAACAATAAATACACTCAGAGAACCATATTACAAAAAAATCTAGGTATAAATTTTTAATTAGCACTAGTTAAAAAATTAATAATGAATAAGATATTATGTAAAGATTACTAAAAAATATCTAGATGTATTTAACATTTGAGTTAATGATCCAATTCAAAGAATTTTTGAAAAAAATATATTTGTACTTAAATTTTAGTGTTAATGGTAAAATGTCACTGGATAAATAAAATAATAGAAAAAATAAAAAATTAATTGATTTTTTTAAAATGATAGAAATGATTCTTTAAAATAAATAAATTAAACCTTATGGAAAATGCTACAACTCACTAGTTTACATCATTCTTAAATTCTTTGTACCATTTATTTTATATAGCTCACACATTATACAATACAATTTTTGATGGTTCAATAATGTTGAAGAGCGGGACATGCTATTGTATTAGTCATCCTACAACTTTTAGGCTTATGTGGTAAATCATATCAATCTAATGTTTGTTATATCAAATCATCTTAGATAATTATCAACTAAAAAATAAGTTACACCCATATAAATTTAATTTAAACTTAAGAAACTTCAAAAAATTACTATTCCCATTAATTAAAGTCATTTACATACTCATATTAAATTCATTTACATACTCATATTAAAGTCATTTACATACTCATATTAAATTCATCTACATACTCATATTATGCATAGAACCTACCAATATACATGAGAAAAAATCTCATAATTGAACATGTTCCAATAGTTGAGATATAGTTTGAAGATTTAAAGGCTTATTTATAATAGTCTAACACTATTAATTGTAACTTTAACGTTGTTAGTGTTGATCAACTTTAGTAATAATTGAATGAATTGTACTCATTAGATCCAAAAAATAACATGTAATCAAATAAAAAAAATGAACCAGTACACAACTATTTGTTTTAACCCTTTTTGGACTCTTTTATGACACCTCAAAAAAAGCATGTTGATGTGACATCATATTTGACAATATGGATCTTATGCCTAAACTATTCAATTAATTTGCTATAAAAATTAAAGAGTCTTCAAAATTGCGCCATTTATGATTTTGAGAAGGGTGAAGTTACAATGCACCACTATTAAATCCTCCCCCCTATTATGAAAGCAAATTTGATACAACTGATGTAAAATTACAATTACATAAACTTAAATCTAAACAACATTGAGAGTGCGATTTAAAAAAAATTGTAATACAAGCTTCATAGAGAAGAGCTTATCCATCTAATAAGTTGTAAGTTTGATTCTAGTTGACATAACAATACCAAAAAATCAAATTTGTTTATGTGTATCTATAAAACAATATAAAATCATTTATCAAAAACCAAGTCACTTAATCAAATCCAAGTAATAACCTCTTACATTGATGAACTTCTTAAATCATACAAAACTAGGCACCACAACTAAACATAAAATAAATGCACACTATGCCACACTCAACAAATATAACATAAAGTTTTTTACAAAAGTAATTGAAACTTTAATGATCAACTTAACAAACAATGCTATTACAATATAATTTTAAAAGAATTGGAAAAAAGTTATATAGAGTAATATTATTTGATACTATTATTCAAGTCCCACTTTGACATAGCGTATGATAATGATCTCTTTCCTTCCGAACAAGGGGGGAAGAGGAGTCTAGTACCTAATATCATATGCTATTTTTTTCCCACACGCAGTAATGGTGGCCCGCAACTACTATATGAAAGAGATCAGGAGATGGAGCCAGTCCTCCAATGTCAAACCTCGCTCCAATCTTCACTATCACTTTCTCATCCACGCACGCCATGTACAAATCGCCCTCTGCCGCAATGATGTTGCACAGGCTGTTGGCTCTAATGTCGTTTCTCTTACGTATTTCCACCAAATCCATGATCTCTTTACTCAGGCCCCAATCGAAGAAATGATCATAAAACTGCCACAAGAGATGGAAAAGCATGGTCAGTTGAGTTTACTAAAAGGAAGCTTCGAAAAACAAGAGTGACTTACAATGCAGGGGGTTCCGGAATGAGTGAGGATGTAGACATATCCGAGGAGAATAGAGTCGGGAGTGAAGGGCCAGTGATTTTGAGTGGAGCCGGTGTCATGGTTGTCGACAAAGGTGACAGCTTTCTCGCCCCAGAAGCCAATCATGCCTGTGGGCCGGTTGTTGGAGTCTCGGAGACGCCAGAGCTCATGGGCATTGGGGCGCAGGGCCTCCTGAAGAATGCCCTTGGTGGTGAAGTCGAAGGCCAGAGCAGCGTCCCCTGTGGCGTGGACCCAATCCACCAGCTGTTGGCGGTGGGCGTCCTGATTGTAAAGAGGGCGACCGTCTGGGCCATAGGCGAGGCTGTTCCACACCTCACCTACTGCCACTTGGGGCTCCGTCCGGGAGATGTAGAGCCCCACGTAGTAGGGGGCGTAGCCCTTGGCGAAGTCGAAGCGCCACCCGTCAAAGCCCACATGCCTCTTCAGCCACAGCAGCCACTCGATGAGATCGTTTTGCACGCGTGGATTGGTATGGTCGATGTCCGGAGCACCGCCGAAGTCTTCTCCTGTGTCGGGGTTGCCGGAGGAGTCGGAGTAGTGGATGTCGTCCTTCGTCACCGCCCATGGCCCCCAGTCGAGCCGCTCGTCTGGCGTGCCGCCTTCGAAGACACACCAGACGCCCCGCTTATCCTTGGCGTCGGCGCAGCGGTGGTTTATGACCACGTCCGCAATGCACCTGATGCCCTGCTCGTGGCAGGTGTCGATCAGCTCCCTCAGCTTCTCCTCATTGCCGTAGTTGGATGCATCTAAATCGTATAGCCTACCTGGCATGTATCCTGCTCCCAGCTTAAATGTCAGGTACATTTGCATGTCAAAAGTGCCTTGACTGCAGGGACTCCACAGACTACATAATAAAAGTACACTTCTAACACTTTAAAAAAAGAGTAGTGTATATTTATAATTGACTGAGAATACCTTTTAATGATTTGGTTAAGGATTAGTTCACAACAGTTTAGGTGTGTAATTGGAAGATGGATAGTGTTTAAAGAAGAATGAATATGGTGTTTTGTATTTTGGAGTTAGTGGAAATGGAATGGTACTGCATCATGGAGTGTCAGATTTACATGAATACTCGAGTCAATTACATTTAGATTTTGAATATGAGAAGGTAACAAAAATCTGCTGTCTGTGATAACAATTGAAACGATTGGCTCAACCTATTATCTGGAATACACTACCCCACCCTTGAAGATGAGGAGGAGGGGGGGAGACATTTTGGATAAAAGTTCAAACTTCTATTACATATTACTTGATCAAGAGCCACAACAAAGATCCAAGATTGAAAAGAAAAATCAATAAATTCTATATAAACAACTTTACTTATTTGAACTTTTATACTTAACAATATAATTGATTATCTTAAAATCCCATAAACTATTTAACGTCATAAACATTATTAAAAACCTTTATTCATTCATGGATAATAATTAAGCCCAACAAGAGAGTAACTTTACCTTGCGGAGCCACCGAATGAGATGGAGGTGGAAGCCATACGTCTGTAACGCCAGCCTCTGCTAAATCTTTCACTTTGCTTTTCATCACATCGTACCAGCATGGACTCTTCCACGACTCCCAGTTAAATCCCTGCGCAGCAACATCAAAACAGAAAACTATGAATCACTTTAACATGAATAAGTAAGTTGGGCAGTCGATCGGCTTTCAAATTACCTGAAACATGATGAGGCGCAGGGGATCTGCTTTCAAATTGCCTCCTCTGCAGGAGAACCCATTAATACCCTCATGTTTTGTGCTTTGTGCACCGTCGGAGGAAAGAGCGGTTGTGGGTTCTCCGGCCGTGCACTGTACCTTGGCCCTCGCCCTCGGCCCCCTCCTATGCGGGGCACTCCACCTGGAAGTCGGTTTTGCCGACAAAGCAGAAGATGGCAGTCGGGATGCCACTTCCATGAATGAATTTGACAAAGTTTCACCTCCACATCAATGGCTTTATTCAACATCTTCCGTGAGAAAGCATAGGTGATACTATCCTGATCATGCCACAGAATTATCATGTATGATCACGAGCGTCAGAGCTGAATAATCTAATACGTGGCCATCGCCGGTGGCTGCTGCTAAAATTCACGAGTTGCTCATATGCTCTACGTTGCTCCCACCTCATATTTCCATTCAACTTTCATAAAATACACACTGATTCACTGGTTAAATAGCTATTGATCTTTGCCCACGTAAACATCCATTGATGGGGGAGACGGAGAATAGGTGGGCATACGCACGAGAGCATAAAAACTAGATTTCAAACAAAATTTAAGAATTCTATACGATGCGTTCATATTGACTTACTAGCTAGACTAGTGTTCTTAATCTTTAAGAATTTAGATGCTTCTAACAGGGTAGAGTAATCATCACTTCATCGTGCACTTTTTCTTCTCCTCTCTCGTGAACCCCTTTTCTTGGAGGCCAAAGAGGTTGGACTCCATTGATCATATCTTCACTTAGATTTTTATCATCGAGGAAGCCGAGGCAGGCAATTATGAAGTATGTTGTTGTATGTTGACTCTTTTCTTGGCACTGTGTTGGT
Organism: Sequoiadendron giganteum; assembly: GCA_007115665.2. Taxonomy (NCBI): domain Eukaryota; kingdom Viridiplantae; phylum Streptophyta; class Pinopsida; order Cupressales; family Cupressaceae; genus Sequoiadendron; species Sequoiadendron giganteum. The sequence continues at coordinate 558,695,451 of CM021102.1, forward strand.
GGATTGGCTTAAGACTTCCTCTTTTGTTTTTGATAGTTTCATTTATGGTGACGCTTTACCAGATCATTTTTAGCCAGGTACGAACAAGTGTAGTCATGAGATGGAAGATTTCTAGAGTAGTAGGAGTTACCTAACGTTACACTTTTTGTTTCAATAAATAAAATAAAAAATAAAAAATAAAAAACTACGTTACACTTTTTGTTTCAATAAAAAAATGAAAATACATTACACTTTTTGGTTCAATAAAAAATGAAAAAATCTAGTTATATTTTTTGTTTCAATAAAAAAAGAGAAAAAACCACGTTACATTTTGTGGACTATATTATTGAATCAAGGAAGTTACACTTTGTGGACTATATTATTGAATCAATGGAAGTCTTATCGAATTATAACTTTTTTTGGGACTATATTATTGACTTTAAGGGAAGTCTTATCACATATGGACTTTAAGGGAAGTCTTATCACATATGGTTGTTAATATAAGGGAAGTCTTATCACATATTGTGGTTTATTTCATAGTGTTTATTGTCAATATGACATTTTATAAGATAATTGTTGATAAGGTATAAAAAGGTGTTATTGAAATGGAGGATGTCTATAGTATTATAGGTAATAATATTTTTGTTGTTTCTTTGCACATCACATTAATGAGTTGGATGATTTTTTGTCAAACATATTGAGTGTTAGATATGATTACTTATTCTATGAAGTTTCTATTGCTAGCATCCTCTTTGTAGGTGACCTTAAATTTTGATATCTTAAAGGGTGAAAAATATCTAAAGACAGTGTAATATCATGGCCTTTGTTTGTGATATTCATGAGCCCTAGACTAATTTGGGTAAAACAAAAGTTATGACTTTGACATCTCTAAAAAGAAGAAAAGTAAGATGATTCTTACTTACAAATTTGAGAGGTTTGAGGTTGTATCTTCATATGTGTATTTAGATGTTGTCTTCTCTTAAAAATAATTATTTTTACATTCAATTCCAAGACATTTAGATGGAAATCCATCTATTTCACTCATTGGTCACATCTATCCTCATGTATGGATGTGAGGCTTAGGGACCATACTTTAAGGAGAAGACCAAAAATGAATAAAGGTGTCATCCCTTTGAAATAAATTAAAACTTTCAAAGGAAAGCACCTTCATTCAAATGTTTCATCATCAAATCTTTTTGTGAAAGAAACATCTTCATTAAGACACCTTTGAATGAAGATATTTTTTAATTATTTTTTAATGAATAAAAAGTAAATTCATACAAAGACATCTTCAAACAAAGGTGTTTGTTTAAATCCATTTTTAATAGAAAAAATCCTTAAACCTTTAAACTATAAAACCTAATTTTGTGTCCACTATATTTTATTAGAATCCATTCACAAACAAGTATTCAATTCGTAGATATTTGGTTTTTATTTTTTAGCCACCAAAAATTAAGGTTTATAGTTTAGATTTTAGGGTTTAGGTTTTAAATTTAGGCTTGGAAAATGCCCTCCAAAAGAAATGAGAAGATACTATTTGAGTGGGGAAGATGTATTTACGAATTCAACTAATTTTAAATAACTTAATTAGTAATATATATATTTTAATCTTTATTAATCATTTAATATGACAAAATAGACATAAAGAAAGGTACACTACATTTATTCAGTTTTTAACCTCATCCAAATATCAGTACTCAACACATGATCATTTACTAATTTTAATCTTTCAACAAGGACAAGAGATGGAGAAGGGACACATAAGCATATATTATTGATCTATCTTTTTATTGTCTTATCTCACTCAATACATGAAGTAAGGTCATTCATCTAACATAACCATGTCAAATGCAAGTTTAGTACAAAGGAGAATGTTCAAGCACACAAGGATGACTTATATTCACCAATTCCACTATTACATATAATCATAAGAGAGGATATTAATTTTCATCAACTATTCCAAACATATGATCAATCTCTTTTATCCATAGAATAAACACATCAAGAAAGACAAGGGAGGAAAGAAAAATATGTTTTATATATTTTATAAAAATACCTTTTTAGTCATTAGATGAAGGAGATCCAATAGGAAGGAAAACACTTTCTTTCTAGACTAGGGTGATTCATTTTAATTCAACTACCCATTCATCTCGTGCCATCAATATATAGTGATAGAGAGAGAGAGAGAGAGAGAGAGAGAGAGAGAGAGAGAGAGAGAGAGAGAGAAATAACATCATTTCATTCACCTCCAAATACAAATTATTAACATTCAAATTAGTTTCCATTTGAAGGTGATAATATGAGAGATTATTCATAATCACAAGTTATATCTCCTACCTACAAAAAAATGAGTTTTACAACCATAGAGGGATGGAGGGAGAGAGTACACATACTCTTTGTCTCCAACTCTCTATGATTGTAAATAAGTATGCATTGAAAAATAATTATTATCTTATCTAGATACATTCTATTATTAGAAAATCATTATGATGTATGCAAAAGGATTTTTTTGACTAAATTAGAAAATATCCATATAATATTTTCATTCTCTATATACTTGAGATAATTTTAGGATGTGAGAGAATTTAGAGATAATGTTAATCCCTTAAGATGAAAACATGATATCAAGTGCAAGGGTATCTTAGTCCTATTACCCAATAAGAATTGTTCTTAACTCATATTCCAAGTATTTTATCAAGGTTTATTATGCATCTTACTCATAATTACTATGATAATAATGATTTTCCACCAATAACTAATTATTATAATACATCTCACTTACACCTACCTCCATGAAAATATCATCCCTCATACTCTCACATATAACTAACATGCACCCTGCTTCAGCCTCCTTGGTATCACCCTCTATCATAGGGGTTATAACAATACCTTATTAAAATGTTTAAATTTATAGGAATCTAGCCTATTGATCAAGGAATTTCATGATGGAATTTGTAGAACATGTACTAGTGGTATGGTCCTAGCTAAGAATCTACTCAAAATAGGGTACTATTAGTGTACCATGGAGAAAAAAACTTGTTAGTATATTAAAATATGTTTATATTATCATAAGAATGGATACCTCATTCATGCACCCTCTTAAATATTTGTAACTAATAACAATTGTTCCATAGCCCTTCTCTACTTGGGGTATCAATCTCATTAGGAAGGTAAATCCTTATTTCTTTGATGAACATAAACATATTGTTACAACTACTAAATATTTTACCAAATAGATAGAATCCATTCCTCTCACATACATAACTAGAAATAAATTATCTAATCTATCCTTAATCACCTCATTATTGTTATGATATCCCTTCTATACTTAACATTGGTAATGGTAAATCCTTCAAGAATAACAACGTAAAATCCCTATGTGACTAATTTTATATCAAACATAAGTGGTCAATACCCTATTATCTCAAGGTAATTTCCAAGATAAATCTTCTAATAAAAAAATAATTAAAATCCTTAAGAAAATTATCAATAACATTGGTTGAGATTAGCATCTTCAAATCTCTCGTTCCTTATAGGCTTACTATACTAGTATTCATACACTCATTATGACCATACCTTATTTCCTTTCTTTTGGAGATAAATTCATCTTACCAATAGAGATCAAAATTCCATCTCTACATATCTCCTTGCATGATTTGATCAACGATGAGGAATATAGAGTTGCACATCTTTATGAGTTGGAACTTCTTGATGAAAAAAAGGTGCAATATGTTTGATCAATTAAAAAATATCAAAATAGGTTACATAGAATCTATAAAAGGTGAATCAAATCTAGAGAGTTTGAAGTTGGTGATTTAGTACTTAAAAATAAAATAAACACTTATTAGGATTATGAAAAGAAAGGAAAGATTGACCATAATTGGCTAGGCCATTATGTCATCATTGTCAATTTTGGTTAGGAGCATATAATTTAGCCACACAAGATGGACAAGAGCTTGATTTTCCTATGAATATAGTGCATCCCAAACACTTTCATGCCTAAAGGACTTGATGTTGTAGAAAAAAAACAATAAATAGTAAAAATAAAATTCACATCCATAGGTGAAAACCATTATTATGACATGTTGGGAAAGTATCATGATGAAAATTAATTTTTGGCATCATGTATAATATATTGTCTATAAGTACCTAGCACTTTGGGGTCGGACCTAGTCCATTCAAGCCCTCGATATTCTTGATCATATGTACCATAGTTATTTTTACATAGATTTCCCTCCCACATTTGACCTTGATTTAAGCATGGAATGAATCTTGAGACTTGTTTGGAGAAAAAATTGGTATATCAAATCATCTTCAAAATACACTTGTACCCAAAAATCTAAAAATTGTTATAAAATTCAAAAATCCAAAAATATTACAAAATGTAGCTATCCAAAAACATTAGAAAAATAAAAAATCCAAAAACATTAGAACATTCAAAAATGCAAAAAATATTAGAAAACACAAATAAAAAAATCTAAAAAACATTAGAAAATTTCAAAAGAAAAAATAGAAAATCTAAAAGCATAAAAAAACATAAGAAAAAAATACAGTTGCAAAGAAAGAAGTCCAAAAATATCCTTGGTTTTGTTAAAGTACTTATTCATGTTAAACACATCATTGTAGTTATATCAAGATATATTGTTCCCAATCTGAAACCTCCTTGCATACATTGTCACTTACAAAAGATTGGCGTGCTATCATTCTCAGCTTTAACTTAGTCATGAAAAACATTTAACTTCTTTTTCTTTTTCTTGTTAATTTATGCCTATTTTTTTCATTTTTTTCTTTTTTTTCAAGTGCTTTCTTGTCTTGTTTTTCTTGTATTTATGCATCAATCCTTAGAACATTTCATGGCAATTAAATCATCACGATCTTTCATATCATGGCACATCCTATCATCTACCTCACTGGGTTTTTTTTTCTTTTATATCACATTGAAATAGTGTCATAATTCTCTTACATATTATGGTGCTTCATGTTATGTTTGATAAGAATCAAGTTTCTCAAGCATTTGAAATTTCATGCAAGATTTGTGGAATTCATCATTAATCAGTTCTTCTCATTTCAATCACCCATTTGTATCTGTCATCCTCAAATTTCATTTCGAGGGAGAATCTTCCTAACCATCATGCCACTTGGGGTATACTCCCTCATCCTTTATGTGTCATCTTCATCTACTTTATTTGAAAATCCACTAATTTTTTAGTCGCAATATCATTTCAAAGAGGGGCAATTGTACACCTTAATTTCACCAATTTCTATTATTAATTCTACATATTAGTTCATCCTAGCTAATTCACTCTAACATCACCATATTAGTTAATTAATTAATTTTGTACCATATAATCACATTCCATTAGCTAAATAATTGTCATTAATTAGAATTTAATTAACTTTTAATTAATTTAATTCCCATCTTTATCCACTAACATTTCATAATTAATTAACAATTTATCATTTTTATTTGAAATTAATCAATCCTTAACAAAACCATTCATTATTAATTAATTAATCTCTTACAAATTCTATAAATAAACTTCATATGCACATAATTAGTTAATTATCTTCTCAATATGTCAATTTCAAAAGTCAATATCTCCCATCATTAGTCATGTAAGAGTTCAATTCCTTTATTTATGTGTGTACTTTCCTAAATGAAATCAATTAAAAAAATCAAAATTCTAGCAAATCATTTCTAAATCAAAATCAAGAAAGCCAACTCAAAGTTGCTAAATTGAGTGAATTAATATCACCATTCATTTCCTCATCCAAAAACCTATAAATCTATCTTTTCTTCCTTAATCCACATATGGATAAATTTATAAGAAATCATTGACATGTAGCAAAAAAATTGCATGATCATTTGCCATCCACCATCCTTCATCAAAGTGAAAGAAAATCCAAATCAGAGGTCCATTTGAGGTTTACATGTGTAAAGAATATATTAATTTCCAATTATACTATAAATCTATTGTATATACTATTGATAGATTGTTATTTACTCACTCAAAGAAATGCTACATTCCTTTATTTGAGCTTCAACAAAATATCATGACAATAATTCATATATGTGTATATATGTATGTCCAAGGTTTCTTCACCATTGCATGTTTACGATGTGCTCAATGTATGTTATACTTTGTGAACACAAAAATGACATTTTTATTTGTTATTAAAAAACCAATAAACACACACATACACATACACATAAATAAGGTGAAACTACTACAATAAAATATCTTATACACACACATGTTGAGAAATGAGGTGAAACTACTATAATGAAATCTCTTAAAAATTAATACAAATTTGAAATATAATTTCTTATCTAAGGATTACAATACGATGACTATGTGATTTCATAAAATTAACAATAAGAATAAAATTAGCAAACCATATGAACATGAAATTCAAGGATAAATCCTTTAAAAAAAATCACACAAGAAAGAGGATATGCATTTATTAATATTTAAGAAAAAAAACATAGTGCAAAATTAGCAAAGAAAAATAATACACATAAATAAAAACATAGATTTACATGGAAAACTTAGTAAAATTATACCATGAAAAAATCATAAGAAAAGATCTTTAGTATTTTATCGATTTGAAATTTTGTGTACAATATTACCATAAAAAGTTGTACCGAAAATATGACTTCAAAAATGCATAAAAAATTTGAGTTGTAGAGTCCTTTTTGAACAATTTTTTTCAAAAATAGAAAGTGTGACTTGTGCAACTACATATCAAACATTTTTCAAAATTACCATAAATAGTAAGTCCCATAAAAAATTCTAGTTTTGTCAAAAAATGCCTTTAGTGTGCAAGGGGCTATGACAACCACTTAGGACCCCTCATCACTTCAACCTTAATTTGAATAGAAGGAATTTGATCACACTAGATGCATACTTGAAGCACTACCTAGGAACTTCAATGTCGACTATTCATCACTATTGTGATAACAATAAAATTGATTTCATATTCCAACATAATATTCAAAAAAGAGATACATCTAAACACATTAACACCCTCTTCACTCTAAAAAAACTCTAAAAACACCTTCGAATTTATAAAATAAATTTATGAAACAACTGTTTTCATGTCTCCAATTTATAAAACAAATAGGATAGGAATACCACAAATGATTTACAAAATAATGTATCATCAACCCATGGTAAAATGCAAAAACTCCCATGTCTAAAATGAAGAGGATCTTCCGAGAATAAAAAATGTAACTCTCAATGAGCCATGAATAGAAGAAATAACCTCCATACCAATAATAGATGGCATATTTGACTTGTAACTCCTCCATAATGTCCTATAGTCAAAGGTAGGAATCCAAAATCATCACCCAACTTATATGAGACATGCCCACAACATACAAATGCTCTACTACTCAATTCACATTCTGAAAATAAATTTTCTGAAATAGATTTGTAACCACCACTACCAACTCAATCTCCATGAATACATATAAAAACTAATTCTAGAAGATTTCCAAGGAATATTAACTATAAATTACTTTTAAATTATAGCCTAGGTTTCCAAGGGCACTTCCCAAGAACATTGGAGATACATAAAATATACATAATATTGCAAATTAAATGTCGAATTAACCCTACTTATATGCACACACACCATGTATATACATACATGTTTGTGTTTGTACATACATATACACAAATACATATAAACACACATATGCATGTATACATATATATTATATGTATGTGTATAGAAGTGTGTATGTATATATACACACATGCACATAATTAAAACCTTAAAAATTTGGAAAAACATCAAAGATAAACCTACTCTAAAGTTATCATATATGAGATGTTTTCAACATTATTTAAACTCTAATATGAATAAAAATTATCACAATTAATGACCCAAAAAAAAAATTGTATATTTCTATATTGACAAAATTACAACCTATATGCAAATATCTACTTATAAGATTATGTTTTAAATGTTTTCATTGTGTGTATACTTACACACATACATACATGTATATGTATATGTATAAAAATATTTATACTCATAGACATCGCAACTACCAGGAGGAAGTTCAACTCTACAAGTTGTTCTTGCATACTCTAATTGTGTAACAACTATGGAACATTGTATAGAGCACATGAATTTTTGCAATACCCAAGATGAGTTGTAATAGATTATCTTTATTAGTAGTTTAAAGCAATTTTTTTATAAAATAATGAATGGAAACTGTTCAATCTCTTTTCATATGGATTTGGATCAATTTTTTTCTTTGTGATTTCTTACTACTACATGGATTAATTGACAATAATTAATCTATATAAATGATGAAATAAAATCAAACTCTTTAAGATTTCACCTATTACAAAACCCATTTGTTTACATGTAAAAAATTTAAAACTCAAATTAATATTCAACCGTGTTACCAGTTCTCTCATATTTATTATAAATATCTAAAATTAGATTAATTAATGTTTGTTTCAAGTACAAAACAACTTCACAACATTTACTAATGCAAACAAAATGAAGATGCATTCTATGTTTTTGTATCTATAAATGGTTTTTACATATTGTTAATTTAGTTAGAAATTATTGCATGTATTTTTCCTCACATTTTTCAATTATGTTCTTTCTTAATCTTTTGAACCAAACTCTACACAAAATCATGTCTTTCCCAAAAATTTAATTGCACCATAGTAGTGGATTTATCAATTTATCAAACTTTAAGGATTTGAATTCAACTATGGATAAATAGTGGAGTTGAATCACACAACTACTTCTTGATGAAAAATGTGCTGACTTTTGATGATAAGATTCAACATTTAGAAGAGATCTAGATAACATATGACATGTCTTTGATTACTTCAATGTCATGCCTCTTCAACTATTTAGTCCACAAGAAATGCTTGACCACTATAAATTCTGTTCATGTCTATATTAATAATCATTAGGTAAGATCTAATTTGTCCTCGACTCTATTGTCTTGAGCTACATGAAAATAGCAACACAAAATAAAATTTTAGATGATCTTGGGTCCAAGAGAACAATGAATGTAAAAGCACTAGACATTAGTGGATGCAAGAGCCCTCAATCAATTAGGGTACGGCTCCATGGAGGGGGGCTTCCTAAAAAAAATCAAAGGATGTTGCTGAGAGTTTTTAGGAATATTTTTAAGCTGGTGGTCCCATGAATTCAGTTTTGCAATTCAACTTAAAAGTTTGAGCTCCAAAATTTAAGGAACAAATAGGAGTATTTTGATAAAAATTAATAAATAAATAAAAATTCTGTCATCTTTTTGGTTTTTTTAGGAATTTAAAATTTTAAGTTATAGAGAAGTGGTAGAAAAATTTCCTAAAAAATTCCTAAGCTGTAGGGGCAATTTCTAGCCCCACCTCAATTTCACCCGCTGAAATTTGCAGTCCTAAAAGGTAGGGGCTGCTATTTTCTAGGAAAAGATTCCAATTAATCATGTAGCATAATTTTGTTTTCTTCATGAGACCGCTTGATCCATGATCTTGTGTAGAGTTTGGTTCAAAAGATTAAGAAAGAACATGCTCAAGAAGGCCTAAGCACTGGTTGTAATAAAACAATCTCATACACTCGTGAATTATATTATTATTTTAGATGATTTATAAGTAAAAATTAACAAAAGATATCTTTGTCTTGATAGTGGATCATAGAATATGATCTGAAAAATTATGAAAAATGGTACAAAAGAACAAGTAATGCTAAATGCATACATCCTTCTTAAACTTGAAATTTTCAATACAAGTATATTTGCAGTTGCAATTCCGCATTTGTGCAAATGTGTAACTGTATACTTATTCTGTTGTAATCTCAGCAGATTTTCATTATATCACCATAAATTGGGGTTAAACATTTTTTAGCGATTTATACTATATTGGGTAGGCATGCAGATATATCTGTTTACATTGGATAAAACTCTTATCGTGAATGCTGCGGTCAAAATCGCCTGCAGAAAGGGAAAATGCAGCTTTTGCTGAAACCGTATTATAACTAAAATTAGGGGGAGAGGATAAATGAATATAGAATTGCTCCCTGTTAATCTGACATATCTGTTTTCTTCGGACTCCATAGCAGTAGTAATCATTGTAGTACTGATACAGTAACAGACACATCTTGGGACTTGGTGATATTCAAGCAAATACATGGGATGTACAGAGCCAGCCTACCATGGAATAGGTCTACAGATGCAATCATGGTGGGTTGAAAACTTCAAATCGTTTGTCATCTTCCGACCAATATCACATGGACGCCATTGCCTTGAGCGGGTCGTTGTTGTTGTTCATGGAGAATGCTTGACTTATCAAGGTCACCTGGCTGCATGCAAAACACCCATTCAATAGTTACAGTGTATACACATCACATGAATCATTTTCACAAGCAGGAAGAGAGACTGAAGCAGCTTCAAGAGGAATAAAACTTTTAAATACTGTTAGACATTGAGCTAATGTGACTTACATTAAATTGATATTCATTTTCCCAGTCATAGGATCTTGGATTCAACGTTGAAGCTCTTACAGTCATCCATGTTGTCTGAGATTGGCAGCAGACCCAGATCCAGCCCCACCCTCTTGACGTTCACTATTTACCACTTTTGACAAGAATGAAGTGATGGCTGAACTAGCAAGCTGTCCTTGAGAGCAGCAGGTCCCAGGATTAAATCCTAACATTTGCGAGACAAGAAAAAATAAACCATTTGCTCTTTAAACAGAGAGTGCTTTGTCAATATAACATCCTGGATCTAGTTTAGCGATAATGAGAGCAATGGGACTGCCTCCTGCTGAGATGTTGATTGAATACTGAGCGCATGTTCAGAAAGCAAATCTTGTGCTTGGAGTAATTTGAAGGAGAGGCTCAGGCTGAGCTTCTTTTTCACCTTCCGTTTGCTAATCACCTCCAGGTCTGTTGCAAAAATGGCCGACACAGGGCGGTGATCCGAAAATCTACTCTCTGCCCTCTCATAAGACAATTGCTTTATCCCTTTCCCATACCAAAGTATCCGATCACACCTGCAAAAAGAAAAACGAAACAAACGGGTCAAAGGCCGGAATCTAATAAGCGTGAAAATTGAAGGGACAAACTATATATATGCTGCATTGTCATACCAGGCTGGAATGCGACGTTTTCCTCCTCGTTTGTCTTGGGTACCGCAGTATTGGTCTGAATGTGCAGCATATTTGTATGTTGGGGCGAAATCCAAATGCCCTTCTTGCCACCCTTCAAATACTCGCCCTGCCTTTTTCTCCCATTGGAGCTGGTAAGACCACAAAGAAAAACTCATTTAAACAAACAGCCGGGGAGAATTTCATACGAGTGTTAAGTCTTATTAGCAGAGAATTCACCTGATCGCTCAGTCGTAATGTCTTCCAATCTTTTTGATGGACAAGAGATTTTGCTTCCGACTCTGCTATGTTGAGCCGGTAATTCAAGTCGCCAAACCATATGATATGACTGCAGAGGAGCAAATCGTTTAAAATTTTTTGTGGGAGAATTCATGATTATAAAATGCGGATACCAACCAAGTAACTCACTCGTGTCCTTCAATGGTTTGCGGCAACTTCAAGTCGGATGTGGGATCTCGAAGAAAACGGGTTCTCTTTAGGATCTCTGCAACGTCGGAGTTTCGGCGGATCTCGTCACCCTGTTTTTGACCCGAAGCCAAGTGCGTGCACACAAAGCAGAAGCTCGCCTGATGAAGTGACAAGCTAACGGAAACAGAGGCCTGAGAAATAACGGCAAGTGTTCTGAATCAGTACAATCAACACTTTTTAACAGGGTGAAATTCCCAATGGAAAAGACTAAAGAGACTAACCTTGTTGCCGAGGCAGCCCATGATCCCGCATCCCACGCAGGAGACTTTCAAGTCCCGGATGTGATGCCTCACCTCGGATTTCACCCACACTGTGATGAATATTCCCACCATTTGTTTGCTTGCAACTCTTATGTAACGCTTTCTCTCGCTCCATGGGCCATCCAATTTTAAATTGTCTACGCTGTGGGCATCTTTCACAGTCCATTGTCGATCCACAGAATCTCCTCTATCGGATAACGGAATGCTTGCACTTTTCGAGATAAAAGCGTTTTCTGGTGCAGCCCTTTTATTCAACACGCCCCGGATGAGAGAATCCCATTCATCGGCCGCCCGGCTGTTTTCAGTGCCCAAAACCTTCCCGGCCTTCAGCGGAACAATCTCCTGTAGCCTGTTAATATACACCAACATCAACATCAGCATCAGCATTTACATTACGCTGAATTTACCAGTACAAATTAAGGGCATGCATACCCAATAACAAATATATCGCACGATTCTTTCTTGTTAAGCCAGTCCTCCAAATCCGAAGTGTCTTGCGGTCTTCTTCCACCAACGTTCCATGTCCCCACAAACATCCTGTTTCATATTAATGCAGTAATTTCTCAGTATCCAGAATCAATTTGCACAGTCAGCTCTACGAAACAAATGAGTTTGGGATAAAAACCTGTAATTGTAATTATCGACACATTCCGTCCACAAAGTCTCCGACTGTCCCCGCAATAGCGCTGGACAACGCTTGGTCGATTTGTCTGCAAAAATGAAAACTCCCATTCAATAGAAACAACATTCTATTCAAACTTTTATAATTATATTAATAGAGGCGCATAGCTAGTGGGTATTTACCACTGAGTGGAGAAACTCCATTGGAGAAGTGGGCATCAGCAGCTTTGTCCTCTGCATCGCTCTTGAATCTGTGCCCGCCTGATTTCAGGCGAAGCCATTTGTTTGCTATCATTCGGGGCCACATTACCTGCATCATTCAATGTTCATCAACTCGCCCAAATGCTTTTAAGGACGAAGTCCTCCTCAATCCTTCTTCGCCATACCAAATCCAGCGAGGGGCAGCAGAGTTTGTGATTCCCCCAATATCAATGCACATGCAATACAGTACACAACAACACAGACCTCTTCCCAAATGCTTTCAACAGACAAGTCCTTAATCCCTTCTTCCCCAAGTAATTTAATTCAGAAAGGGGCGGCGGAATGTTGGTTTCTCTCAAATGTAATTACTCCTCAATGCTATATAGGTTGAAGTCAAAGGAATATGAATGCGCGGACATGTTGGTAGAGTCCAGTATGTCCAAGGTGGAAGTCAAGTGGATGACACGCCGACAGGCTTTGGTGATGGTGACGAGACGAGCACAGCTGTTAGGCATATGGAATGAGAGTTGTTCTGTGTCCGGGTGCGCTCAATACCAGCTGGAATCTTCTTCAAAATGGGCGGAGGGAGGGAACCAGCAATGAGTATCACAATTATTGGGTCCTAGAGTTTGATTTGTCCGCGTTCTCTCAGTTGGGCGGTTGTTTCAAGGATGTTCGTAGAGTATGGATGAGCATACAACCAAACTTGTCGCCCGTACAGGACGAAGGTGAGGATGAGGGTGAGAGGGGCGATGGGATATTGGCTATATTCGGAAGACTCTCGGTTTCGCCCTAAATGGGCGCCACATGAATCTCTCTCTCAGATTTTATCGTCCCCTAATTCCAGTCAATGCTCGTATTTCTTTTTAAATGACGTTTATACCCTCAAAAGTTTCTGAATCGCGACTCCCCACCGCAACCGTTGATGATACAAATTTTCATATCAGATATTAACTACACCGGCTGATCTTATCCACCACACGTTTCCTCTTTTTCCTATCCTCTCTCGTGACAACCCCCCTCCGCTCGTCGACCTTACATCACTTTCTTTCTTATTCTTAAATAGTATTTCATATTAGATAAATTTTGGTCAATTAAAGGAGGATAATTATTTATTATTATTATTATTATTACTTTTATAAGGATTAGATATAAAATTGTTCTTGATTGTTTGACTTATTGAAGAATGTGATGTTTAAGTAGAGTAGGGTATTTGGAATAACCATGAGTATTAATATGAACAACTCAATATTTAAATAATTTAACTATTTTCATCTAATTGTAGTAATTTGATATACTTGCTATTGATGTGATGATGAATGTATAGGTAAGAGGACTCAATACTTGAGCACCCTAACTTTGCACCTCTAAAAATTATATATGGCAATATAAAATCATTCCTATTAGTTTATAGTAGCTTACTCAACAAGTCTCTTACTTATAACTAAAGTTTCAAGTCCACATCATCAAATATGATGTCACATCAACATGCTTTTTGTTAAGGTATCTAAAATGAACCCAAAAAAGATCGATAGTTATGCACTAAGTCATGTCCTATTGGTGTGTTGATGTGAGTTGTGCACTAATTCATGTCCTATTGGTTGTTGATGTGATATCACATAATTTATTGCTTTTTAGATCTAAGGAATATATTTCATTCAATTATTAGTACTCATGGTCAATAGTAATAACTTTAAAGTCACAATTACTAGTGTTATAATATTAAAAATATAGAGCATTAAATCAATGAATGTTATAACAATTATTAGAACACGCTCAACTACTCACTCATGCTCCCTAACTATTTGTGATGAAATGCCTCAAGATCATGTATCTTGCACGATCATTTATAAATAAATTATTTTGTTATTGTGTCTATCAATAATGTTTTTTACTAACATCAATATAATCTACTAATGATATTTTGCATTGGCATTTAGTGTCTAACTATGCATATTAGGATGCATACGTTGTGACTATATGTGTGTCGACTATTTTAGTGTTTTGTTTCAATATTTTTACTATATTGATATATGTAATTTGATTATATTATTTAGTCCAGTGTTATGGTATTATTGATTGTCAATGTATGCATTGTGCTTCTTGATCATGTGACTTGGAATGATTATCAATTGATGTAGTTTATTAATGTTACTTTCGTATATTATATTGCATTGGTAATTTATATTATGCTTTGGCTATCTTGTATGGAGCACATATACTTGATGTGTTATTGAGTGTACAAGAACAAGATTTTGCCCCAATGGTGATTATTTGAGATGGTTTAATTTGGACAAATATGTTGTATTTACCTTCCCCATCTCACTCGATTCAAGTTTGTGAGATATATTGTGTTGATACTTATGAAATTGTGACCTAAATCTATATTGATCTCTAGATCCACAAATTGTGATTAAACTCATGAAGTGTGTGTTCTCTTTATGTGCACACTTATTTTGATATTTTTCCTTTTTCATTTATGCAATTTCCACATTGCTTATTGACAAGTGTTTTTGATTTACCTATAAGCTTAAATGTGAAAGTTAAATATTTAATTGTTATCTTGGATGGTCCTATGCATTTAATTTTGTGATATATTTTAAAATACAATTATAAATTAAAAGATTATTTGGTATTTACAACCTAACTAATTGATTAAATTGTATGTTTTAATTCTTTTGGAGAAATAATTACTTTATTTATAATTATTTGGAAATGTTAGTAATAATAGTATTTTTCCTATGTGTTGGCACCTCATTCCCACCTTATGACCCATCAGTTATAATCAATCTGGGAGATCTTACCTAGGCCATCTTGCATGATTTTATGCATCTAGTTGTTGCATAATTAGTCCCTTGGTCCTTAGTCAATTACACTAAATTTAGAATCTTAAAAAAATGGCTAAGTGTGAGGGTTGTTTGACTTTCCTACCTCAAAGAAGGCCCAAATGGGTATCTCTAGTTGAAATTTGGAGAAAATTGGGTAAAAATGGTTGTTATGTAATTGAAAAATTTATGAGGTCTTTAGGATATTATGGAAGTTTTGGTGGAATCAAGATGTATCCACACATAGAAGGATTTTTCACTAATTCCCGATGTCGATGTTTTCTCTGTTAGGTCTCAATACAAGGTGATTTTCCACATATCTAGATGGGGCTCTATCACATCCCTTTTTCAGCCCTCTACAGTATGTTATGTTTTATCTACATTTTGATTATGATGCTAAAAAAATGAATTATGAAATATTAGAACATGATGAAAAACCAACTATAAGATCAACTAGATATTGATTTTAGTTAATGATCATATGAAATTGAATTATATTGAGACAAAAATGAATCAAAAATTTATGTTTGTGATTTATTTTGATATATAAATATGTTACCGAACTAATTACCTTACTAGTTTGATTAGGTGGATGCAGGAGACTATGTTGTCCCCTCTTGAATGAAGAGTGTTGGTATTTTTTCTAGTTGAACCTTGAAAATCCTCTAAAGGAAAACCGATTCTTATGCTCAAGGACTTTAATATTAGTGGTCAACGAATGAGAGAATGATATGACACTTTTCTTCCCTACACTTCAGGCTCTACAAAACCTAGGAGGGTGGTCCTATATGACACTAGATATAGATATTCAACTTATGGTGCAACATAGTGTAAAGTAGATAAAATTCATACAATACAAAAAGGATGTGTATGGTTGCATCAAATGATGGTACACCCCTTGTTCTCATTTCATTACATGCATGAAGGCGAGAGATAATATAAACATAAAACCAAAGCATAAAAAGGATGTTTGAATTTAGATTTGTTTTTGAGGATGGGAAAAGGAAAACCATGCAAGACCAGTGCCTACCTTGGGCTATAGATTCATATGTTATGCATTTTATGACGATAGAGACAAACATATCTTGGGGGTCTTTTGCTAGATTATCACCTTATGATAATTAGACCTGAGCGAGCCTAATATACAACATACTTATTAATCCCTAGAAAATGATAGCATGACCATTAATTCATGGAAAGCATTTACTCTATCCCTTGGACAAGCAACAAAACAATAAACTAATTTAGAACAAAAAATATGCTTGAAAACTTGATATAACCCTTGACTACATAGTTTAAAGCATATTTATATCACTCACAATTGGAGAAAATTGCATAATAGAGTATATTCATATATGCCACAGTTACAAGATACATAGACACTATCAAGTGATGTCTAATAAACATAGGAATTCACCATTAGCATTCAACAACTTTCTATACATAGCCCCTTCCTTGCCCAAAACTCAAAACTCCTCCAAATGAAGAAGATATTGTAATTTAAAGAAGAGAAGAAAAATAGATTAAATCTCTTATTGACACATAACAGACTTGAACACCTTGATTTGCAACTAAAAAATGACCTTTGGAGTATGGCATTTACCCTAATCCTCATCTTCATTTCATTTTTCCTCATTCTAAATTTTGTTATCCCTTCCATCCTTTCCATTCGCGTGCACAAATTTCACTTATGTATAAAAATAGAACTTTACTGTTGCATTTAAACCTGATAAGTGAAAATTTTCACCTTGAGCAATTTACCCATATAATGGAAATTAAAACATGCTTTTAGCATGGCTTTTTGACCCATTGGACCCCTTAGAATACCTCTATTTTTGAGCTAAAAACTAATTTGACAATGTTTTGTCAAAAAAATATCTAGTGACCCTTTGCATCAACATATTTTCTCCTTGAAAACAACCATCTCACATGTTGAACATGGTTTGCAAAAATAGACAAGACAATAATGGGCATATTACACACTCCAACACTGTGCTTTATACATATTTATAAATAATCTCTCTCCTTCACCGTTGATAGTGCAAGGGTAATAATGGAAACTGTGTATGATTTTTACAATCTTACAAACCTTGAGCAATATTCATGGATGTTTCAAGCATATTCTAGACACTTTCATAAATGAAATGACACTGGGAACATGCATAGGTCATGAGAAGTACTTGCAGGAAGATTTTGAGCTTCTTGACACCTCAAAAATGATTTGAACAACACTAAAAATAGTCCCAAGGCATAGTAAATAGCTTGGACAAGTTTTTGGGCAAAGAAACAATTATGTTCAACCTCCAAACAGCTTAAAAAAACTACCCCAAACCATAAAAATGTGGTTGCTTCTTAATTCATGTGATGTTCCAAATGTTTGTTGTAATTTTTTACAATATTTACACTACCCAAAATAATGCCACAGGAGCTACAGGCCATGAGAAATGATGTAGGTAGTTTTTTGGAAGTGCAAACAACATTTTCATGTTTACAAATGGTCCCAAAAAGTTGCTCCAAGCTCCTACATGTGAAGACAAGACTTATGACACCCCTTTATTCATTTTTTGACCAATAAAACCCCATAGATAGCCTCTAACACATCCAACTCTGATTTCAATTTGTTGCATGCTCTTTCACAAGCCTCCTCAAAGAGGGGCTACAAAATGGTGGAAAATAAACTTATAAAGAAAAAATTCCTTTATAAAGTTTTATAACCTGGTACATTGAAGCATTTAAATCCCTTTGCTATATCATTTTTTAAACACTGAAAATATTTAAATATTTAAAACATTTAAATATTTTCTAAATTAAAAACATAGTGAACTTTATGATTTTTAATTCCTCCGTAGGCAAAACAATTGAACTAACACCATAGGCACAAAAGGCCTCTAAAGGCTGCACAAATTTGCAAGATGTCATAGTTAATTATTTAGACCATTGTACAATTATCGAAAATTGCACAACAAATTGAAATTTTGTACTTCCTTTGTAAATTGGGCCCTCAATAAGGTGCTTAATTTTTTTCAGTTTGGGCCTCAAAACTCCTTCGACCACCACAGAAAAATAGAGATGTAGGAATTTGAATCCAAAATAACATCTAGGTCATCGCCCAAAATGAGCTACCTGAAACTTTTTATGGGATCCCTCGGACCTGCTCCAAATTGGCGACACATTAAAATTTGCCACAAAACTTGTCTAAAAGCTACGAAAATGGATTTGCATGCTCATGAAAAATTAAATAATCTTTTTTCCAAAGGAAATATCATGATGAATCATGGATCAAAAAAATTTAATGTCAAAATTTTCAAGCCAACTGGTCACTAGGAGGCATAAAATCAAGGTTTTGTCACCAACTAAAGGGTTATCAAGCACTAGAAATGAAGGAAATTTCTAGGTGTTAATAATGGTTCTTATTTGGGGATGTATGCTTCAATAAAGAATAGCAAGATTTCAGATGTCTCTGGGATGAAAACTATGTGCCAAATCCATTGGGTGTTATAGCTGCT
Organism: Sequoiadendron giganteum; assembly: GCA_007115665.2. Lineage (NCBI taxonomy): Eukaryota > Viridiplantae > Streptophyta > Pinopsida > Cupressales > Cupressaceae > Sequoiadendron > Sequoiadendron giganteum. The sequence goes on from CM021102.1 coordinate 558,714,455, forward strand.
CATTTCTGTTGCATTAAAAACCATACCTTCAAACTTTATTTGGTGGCCCTAGGCCCCCAAAAATGAAGAACCAATGCTTTCCTCTGTTAAACACTTTATTCTCTAATGAAATCCTTCGATCTATTCTGAAAACACAATCATAATCAACCCATTCACTAATACTAACATGAATGCACACCTTTATATTTTTTGATTGTGCCACTATCATATTTATCCATGTCAATCTAAACTCTACCATTAGGTACAAACTTAAACATACCATCATGTAGAAATCATATATCACACTCATCAAAAAGAGAAAACTTACAATTGGTGTGATCTCTCATTAGCAAGATCATTGCCATACATAATCACCTTCTTAACAAATTGAACTAGAAAGTGAAAAAGTTCATAGTGTAAGGAAAGTAGAGTGCGGAAACGCCTTCCTAATGCCAATTCTTAGAGGAGAAATGCAGATATGTCATTCAAATTCAAGTTACAATTCATTAAGATGCACATTAATAGAATAAAGAGTAGACAAATTTAAACAACAATCACATAATGAACACTAGATTTACGTGGGAAAAACCTTACGGGAGAAAAACCCACACACCAAGCAAAATCTCTTTGTATTATAGTAAATAATGATTACATACAAAGTTATAGAATATGCTTCTAGATGTTAATTCACATTGTCAATTACAACAACAATTTCCCTGATCAACCTCATTCACAGATCAAACCATTCATTTTACAGAATGTTCCAATTCCATTCAGCATTTATCCAATTATGCAACACATTTGTTTTGCATTCCAAGAAATTCAAGGAACTAGTTGATTCAGTTCCCAAATAGTCTCACCACTATTCAATTGTCAACTAAATGTCAAACCATCGAAGAGACAACATCCAAACTATCCCCGATCTTTCAAAATCACTCTGATATCCACACTGTTTTCCAAATCACCTATTCAAACATCCTTCATCGACATTATCCAATCCCCACTCTCCTACTTAGCATTAATTGAGTCCCACCAAGGCACCCGTAGGATAGCAGGTTACACAGTTCAATATGTCACCATATCGATGGGACAATATATCATCTCCCACCAATATAAGGATGTCACTTCGATAAAGACCATAATGCTCCATGTGGTTCCCACTGCCATGTCACCTCCATAAGCCATTAGCTTATTGGCTCGTCCAAGGGAATGACTTCCAAGTCTCGGTGAAGTTAAAAAGTCCCGCCGACAAGAGTCCCCTAGCCTCCCATCGACATGTCGAGGGGACAAGACTCAATGTCCCAACAACATCACAATGTCACCCTGATACAATCTCATCAGAGTATCAAGGGGACACTAAGAAGACTCGCCAAAGTGATCAACTCTTGTCAACATAATACATAACGCCAAAACAAGAAGTGTTATCGGTCCATTAAGGAGACTGTGAATAAGGTCTCATCAACGAAGGAGAGTTAGCCTGACAAGGAAGGTAGACTCAATGCTATGAAGGTAAAACACAAAAACAATAAGTTGAGGCATGATTTGCAACATGCTCCCACTTGACGAAGACTTATTGGCTTCTTCCAAAGCTTGACATTACTGTACGTTATAGGCCTCAAGGCCCATCGAACTAGCACACCAGCTATACTTGTCTATGCTCACGGGTTTAGACAATGCATCCGCGACATTTTCTAGAGTATCCAATTTTTCCAAATTAAATTTTCCATCCTCCACCATATCACAAATGAAATGATATTGGATATCGATATACTTTTTCCTGGAATGGAAAGTGGGATTTTTTTCTAGAAAGATAACACTTTGACAGTCACAACAAATCATAATCTACCCTACATTAAACCCAACATTAGAATAAAAATGTTTGATCTAGACAACTTCCTTACAAGCGTGAGTTGTTGCCATGCACTCTGCCTCAGTAGTAGATAAAGCGACCACAACCTATTGCTTGTTCATCCAACTTATGGCACCACCAAACAATGTGAATACATATCCATTGGTGGGTCTTCTACTATCATTGTCCCCCACCCAATCAGAATCCACATATCCATAAATTCTAATTGAATTTTTTAATCCAATTGAGTTACCATGATAACATAAAGAATACTGAGAAGTACCTTTCAAATATATAAAAATTCTTTTCATAGCATCCCAATGTGGCCTCTATGGATTAGCCATAAACCGACTAAGTACTCCCACTGCTTGGGAAATTTTTGGCCTAGTACAGACCATCACATACATTAAACTTCCAACCACACTTGCATAAGGCACTTTGGTCATGTCCTCCATCTTAGTAGGAGATTTCAGATAATCCTCAACAGAGAGTTTCACTCCTTGCAAAACTGAAACAACTAATTGCTTGCAATTTGTCATGTTAAACCTCTCAAGGATGGCATTGATATACTTACTCTGACTGAGCCAAATTTTTCCACCATCTCTATCCCTGCTGATTTCCATCCCTAGAATATACCTTGCGACACCTAAACCTTTCATTTCAAACTGTCTTGACAACTAAGATTTTAAATCAGAAATCATACCCTTACTATTCCCAAAGAATAGCATATCATCCACATATAGGGATATAATAAGTAAACGACCATTTTCAGATAAAATATAAACAATGTTCTAATTTTTATCTTACAAATCTCAGTGACAACAAAAATGTGTCAAAATTTTCATACCACATTCTAGGCAATTGTTTTAAACCATACAGAAATTTCTTTAATTTGTAAACCAGATTTTCTTTACCTCTTTCAACAAAGTGCTTAGGCTGGGAAATATAAATTTATTCTTCCAAATCTCCATGAAGAAACACTATCTTCACATCCGTCTACTCAATCTCTAAGTCATACGTAGTTGCAAGTGACAATAGAAATCGAATAGATGTCAGCTTAGCTACATGAGAAAATATTTCTCCATAATCAATTCCCTCTACCTGGGAATAACCTTTTGCAACCAACCTAGCTTTATACCTCTCCACTCTGCCATCCAGACCAATTTTCTTTTTAAATACCCATTTACAGTCGACAAGCTTTCAAACTTCAAGAAAAGGTACCAAATCCCAGGTTTCATTCTTTTTCAATGATTTTATTTCTTCATTCATGACCTCCAACCAATAATTTGAATCAGACATTTCAATTGCCTCTTTCATATTCCTAGCCTCATCAGTGCTAGTAATCAAAGCATAAGCACAACTCAAATCCAACATGGAGTATCCATATCTTTCATGTTGATGTCTTTCACATGTAGACCTCCTCACAAGATGAGGTTGAGGTAATTCTTCCTCTTCCTGTTTAGAACTCTCAGAACTACTTGAGCTCTCCTCAAATTTAGGTACACTTGGTATTCATAGTTCCTCTTTTTTTGGAGTAAGAGGAATTTCAACTACTTCCTTTTTCTTACCTTCTTTCATCTTTGGCTGCAGATCCATAGTTGAAGGTTTCAACTCACACACGATTACACTTATTCTTTATACTACCTTCTTAGTAACAGGATTCCAAAGCTTGTATCCTTTCATACCAATTCCATAGCCAATGAGGATACACTTTACAACCTTGTTTTCTAATTTAGATCCTTTTTTCACTAGGCACATATGCATACACCTCACAACCAAAGACTTGAATATGTCTAAGAGAGGGCTTCTTACCTTACCATGCTTCCATAGGAATTTTATTCATGAGTGTCGAAGAGGGAGATCAATTTACCAAGTAACATGTTGTAGCCACTACCTCAACCCAGAACTTCTGCTCCAGACCAACACTGCTCAACATACTTCTCGCCCTTTCTATCAATGTCATGTTTAACCTTCAAGTGATTCCATTCTACTGTGGAGTGTAAGGTGCAATTTTATGCCTTTTAATCCCATGGTATTTGCAATACCTTTCAAAATATGCATAATAGAATTCACCTCCATTATCCATCCTCAAGCATTTAACTTTCCTTCTAGTCTGATTTTCTACCAAGTTTTTAAACTCCTTAAACTGACTGAACACTTCTGATTTACTTTTTAGAAAATACACAAATGCCCTTCTCGAATAATCATCTATAAATGAAACATAATATTTAGATTTTGATAACGAAGGAAAATTCACTGGAACAAATACATCAAAGTGAACATTATCCAGTATGCCAGAAGATTTATGAGGACTAGAGTAAAACTAAATTATGGTGTTGCTTTCCATAAATGCAATGTTCACAAAAATCAAACTCTAGGTTATAATCATCGAGCCCTTCAACCAGGATTTTATTTTTCAAGGATTTCAAGCCATTTTCTCCTATGTGACCGTGTCTATGATGCCACAACATGGTTTTCTCTATTGGGAGTTTCACCTCCAAAGAGTTTTCACCCAAAGGAACTACATTCTCTTTCCCTACACAAGAAGCTTTGTCTGACTTTGCAGAGACATTGTTATAGTGAACAACACATGCGTCCAGTTTGTATAGAGTGCCAAAATGTGCACCCTTAGCCAACACCATTGAGCCTATAGTCATTTTGCATCCACCACTTGAGAATGAAACTTGGATGCCAACATCATTTAGCTTACTAACAAAAATAAAATTACAAGCCAAACCTGGTATGTGCATTAAGCCATTAATTCCTTTGATTCTTCTATCATGAAATTATATTCTAACTCTTCCACATCCAACAATTTCAAGAGATGAGTCACTTTCCAAATACACCTATCCACCAGCATACTTTTTTTACTTCGTGAACCAATCTCTATGAGATGTCATGTGAAAAGATGCACCTGAGTCAATCAGCCAGACATCATTTGATGCCAGGGTCACCAAGGCAGCAATGAAGGCATCTATATCGCTTTGAGAAGAATCATTATCCGAAGAGTTGTTGTTGTTCTTCTTCTTTTTCTCCTCTTTGCAATCATTTTAGATATGTCCAATCTGCCCATAATTCCAGCATTTCACCTTGGACTTCTTTCTTGGGGATTTTGATATCCCTTTAGACTTGGATTTAGACTCTTTGTATTTCTTCATGCTCTATCCTTTGATCTTCCTCGACCAACAAGGGACTCTTTGGCCATCTCAAAAGATTTCCTTCGCATTTCTTCTGATAGTAGCGAAGCAACCACATCTTCCATTTTGAAAGTGGTTGTTGTACTTCCAATAGCCATCACCAGATGGTCCCACGTGTCAGGAAAGGAACACAACAAAAGCATACAACGATCCTTGTCATCAATCTTCACACCCACAGACACCAATTGAGCAACAATCATGTTAAATGAATTTAGATGTGCTGCCATAGATGCACCTTCCTCCATCTTCAAGGATTGTAACTTCTTTCTTAGGAACAACTTATTTACTAGAGACTTTCCTTGATAAATATCACCAAGTTTCTTCCATAATGAAGATGCATTCTTCTCCTCATGGACGTTCAAGAGAATGGAGTCTATCAGACATAGTCTAATTAGTCCTTTGACTTTTCTATCAGCGAGGTCCCAATCTTCTTGTTTCATGTTTGATGGTTCAGTTCCACATAGAGTAATCCAGAGATCTCTATCCACCAACAGGTCTTTCATTTTGAGTTTCCACAACTCAAAATTTCCACCATTGAACTTTTTAATTTCTACTTTTCCTGATGTGCTTGTCATCTCAATCTACAATCTAGACTACCAATTTCCTCTGCAAGACTCCCACTATAGAATTAGCACAAAAAACCCATCCTACCCACAAGGATAACACAACTGGCCAGGATCTGATACCACTTGTAAGGAAATCAAACTACTGAAACACCTTCCTAATGCCAATTCTTAGAAGAGAAATGCAGATATGTCATTCAAATTCAAGTTACAGTTCATTAAGATGCTTATTAACAGAATAAAAGAGTAGAAAAATTTAAACAATAATCATAGAATGAACACCATATTTACATAGGAAAACCCTTACGGGGGGGGAACCTTATGGGAGAAAACCCCACACACTAAGTAAAATATCTTTGTATTACTATAAATAATGATTACATACAAAGTTATAGACTGTGCTTCCAGATGTTAATTCACATCGTCAATTATAGCAGCAATTTCCTTGATCAACCTCGTTCATAGATCGAACCATTCAATGTTACAGAACATTCCAATGTCATACAACATTCGCCCAATGATGCAACACATTCGTTTTGCATTCCAAGCAATACAAGGAACTAGTTGATTCAGTTCCCAAACAGTCTCATCACCAATCAACTGTCAAAGACATGTTGAACCATCAAAGAGACAACATCCAAAATCTTCTCGATCTTTCAAAGTCACTCCAATATCCACACTATTTTCCAAATCACCTAGTCAAACAACCTTCGTCGACATTATCCAATCCCTACTCTCCCGCTTAGCATCGGTTGGGTCCCACCAAGGCACCCGCGGGCTAGTAGGTTACACAGTTCAATATGTCACCATATCGATGGGATAATATATTGTCTCCCATTGATATATGGATGTCACTTCGATAAAGACCATAACGCTCCATGTGGTTCCCACTGCCATGTCACCTCCATAAGCCATCTTCTTATCGACTCATCAAAGGGATTGAATTCCAAGTCCCAACGAAGTTACAAAGTCCCATTGACAAGAGTCCCCCAACCTCCCATTAGAATGTCGAGGGGACAAGACTCAATGTCCCAACAACATCACAATGTCACACCGATACAATCTCATCGGAGCATTAAGGGGACACTAAGAAGAATCCTGCCGAAGTGATCAACTCTTGCCGATAGAATATGTAATGCCAAAACAAGAAGTGTTATCGATCCATTGAGGATACTGTGAATAAGGTCTCACCGACGAAGGAGAGTTAGCTTGAAAAGGAAGGTAGAATCAATGCTACGAAGGTAAAACACAAAACTAGTAAGTTGAGGCATGATTTCCAACTCACAGTATGCTTGAAAAGATTCATTATGAAAATTATTCTCATCATTTATCTACACATAAAATCTAAAGACCTCATAAATATTAGGTTCAATAAAATTATCATACCCCATTTATAGTATGCAATCCTCTTATGTAATAAACAAATAATGTTCATACACAAGTATCTCCTTCAACGGAGTTGCAACACTAGCACATTTATCTCCATCTAAGCAATATAACTCAGTCACATTACTATATGCCCCATGATTTGAAAACAAGATTTACCAACATCCATAATATCACTATCCATACTCAAATCATGGTCCTTAGAGAAAACATCAACATTCCAAGCATCAATAAAACTTTCCATCTTAGGCTCAAAGATAATGACAAACTCATTCTTCAGATCATCATACAACTCCATGTAAAATGTTTCAAATGAAGGATCAAATAATTCTAAATTTTTATCCTTAGCCAAATCTCTCATAATGACAATTCATAATGCATTCACTATTGTTTAAAAGATATCACAATCAATATGACCTCCCACTATGTCAATATGAACATCTGAATCATTTTCAACACCAACACTTTCAAAACTAGCAAGGTCACATGAATAGTTCACCAGGAAACTTTCAACCTTATTTGCATCAATAGGGAATAATGTTGACCTAAACCTCAAAGGTTCATCATAGCTCAAAATTTTCTCACTCATAGGTGAACATGTTTCTCCCTTGGTCTTTGCATCATTGCATTCCTTATTCAAAATAAACATTTCCACTTCTTCATCATGGGAACCATCAATTTCAAAGAGATGAGCATATTTAATGTCCCCATATTTAGCAAAACAAGGAGTTTCAATTTTGAAATTATGTTCAAATTCCTCATCCTAAATGCATAAACTTGTGTCTTGCACAACATCACCACTAAGCTCTATTTGGAATGCCTCAAGGGTTCAAGGAAAGAAAAAAATTGAAAGGTCCCCACAACAAATGGCTTTTTCACTTTTACAGAGTATGCTTCCTTGTTAATGCTAGTATCGATGCAATCTTTATCTGAAGAAAATATTTTTAAATCATCTTCATGGAAGCATTCATAATCCACAAAAAAAATAGCCAAGCTCATTGTCATCATGGTCAATTTCATAAGAGTTTAACAATTTATTTTTTCTATTATCATGACTAAGATACATAGTTATGTCTTTGGCATCCCCATAGTCAACATAGCTATTAACTCGATAAGTTGGTCCATTGCCTTGAATGTCTAAACAATCCTTTATTTCTTCAATGATTGAGGCACATGGGAATACATGACCTCATGTATTCCTTTTATTTCATTATGTATTGTATTTGGACTATCATAAATGCAACTTTCATTAGTACACCTTGCATCCATGATTTGATCACAAACCTCATCTTTATTACTGCAAAATGTATCTTCATTTTCTAATACTCTTTTCATCCATATGCATCATGTTCTTATTTTTCTCACACCTAACAATATGATAGCTTCTATTAGCATTCTGAGACATGACATTTGTTGCATAATCACCTCTAGCTCTTTCAACAATCCCAATCCAATCAAAGATTTGATCAATATTAATAGGCTTCAACTCTTTAGGTAAATAACTCAAACCTAACTCATAGATTTCACAAAATAAATCAATACATAAAGAATCCTCAGGTTTCAAATTTTCAAGTATTAGCCAAGTTTTCATAAATATTGCATAAAATTAATATATAAATTCTTTGTTATGCCTTTTCATGCTAAATAATGTCTGAACAAGCAATATATGATCAACACTCTTTAAATTCTTCTCATAGCTTGTCTGGAGTCCATCATTGGTTGCATGATGCAATGACATATTGATTGTAACAACAAAATTATTATTACCTTGACAATCATTTTTATTGTTTGATCCATACACTTCATTCACATGAGGTGTGCTAGAATAATCAATACTTGCAGCCATGCATCCCTTTGGCATTGAATATTTTAGATTATTTTTAATATCCATAGTCGTAATGTATGCTTGATGTGGTGTTGCAGGATCTTTGTCTCTCAGTAAATAGCTCATTTCTTCATCAAATGCACCTAGGTATATAACCAAGCACATTTTATCATTCAATCTTATGGTTTCATGAATGCCACTTATTTTGTTTGCAAATCTCAAATTGAAAGTTGGGACTAACTCTTCTTTCTGAATGTCCATGAATTTTTCTATCATTAAACTTGCATCAATTCTCTCACCAAACTGTTCTATGAATGCTACCATAAACTCATTCCATGGAAAGATAGAACACACTGAAAATTTTGAAAACCAATCTTTGGCCTCTTCCTTCACAGACTGAAAGAATTATTTCATGACAACATCCTTTGCATTTACTTCATAATCTCCCATTAAATCCATAAATTCTTGTATAAGTTTGGTTGCTGATTCAAAACTCTTTCCATAGAACTTTGGCATGTTTTCCCTAGCTTCATTAGGAACAGGGTTTGGGAAACCTCAAATACCATTAAAATTTAATGGTCTAGATATATTTCCATTAAGAAAGGACTTCTTTAAGGACATGGCTAGAATTGATATGAATTCTGCATTATGACATTTGAGCATACAAGGAAACCAAATTGATAATTCATATGAAAATATGCTTTCTCTAAAAAATTAATCCCCTCTTAACTATTGTCTCACATTTTGATGAACTCAATGTGACCTTATCATTGTCTCACAGTTTGATGAACTCAACGAAACCTTAATCTTCTAAACATATCCCTTATCTCTCAAATGTCTAATCAATGCTTATTATTAGACTTTAACATATAATATTAATTCCCCTTATCAGTTGCACAAGATTCATAGCTCTATAAAGACCACATAAGCTTTTATAACATATGCACCAATATAAATCACTAACCCTCTATTTATCATCAAAATATTTCCAATGCACACATTATCATGAGCTTATTTTTGAAATATGCAAGCATATCATTCAGAGACATGACTTTATTCTAATTTACCCTTTCCAAAATAAACTCTCATAACATGGTAATCACATGATTTCATAGAGGGTTTCCACAAAACACCTTCGTACAACAATTTTTCCTTCATGAATAATGAACAAAGGAAAACTAAATACTTGGAAAATATTGTAGGCCTCTACAAGTCTTCTATATTTGGTTGGAAGTTTCATAGACGTATGCAAAATTCAACAATTTATCATTTCCATCCACAGAGTCGCCACTTCTCTTCAGAGGACAAAATATTTAAGAAACTAAAAGCCCCTTCAAAGACCAAATTTCTTTCTCAGTTATTTTCACCAACAAAGTACCATTATTTTATGAAATTCTTAGCAGGCTACAACAATTTCTTTCTCCAAGTGTGAAGTTCCTTCAATATCAGAACTAAATCTTTAAATCAACAAACTCCTTGACTCTTTCCAAATGGACATTCCTCTAGCTTCCCCAGTAGATTCATAATTCTATTGGTGTTTTTTCTAGTTGAACCTTGAAAATCATCTAAAGGATAGCCAACTCTTATGCTCAAGGAATTTAAGATTAGCAGTCAACAAATGAGAGAATGATATGACACTTTTCTCCCTTTCACTTCAAGCTCTATAGAACCTAGTAGGGTGGTCCTATATGACACTGGATGTAGATATTCAGCTTATGGTGCAACATAGAGTAAAGTAGATAAACTTTATACAATACAACAAGGATGTGTATGGTTACATCAAATGATGGTACACCCCTTGTTCTCATTTGATTACATGCATAAAGTCGAGAGATAAAATAAATATGAAACTAAAGCATAAAAATCTTGTCTGAATTTAGATTTGTTTTTGAGGATGGGGAAAGAAAAAACATGCAAGACCAGTGCTTTCCTTAGGCTACAAAGTCATGTGTTACGAATTTTATGATGACAATGTAACACCCCACCAAGTAACCCTAAAGGAAGTTGCAATTAACGTCTTAAGTGAACCAATTTTTTTTTATTAAAGTGTATACAACATACATGTTCACTTAATAATTAACAATGACCTCTAAAGCTATGAGATTGGGATTACTTAAAACCCAAACATACATCACATAACATCCATATCATTTAATTACATAATGAATCAAGTATTCATTCATTCCATACATAATAAAGTTACATCATAACATAAAAAGATATAACAAAACTCCATTTACATTAACTTAATCAAAGGTTGAAGCTGTGAAAGCTTTGGAAGAGGCTCGACATCAAAACTTCAATTCTTCAAAAGCTTCTTGAAACAGGTTCCTTTCTTGTGTATTTGGTTTTGTTTAAAATTTGTTTTGGAATTGTATAGCTGTAGAAAATTGTTGTGCTAGATCTATAAAGGAAAGTTTAATTTGTTTTAGAAAAGAGGAAATTCAAAGCTTCTGTGACTGCCGTGAAGAAATCTAGAAAATTTTAGTTACAGTAAAAACCAAAGAATAAGATTTGGGTTATTTGAGGAATTATAGATCTAAACTGTGAAATAAATCTAGAGGAAACCAAATTTAGATTTAGAGAAAATTAAACCTCTATAGTAAAAGAAAATTGTGAAACAGGTTTGTGTTTGAAAATTTTGCGGCGGAGAAACCCAGAAGAAATTAGAAATTGATTGAAAACCTCTTAAAGAAATTAGTAGATTCCTTACCTGTGTTTAAATTTGAGAAAACAATTTAGTTAATTTATTGTAACATTCTCTGTGAAATTTTTATACTTCTGGAAAATTGCATAATTTCACCTGTAGGTGAACATTTTAAAAAAACTTCTCCAATTTGATTATTAAGTTGAAATTATTTTTAAATATATATATATACATATGTATATACATATTATTATTGTGGATTTTATTTTAATTGTGAAAATCGTCGTTCGTACGACGTAATTGTTTTGGGAGAAACGAAGTTAAATTTCGTAAAAAATGAATTTATATTAAAAAAATGTGAAGGTTTTATGGTAGTTGGTGGGGAGGTCAAACCCCCACCGCCCACCTTTATTGGTGGGAGAAGCGCTGCCTATGAGGCAGTGCACCCACCTCATAGGGGGATGCATTGCCCCATAGGGAGTGCTGCCTCCCCTTATTTCATAGTGGTCGGTTTTACTTAATGTATAGTCCAGCGAACCTTGAACCTTAATTCGCTGGCAATACCGTCTACCCTGCGATTGACCTCGGTTTTCGATGCTTACTTTATTTAATATTTAATATATATTTTGGAAATTATAAATAAAGTTTATTTTTATTTTGAATAAATCAGTTTGGTATTTTTGTAAAATGATTAGTTGCTATATTTAATGCATATATATTATTTTTTATATATAAATAAATATATTGATATATATTTAATGTATATATAATATGTGTATATACATTTAAGTGTATATTTAATATTTTATTTTATTTTATTTTGTTGCATGCAATTTAGTACTATTGGAAATTTAAATGGAAATGATTGTGTGCATGGTTTAAATTGAAAGAGAAAAGGATATTTTATATAAATGGATGAAATTATATGTTTTAGTTGGGAAATTGAAAGGACTACTTGGAGTGGATTTATGTTGTTTTTAAAAGTAATCATGGATTCGAGTTGTTTATTAAAGTTAGTTTTCCCTTCTCAGTAATTAGAAAGGCAATTGATTATTTTATTTAATTATTTGGTAGAGGCAATTGTTTTCTTTACTGTGAAATGAATTTTAAAAGGGAAATGGATTTAGTATATCCAAATTAGTTTATTTCCTTGTAATTGCTTTTTGTGATGATTTCCTCTGTGATCATGTTTGGGGAAATGGGTTAAGTGAGTCTTTAATTATGTAAGTCTTCCAGAGGATCCTAGAGGATGGGGGTTGTCGTAATGTGATGTCAACCATTTGTATTTCCCTTGGGTAGTGCATGGAGTCATGTTAGTGATTTACCGGATTTTCATGAACGGGGGGATTTGTGCCTCCTTTGAAAGGAGTGGATTATATGTTTTGTTGCTTCCAAGTGTTTGGAGTGAGTCTCATTATTTGTTGCCTCTAGTGTTGGAGTGGTTATGTGATCTAGTTTGTATGCACTTGGGATTCCCTTGGTGATTGGTTTTATTTGGTATGTTATCAAGTAGAAGAGTGGCTTATGTTAGGTGGCAGAGCCCAAAGAGGTAAACTAGGTAACCTTCAAAGGTGGTTTAATCAAGTGATAACTAAAACAATGTACCTAGAAGATTAGGTAGTACTTCACATTAAGAAAGATAATTTAGCCTCACTCATATACACAAGTGCTTGTTTAGGCTTGGGATGAGTGAGAAGGCCTAGAATGGCAAGGTCATCTACCTTGTCCTTATGAGAGGTATTTGATTCCATATGAGTGAGTATAGGGGCCGGGATTCAGTTGAGGTCACCAGGATTATTGGAGCCTATGAAGATTCCTAGAGGAGATCTCATGACGAGCTGTGCGATGACACTCTGTCTAGGACAACAATTGTTATTTGTTTTTTATAAGTATGGTTTTCTTAACATACTTGAACTATTTTATTTCTTGAAGCAATGTAACCATGTTAGAGTTGGACTTGTATAGTGCATTTGATTGGTTGTGTCAGTGATAGGTTTGTACTTGTGGATTGTGTTGTACATGTGATTGGTTGTGTCAGTATGAGTCAGCCTGTGATTAGAGGTTGTAGAGTTTGTCCATGTTATGTTGTTACTATCTCCTAGCATGGGGGGTGGGCCTTCGGGTACCACTTGGTTGGGTGGAACATGCACCATACACCGTTGGGTCCCCCTTTGATCTTCATTTCGTGATGGCGAAGTATCCAGTTGGAGAGCTCGTAGGTTCCTGTTTTAAATCAAGCAATGTTTTTATTTCAATTTGAATCATGTTGTTTTACCCCTCATTTGTATTCGAGGTGGATTTATGTATATTGTAACACATTTGTATTATTGCCTCATTCAGGGAATGAGTGATGTAACCTTTGATTAAGTTAATGCAAATCGAGTTTTGTTATATCTCTTTATGTTATGATGTAACTTTATTATGTATGGAATGAATGAGTACTTGATTCATTATGTAATTAAAAGCTATGGATGCTATGTGATGTATGTTTGGGTTTTAAGTAACCCCAATCTCGTAGCTTTAGAGGTCGTTGTTAATTATTAAGTGAACATGTATGTTGTATACACTTTAATAAATAAAAAAATTGGTTCACTTAAGACGTTAATTGCAACTTCCTTTAGGGTTACTTGGTGGGGCATTATAGACAAAGTCAAACATATCTTGGGGGTCTTTTGCTAGATTATCACTTTATGATAATTAGACCTTAGCAAACCTACTATACAACATACTTATTAATGCCTAGAAAATGATGACATATCCATTAATTCATGGAAAGAATTTACTCTATCCCTTGGACAAACAACAAACCAGTAAACTAATTCAAAACAACAAATATGCTTGAAAAACTGATATAACCCTTGACTACATAGTTTAAAGCATATTATCACTCGCAGTTGGGTAAAATTGCATAATAGAGTATATTCGTATATGCCATAGTTATAAGATACATAGACACTATCAAGTGATGTCTAATAAACATAGGCCTTCACCATTAGCATTCAACAATTTTCTATACGTAGCCCCTTCCTTGACCAAAACTCAAAAGCTAAGAGCGTCTCAAAACTCAAAACCCCTCCAAATGAAGAAGAGATTGTAATTTAAATAAGAGAAGAAAAATCAGATTGAATCTCTTATTGACACCTGACAAACTTGAACCCCTTGATCTACAACTAAAAACTGGCCTTTGGATTATGCCACTTTACCCTAATCCTCATCTTCATTTCATTTGTCCTCATTCTAAATTTTGTTATCCCTTTCATCCTTTCCATTCTCGTGCTCAAATTTCACTTGAGTATAAAAATGGAACTTTACTGCTGCATTTTCACCTAGCAAGTGAAAAATTTCACCTCGAGAAATTTACCCATATAATAGAAATTAAAACATGCTTTTACCATGGATTTTTAACCCACTAGACCCCTCAAAATACCTTAGTTTCCAAGCTACAAACTAATTTGACATTTTTTCAAATAGTTGTCTAGTGACCCTTTGCATCAACATATTTTCTCCTTGAAAACAACCATCTCACACGTTGAACATAGTCTGCAAAAATAGAAAAGACAATAATGGGCACATTACACACTCTAACACTGGGTTTATACATATTTGTAAATAAGCTCCCTACACCACCGCTAATAGTGCAAGGGTATTACTGGAGAATGTGTCTGATTTCTACAATCTTACAGACCTTGCACAATATTCATGGATGTTTCAAGCATATTCTAGACACTTTCATAAATGAAATGACACTGAGAACATGCATAGATCGTGAGAAGAACTTGTATGAATCTTTTGAGCTTCTTGACACCTCAAAAATGATTTGAACATCACTTAAAATAGTCCCAAGGCATAGTAAATAGCTTGGACAAGTTTCTGGGCAAAGAAACAATTATATTCAACCTCCAAACAACTTTAAAAACTACCCCAAACCATAAAAACGTGACTAATTCTTAATTCCTACGATGTTCCAAAGGTTTGCTGCAAGTTTAAACAATAAACACTACCCAAAATAATGGCACAGCATCCAACTTTGTTTTCAATTTCCTGTCCGCACTTCTGTAAGCCTCCTCAAAGAGGGGTTGTGGAATGGCAAAAAAGAAACTTATAAAGAAAAAATTCCTTTATAAAGTTTTATAAAGAATTTAAATCCCTTTCCTATACCATTTTTTAAACACTGAAAATATTTAAATATTAAAAACATTTAAGTATTTGCCAAATTAAAAACATAGTGAATTTTAGGATTTTTAATTCCTCCATAGGTAAAACGACAGAATTGACGCCATGAGCACAAAAGACCTCCACAGGTTGCGGAAATTTGCAAGACACTATTATTAATTGTTTAGGCCATTGTAAAATTGTCAAAAATTGCACATCAAATTAAAATTTTGCACTTTCTTTGTAAATTAAGCCCTCTAGTAGGGTGCTTAAAAAAAATATAGTTCAGGCCTCAAATCTCCTTCAATTGCCATGAAAATGGAGATGTAGGTATTTGAAGACAAAATAACATCTAGGTCATTTCCAAAAATGAGCTACCTTAAAACATTTATGGGACCCCTCAAACCCGCTACAAATTGTCGACGCATTAAAATTTACCACAAAACTCATTTGAAAGCTATGAAAAATGGGTTTGCATGCTCATCACGACTTAAATAAACTTTTCATTAAAGGAAATATCATGATGACTCACGGATTGATAAATTTTGATGTCAGAAGTTTCAAGCCAATTGGTCACCATAGGACCTAAAATCAAGGTTTTGTCACCAACTAAAGGGTTATCAAGCACTATAAATGAAGGAAATTTCTAGGTGCTAACAAGGAGGGAGAGAATTATTGGAGAGAAGTATATTTGGATGGAAACACCAGGGCCACCATCATTATGAGAACACACTCACTCACATAATTTAATCTGATTGCAATGATTATATATATTCATCATGAAATCTCTAATTATAACACATCAATAGTGTGTGTTTGTGTATTCCATGATCTTGAAATGTTGTATAAATATCTTTACCTACATATTATTGTTTGGAGCATGTGTTTTATTGGATAGAATAAAGTTAAAAAGGTAAACATGATTAAAATAAAAAAAAAAATTCTATACAAAACAACTTCATGAAAAAAGATATCTAGATATGGGGATATGTGTATATTCAGTTTTTAATCTCTTTTTGTGTATAATCCCATAGCTAAAATCAGTATATATTCAATTGAGAAAGATTAATATACATACATACATACATACACATACATACATACACATACATATACATATACATATACATATACATATACATATACATATACATATCTACGTATGTGTGAACATATATGCACATGATATTAAGTTTACAAATTTAATGAGTAAAGGTATATGGGTAAGTGGACAAAGATGGGGGACCAAAAAGATGTCTTAAATGGCCACTTTTTCTTTTCTTTTTTTTCTGAAATCAGGAAAAACTGACATTGGATGAAAAATTGAAGATAGTTACACTAAATTTTTTAAGATGCAATGAAAACAAGAGTTGTAGTTCTCCAAATCTACTTTCTATACTACTTTTTTTTTTTAAATGGTAGAGATTAAGGGGTTCAAAAAGGGGGGCCACACAAATTGGTCCTATTTTTTTCATAAAAAGGCATAACATAGTGTCTAGTGTGGCCCCCCTAAAATGTTAACTTTTTTTTTTAATTTTAAAAATCACTTCGGTGAGAAATTAGCTAATAACATGTAGTTTATCCTTGATTTTTCTACTAATTTTTTAATGAATATGATTTTTACTAATTTTCAAAGTGGACACATCCTGAAAAACATAAATTTGAGTGTGCTCCCCCCTAAATTTTTTGAAAACTGATCGAAAATCATTTTTTTTTTTAATATGTGAAGAAGGGAGTCTAGTTTCTAAAAATGTAATTTATTTGAAATTTTGATGAATGGTTAAAAAATAAAGTGAAAAATACCAAACATTGGTTTTTGAGAAAAAAAAATGGATACACCAACAAAAGAAATTAAAGATGAAAATCTTAACATGCTCAAAATGTGAAAAAATTTGTAAGGTTAGATAGCTAAGAAAGAACTTAACATTACCGAGGTGTTTTTTTACTCGACATTGAAACACATGCAAACTGATGGGGAACACACTCAAGATTATGTCAATTTTTTCACAATCTACAAAAACACATCTTTAGACATTGGAAAGTCACTCCAAGCCTTTGGGGCTAAAGCCCAAGAAAAATCCAAGCCAAAGGCTTGTAAATTTCAGAAGCAAGAGAAAATGTGAGTGTGTCTCATGTTTTGTGTTGCATTAATTTTTTTTTCTATTTCTCCTCATTGTTCACTGTAACTATATACATTAAATAATCGTAGGGACAATTACTTTCTTATACTTTAAGTTATATTTTATGTATATAGTTTCAGGATGTTTGAGAGTGGTTTTAGATCTCTAGGAGTTATAATATAATTATAGTTTTTGGAAGATCTTATAATTTTTCACAGTCAAATTTTAATAATCAACATGTCAAATTTCAACAATGAGGAGGTCAAATTTTAGTAATCAACAAGTTGTATCATCTCTCTCTCTCTCACTCACTCATTGTTCATCCCTTACACTCTAGACCTCTCTCTCTCTCACTCACTCTCTACATCCCTTTGTCTGACTCTCTCTCTCCCTTGAGCTCAAGAACTACCTCTCTACCTATCCATCCTTCTCTCTCTCCTTCCCTCTCTAATTCTCTCTATATCACTTTTCTATCCCTCTCTACTCTCTATCTCCACCCCCCTCTCTCTCTCCTTCCCTCTCTAATTCTCTCTATCTCACTTCTAAATTTCAATAAAGAAGGTAGAGAGAGGGGATTGTGATAGAGCAAAGGACATGGGAAATTTTGTGCATGACATACTTACAAATTTGGTATGTAACTTGAATTCATACTTTTCTTTCAGTATTTCATTGAGCGGAGAATGTGTTTTGAAGGGTTTATTTATAGACATTCCTTTTCTATATTTGGGATAATGAATTCTATTTGGTTAAGGATTTTTTGGCCATTTAGGAAAAAATCCACATGAATATTGAAAGATATTTTTGTAACCAGGGAGTATTTATGCATTTTTTTTTCAATGGGTATGTTTGATACTATGTTGTCTCCCTAAGGTGTTACTCTAAGGCATTCATTATAGTTCAATTAGGGTCTAACCCAATTGGAAAAGTAATTATCTAAAATGATCATTTCTTATTTTAAAAACTCTTTGGTCTTTCATTGTTGGATGAATATATTGTTACTATGTTTGCTAGTTTTAATAAACACGTTGGCCTTGACAATTTAAAAGATAGTATTGTGGTCATTTGTAAGTCTTTCAATTATGCCTCCTTTATGTGACTGTGAGATTAACAATAGAAGTTTTTTTGTTTAATCATGTCAATATTGTAGATATTATGTTGCCCTCTATCTAAACCATTTTTTTAAGACTGAAATTTATAGCCTTTTAGCCTGAGCTAGCTTAAACAACATATTTGTCCTTGTAGTTTAGCCCAAGTGATTTGATGAGACCATTAATATGTATTATAGTATCTTAGATAGAGCCTTCCAGCCTATGATTTTCTTTAAACAAATATTTGTAACCTTACTTTTATATTGAAATGGGAAATGGATGGACTCTATCATTATGATGATTGTGTGAAAATTATAAATTATCCCTCTCAGTATTATGAACTATATTATTGTCATGAATAAATATAAAGATTATAATTCACCCTTTTTAGTATTTCAAAGCCTATCAATGGTCATGGTTGTGCAAGTTCAATTTTATATGAAGATACATTCTTTGGTTTGCCTTATGGCCAAATAGGAAGATATTTCAATTAATTCGATAGTATGTGATAGGGTGAAATAGATTAATTTTACCTTTTTCAAAGGATGTGATATTTTATATTCTATTTAGTCACTACTTTGTAGTCAATTTATGAATACTTTTGTAATTTTATTAGAGGTGAACTGAAATTAAGATACCTCTTGAAATTATAATGTGAAAATAAACCATAATGTGTATGACAATGCATATTTTGTTAGACTTTTAAATAAAAAGGATTAAACTTACTTCAAAGTTATAAAATATAATACTTGTTAATACTTATACATATATGTATATGTACTAGTATGAGTATCATTTCTATGTTTTACCATCTTTCAAAGAGGAGTTTGAATAATTTAATATGTATAAGTGTGTGTGTGTATATATATAGACTTATATATGTATGTATGTATATATAGTTCAAATGAATATTCATATATATGAGTAGATGCTTATGAAAACTTTTTTTGTATGAACAATATTTATCATATATGAGAGCAAGAAGCTATAATGTGAATAGCTTAATTATATTTTTGTAAGATTTTAAACTTTCATGTATTCAATCCTAGTGGATATCAAAACCTAAAATAAAGATTTGGGATATGAAAATAGTAACTTTGCCTAAACTTTGTGATTTTAGTATAAATTTGTGATATTGGGAAATATGTAGTGTAGTGTCAAAATTTGTACTCCCTTCTTGGAGATAGTACAATTTCACACTTAGTTTGAACCTATTAAATCATCATTAATAGGCCACTAAGACCCTTTATTATGCATCCCAAGGCTTATTTCAACTGCAATCCTGACAAATTCAATAAATACATTCAATTTTCTAACCTCCTAATATTCTTTCACCCCAAAAATTTAGGGTGGGACCCATACGCCACCTTGGGCGTATGAGTCCCCCTAAGTGGACCCATACACCAACTTGGGTGTATGAGTCCCCCTAGATGGACCCATATGCCAACTTGGGCATATGAGTCCCCCTAGATGGAACCCATACACCAGCTTGGGTGTATGAGTCCCATTTGGGGCCCTTTTTAGGGTTTGAGCGAGAAATTCAAGTTTTTAATTCAAATTTCATAAATGTAACATTTGGGATCGAATAAATGATAAATTAGATAGGATGCCTATACAATATAATTCTCACATTCATTTTTCAACTAGAATTAGAGAACTAGGAAGAGAAAGACAAGCAAGTTAGTAAGCAAGAGATTCAAGCATTTTCATTCAAGAACAAGCAGCAAGAAAAGTTGAAGTTTTTGAGGAGAATTATAGTGCTTTTCTAGGTCTTCAAGCTCACTTTCATTTCAAGATCAAACATAGCCAAGGATTGATGATGGTTGCCTATGGAGGATCATGATGGATTCTAGGTTGGGAAGATGCAACCAACCATTGAACCAAGACTAATGAATTGTTTCCTAAGTGATTTCATCTTCCATTATCATTCTATTTTCTACCTAAAGGAAGGTGCATGCATTCTTATGGCTTATTATGGTGATTGAAGATCTCCCAAAGTGAGTCATCATCATTTTCATGTTTCATTTATGCATCTTATTCGAGCACATTTAGAATAGGGTTTAATGAATTTTGGCTCTCATAATCTTAGACACACTTAAGATTAGGGCTTTCACACACATTTCCATTTTAGTTCTATATTTTCTATCAAGGTTTAATTACCAAACTAGGGGTTTGACCGAGGCAAACCCCCCATAAGAAAATCAACACAACATTTTGTTTTGCAGATTTTTGATAGGTTTAGATCCAGAAACGAAGTTTGAAAGACATAGGAAGGAAGTGCAAAGATAGGAGAACAATTTCAGATATTACTTTTTGAAAAGGAGTATTGGGACTAAATCACCCATTTGGTCGTATGAGTCCCAATATACCCCTTTTGCCAGTTTTTTGCAAATCCTGAATAGTTATCAGAAGATTCCAAATTTTTCCCAAATTCCTGTAGCAAGACTAAATCACCCAACTTGGTTTATAAGTCCCAATGAGCTTCAAAAATTAGATTTTTAGGGTTGCAGACCATGTTTTGACTCCATCATTTATCTAGGCACCCTTTTGTTTCATTTTCGTTTATTAATTTGATTTAATGCTTTCATGTCTTTAAGTTTCTAGGGTTTAGTGCATGAGTGTTTGTATTTCTCCTTTAAAAATTCATTTTAGTGGTGAACCCTCATCTAATCACACAAGGAAACCCCTAGTTCTTCCCTCAATTGAGTCACTTCATTGAGGGATCTTGGTTTTCTAATGAACTAAAGTACAAAATAGGTCCCAAAGTTCTATCTTCGCAAAAGGTGGAACCCTATTTCCTTTGGTTCATTTTGATGAACCTGACCTTTGGACCCTTGGATTTTTTATTTGGAGAAAATTTTAGTCCTAGATCTAGTTTGCATTAACTTTGCATTAGTAGAATTGCATTTAGGGCTTCTAAATCTTGCATTAGTAAAAAGTGCATATAGATTGCATTTTTGCATCTTGCATCATTAAATTTCATTAGAAAATTGTACTTGCACACAATCATTTGAGCATAAAACCTAGAAACCTTAACATCAACTCAAAATTTGTTGAATCTAGTTTAAAAACCCTAATCTGGGTCTCATTCGCCCACCTGGGCGATTTAGTTTTGATACAATTCTTTTTCCCATATTTTGGGGAATTTTGTGTTTTTTGTTTTTCACTACTTGAATCTTCTAGGAACCCTATTTGGGACTCATTGACCCATTTGGGTGATTTAGTCCTGAATTAGGTTTGAATCTACATTTTAAATCATTAAAGTCTTGTCATTTTTGTTTCACGTTGTTATCTTTAGATTCGTGTTTCAATTTTTAAAATTACTGTCATTAGCAATATTTCATTTCCAATATTACTATTTCAGTTGTGGATAGAATTATATTACTGCACTTTTTTTTCATTTCTAGTTTGACAATATTAGATTATATTTGGCATTCATTAGAAAAAAAACCTAAAAAAACATCAAAACCAAAACCACCGTAAATTGATGAACCCCTTGGAGAAAGCATAGTTATTTGAGTAAGTCAAATCTCTTTTTCCAAGTTAACCTATCCTTCAAGCCCTTTAGAAGTGATGAATTTTACATGTTAGATGAAGCCCTTGAGGATTTCATCTCACAAGTTTCATCCACTAAGGATTTTTATAACAAAACAAAACAAAGAGAAGTTAATGTTGTCCAAGGTCAACTCATCCTTTACCCACCCTCAAACCAATCTCAAACTCAAAACAAACCCATTCTCATCCTAGAACCACCTAAAAATAATTTTTCGTAGCAATCGAATTATAATACCATTGCTCATACATATCACACTAGAAACAATCCACAACCAAGACAAACAACTTCAACATCCCTCCCTTTTCCTCGACCCATCTTGCCTAGCGCTCCTTATTTTCCTTTGCATAGTGGGAAGGAGTATGATCTTGTTTAACAACTTAAGAATAATCCCGCAAAGATATCTCTATGGGATCTAATTCAAACTTCACCTAGCTATCATACTATGCTTCAAACAACCTTGCAACAAGTTGTGGTTCCCTCTAGTCCAAATCCAAGTGATGTAGTAACTCTAACTCAAGGAATCAATGCGGTTAATGTAGACATTACCTTTCATCAAAATGAGTTATCTCCCTTGGAAGTGAGAAATAAAAATGACACCTTCATGATAATAGCTATCTTCAATAGGACAAGAATAAAGTGAACCCTTTTCAACAATGGCTCGACTCTTAATCTATGTAGTGTAACCCTTTTCGATAAACTTGGCATGGATAAATCAATAATTGAACCCGATTCCTTATCGATTCGAGGATTTGATAATGTAGGAAAGAAACCGCTTGGTGTGATCACTTTTCCTATTACAATTGGAAAGGTCGTGTTACAAACCCCTATCCATGTTATGCCTCATGATATTTCATACAATATCCTTTTAGGAAGACCATGGATTCATGAGATGCATGGCGTGCCTTCAACTCTTCATTGTATCATGAAGTATGTCTATAATAATAGTGTACCAAATTGAAATAGATCCTAAGCACAAAATTTTCTTACAAATTGAAAAATGAACAAAAAGTCCTCTAAGGACGTTAATCCCAACTTCAAAGATAAAACCTATGAAAGAAGAGCAACAAGAGATGGAATAAATGCCGAATTATTGGAAGATGATTGGGGCTCCTTAGATTTCACACCAAAATTTATGGGAGAATACAAAATCACAACAAAAGAAACTAGAAAGAAAAAGCAACCAATGTTAATGTCAATGTAGAATTCAAAAGAAAACTCACAAGCATCTAATTCATTTCCTCTAGAAGAAGACACAAGCTATACAAAAAACTTTGATGAGATAGACTACCAACAACCACCAAACCCGAAAGAGATGGAGAAACTTTATGGAAGAGGTTATGAGCTTATGAAACAACTTGGTTATAGTGGAAAAGGATGTGGAAGGAAAGAGCAAGGCATCTATGTTCTTATAGAGCCTAACACACAAGAAACTAAAAGTGGTTTGGGGTATTATACTTTTAAGATAACACAAGCAACAAAAATACCCTCACTCAACATCAACACTGTCGTATGTAAGTCCACCAAAACAACTCTCACTTTGAAGCATCCTGAATTGATTGATACAACTTGTGAAGAATCATTGGAATACTTTGAATATGATGAAGCCTTCAAAGAAATGTTAGGAGTTTATGAAAATTCATATAATCCTCTTAAAAATAAATGGGTTACATGTGTTATGGTTAGTGTTAAGCAAGAAGATGAATAGAAGGAAAGTAATGAGAATGATAAGGACAAAGAAGAATACAATCCTAAAATTTCAAAACAAAGTGCACTTCCTTTGGGAGATAAAATCAACATACCAATGGATACTACTAACAAGGAAAAAGTGATTCAAATAGGAAAGTACCTTGATGAAGATGAACAAAAGACCATGTAACTTTACTTCATGAATTTTTCAAACTTTTCTCTTGGAATTATTCAGATATGCCGAGAATTGATGCTAAGATAGTGGCAAACAACATAGTCCTTGCAGAGGATGCTAAACCAGTCAGACAAAAGATACGAAAGATGAATCCTAAGATAGCCTTATTAGTTAAGGCTTAGATTGAGAAACTCCTTGAAGTTGGTTTTATATGACCTATTCATTATTCTCCTTGGATCTCAAACATTGTTGTAGTCGTGAAACCTGATAATCATATTAGGATGTGTAAAGACTTTCATGATTTGAATAAAGCATCTTTAAAAGATGTTTTTCCCCTTCCTAATATTGAACTGATAGTAGATTCAATTATGAGACATGCTTTGTTGTTGTTCATGGATGGATTTTTTGGATATAATAAAAAATTTATTAACCCTCAAGATCAATATAAAATAGCATTTAGTACAGCCTAGGGAAAAATTTGTTGGGTAGTCATGCCTTTTGGATTAAAGAACGTAGGTGCAACATATCATAGAGCTATGACATTGATATTTCATGATTACGTACATAAGATTTTGGAAGATTATGTTGATGATATTCTAGCCAAATCTTTAACTAGACAAGACAACATGAATATCCTTCAAAAAATCCTGGAAAGAATGTGAAAATATAACATGAGATTGAACTCGAAAAAGTGAGATTGAACCCGAAAAAGTGTCTTTGGTGTAGATAGTGGAAAAAATTTAGGTTTTATATTATCTCACAGAGGCATTGAGGTGGACACGAAGAAAATTGATGCTATTATTAACATGCCACCTCCTAGAAACATTTCTCAATTATGCACTTTACAAGGAAGAATTCAGGCTATTCGTCGTTTTGTAGCATCCTTAGCGGATCAAACATTACCCTTTATACAAATCCTTAAAAAGAGGTTTAGTTTAATTGGAATGAGGATTGTGAATAGGCTTTTGAGAGTTTGAAATATTATCTTGCTACTCCACTTGTTTTACAACACACTATGTAAGACAAACCATTTATCCTTTATACAACAACATCAACCCATGCCCTCACAACATTGTTGGCTCAAAAAGATGACAATGGTAAAGAATATCCTATTTATTACATTAGTCAAACTCTGATTGATTACAAGACACAATATACAATGATAGATTTTTTTTTTTTTGGCTCTCATATTCGCTACTAGTAAATTGATACATTACTTACTGAATGTTGAAATCCATGTGATGACAAAATTTGATCCTTTAAAACACCTTTTCGCTAAAATAGATTTATCAAGATGCTTAGCTAGGTGGGCTATGTTGTTAACTGAGTTTGATCTAAAAATTTTCTCTCAAAAGGAAATCAAAGGACAAGCCTTGTCTGACCAATTAGTTGATACTCCCTCTCTCCTAGTGTTACCTAACATTGACTCATTCCCTAATGATAATGTGTTGACGATTGAAACTAATACATGGGAATTATATTTTGATGGCTCTAAATGTAGAACTGGCTCTAACGCAGGGGTTATACTAACTTCGCCTGCAAGAAAGCCTATTCATTTATCTTACTACTTAAAATTCCTATACACAAACAACACAACAGAGTATGAAGCTTTAATTGTTGGAATATGCACCACTTTAACTCTGGGAGCTCAAATATTAAGATATTCAGTGAATCACAATTAGTCATTAAGAAAATAAACAAATCATATGAAGAAAATCATGGTAAATTATTAAAATATAAGGACCTCACAATGACTCTCTTAGAAAAATTTGATTCATATACCATTGATAATATCCAACGAAAAGATAATTAGCATGCAGATGCAATGGAAAGTGCAGCTTCCCTTGTATCTCCTCAAGATCCTTCAAAAGATTTCACATTCATTGTCCATACAATTATGCAACCATCGATAGAAGATAAGGTCAAAGAAGTATTATCAACCACCACAGAAAGCTCTAGTGAATGGTACACACCAATATTTAATTATTTGAAAGAAGGTACCTTTCCTAAGCCGACAACTAAGAATACTCGAACCCGCCTTTGAAAACTTGCGTCTAGATATATAATCCTTGTAGACGTTTTGTATAGAAGGTCCTTTGAAGGTCTTTTTCTTAGATTCCTTAAAAAAATTGAAATCCCTATAGCACTTGTAGAAGCTCATGCGGGTGCTTGTGGATGCCATTTTGGAGGAAGATCATTAGTTCACAAGCTAATCCACATAGGATACTATTGGAGACATATGGAATAAGTTTGATTTGAATATATGTTAAGAAATTTCATAAATGCCAAGAAAATAGAAATTTGATTCATGCTCCTACTTTCGAGCTTCATGCCCAAGTTCATATCTGGTCATTCTCAGTATGGGGTCTAGATCTTATTGGAAAAATATCACCAACCTCTTCCAATGGACATACATTTATAATTACCGCAACAAATTATTGATTGAAATGGGTAGAATTTGTTCCCCTTCATTCAACAATTGTTTATGTAATATGTCATTTCATATTGGAACACATTGTTGCTCGCTTTGGACTCCCTCCCGCATTGGTTTCAGACAATAGGACACCATTTAAGAATAATGACACGAAGAAGTTCTTAGAAACATTTAACATCTAATGTATTGTTTTTCAACACCCTACTACCCATAATCTAATGGTCAATTTGAATCAAGTAATAAGACTCTTGAGAAAATCCTAAGGAAAACATTAAGCAAACATAATAAGGATTGGTACACACAGTTAGCATATGCATTATGGGCTTATCATACTAGTATTAGAACATCAACCAGAAATACTCCTTATAACCTTGTCTATGGTACCAAGGCAATAATCCCCTTGGAGCTAGAGATTCCTTCATTAATAATCACTCTTCAAGGACTTATTGATGATAATAATTATAAACAACAATGATTGCACCAGCTTGAAATGCTTGATTAAATTCGCATCAACACTCTTGAGCATCTCGAAGCGTACTCTAGACGAATGCAACATAGTTGCAATGATCATGTCATCCCTCATTCATTTAATAAAGGTGATTTGATGTTGTTTGAGAATCAATGTAATGTCAATTCCACCCTAACTAAAAAAGGAAAATTTAGCCCTAATTGGTTAGGACCTTACATAATTGATGAAATTTATGGGTATGGAGCATACACATTAACATAAATGGATGGTACATCTCTTAAAGAACCTATTAATGTCACGCATGTTTGCACTGATACTATGTCTAGCCTTCCATCTTGAATAGTGTGAATATTAAAGCAGTGATGATAGGGAACTAGTAGATAATTACTTTATTCATTCTTGACAAACAATTATTCATGTGTCTTGAATATTAAAGTGATTATTCAAATTGACTTTGGATTGTTACTTTAGGTTTCATACTATTCAAGTTAATCTTATATGTTGTGTTAAATTAGATCCTTATATGCATTTAATGTTCTACAATTAGATCATAGGTGCATTTAATTTAGCATAACATACTCAATCATAATGTTGCATCTAAGGAAAACTAAGATAGTTTTAATTAGATCACATAAAACATCTTAGATCATGAAGATATTTATTAAATTTTCTTACAAAGATTATTTCATAAATCACATTGTCATCTAACTTAAACACATAAACATAAGCAAACAAACTTAAATGCTCATATATATAAGAAATTTTTAAGTACATATCCTCAAATATACATTGCTACTATGGCCTGTGACTACTAGACCCCTTGGGGCTTGGTGGTGGCATCTGTCATGAGACATTGGTATGCAATCGTGATCTACTCATGGATCTCAATGCATATTGTAGGCCCTCTACTTGTCTAACAGCTCTAACCTCCCATACCATAGCCCCCATATGCTCTCGATCTATGTGCTCTCTCTCTGCCTGCAACCTAACAACCTCTCCATGTAGTCTCTCGATCTTTGTCGGATCTCAAGATGATTGAAGCTCATCATAGGCAACCTGTAGTGTTGATAGCTCACCCATGGCTCAATCAACATGCCTAGTAGCACTCTCATGTGTTGCTCTCAATCTCACTAAAGGCTCAAAAAAGTGTGCATGTTGCTCTATGATTGGTGGGGTCATGTAATTTTTGGCTACAACCTCATCTATGGGAAAAGGAGGAACCATCTCTGCGATAACCCATCAGTAGAGATCCCATAGCTCTCTCATAGATCCTGAAAGATGGAAATTATAAAGATAATCAATACATATCATGACATAAATATAAATAAAAAAACAAGAACATGAGCATAATCATAAACATAAGTAATGTTTCATCACCTGGATCTCCAACCTAATGTGTAAAAATAACTCCATCCTGTGTAGGAGGTATAGAATATCCGCTTTCAAGGTTGGGGCCATAGCTCGCTTGGCTAAATCTTTCCTGTTGTAGGAGGTTGGTCACGAGGTCTAGTCTCCCCCACCCCCGTGGTACCGGAGGGCGTGCCGCGCCAGCTCCGCCGGTCACGTTAAAAAGTTTACCAAGCGCACTGCAGTTTATAGGGGGTCATGCTACCCGATTCCTGCAGTCTAATAAAAATTAAAAAAAATTTAAAAAATAGAATATCCACTTCCCTCCCCATGATCATGAGTGTTAGCACATCCTGCAGCTACTGACTACAATCTGGTAATTCAAATAGGAATTGAACCTCTCCACTCAGGGGCAACTAGATCCTCACTTATTGTATCATTGTCGTCACTCATTAGTTGGCTCTCCTCGTCCTCGTCCTCATCCTCATCCTCATCCTCATCCTCATCCTCATTCTTTTCCTCCTCATAGTCTAAGTCCTCCTCCTCATTGTAATCCTCTTCCTCATCCACAAAATAATTTGCAGCCTTGATCTCATTGTTTGTCTCTTCCTCATCATCTATGTGATCTATAGGAAGAGGCCCTACATATCCTATAGGATGATCCATAGGAAAGACTAGATTTGTTCATGCTATGGCCCACCACTCCTTGTAGGCATCTGTAGTACTTATTATAGTGTAGAAAATTGTACACTCTTGAAAGCGAGGAAATTTCACACTTAATTTGGACCTATTTTGGCACCCTTGCATTAATCCCCCTTTAAAATCATCATTAATAGGCCCCTAAGACCCATTATTATGAATCTTGAGGCTTATTTCAGCTAAAAACCTGATAAAATCGTCTAAAACATCAAAAATCCTAACACCCCACCTCAAAAATCTAGGGTGGGACTCATTCACCACCTTGGGTGAATTCTTCCCCCTAGGTGGGACCCATTTTCCACCTTGGGTGAATGCTTCCCCCTAGGTGGGACCCATTTGCCACCTTGGGTGAATGAGTCCTATTTGGGGCTTTTTTCAAATTTGAGTGGGAAAATCATCTTTTAATTCATTTTTTTGGTTGTTGTCGGCCTTTGAGATCTGAATAACGGTTAATTAGGTATTAATACCTATATAGGAAAGTTTCTAAGTCATTTTATTATCTAAGTAAGCATTTTCAAGAGCAATTTCAGGAGACAAGCATCAAGAATCTTCAAGCATTCATTCACAAGAGCATTCAAGTTTCAAAAGAAAGCAAAGTTGAAGTCTTGGAGCAACATTAAAGTGTTTTTACAGGTCTTCAAGCTCACTTTCATCCAAGATCTAGCATTGTCAAGGGTTGATCATGGTTGTCTATGGTGAATCATGACAGATTCTAGATTGGGGAGATGCAACTAGCCATCAACCCAAGCATAATGACTATTTTTCTAAGTGATTCCATCCTCCATTTTCACTCTACATTCAACCTAAGGAAGACATTTTCTCATATTCGGATCCGAAAATCAGTTTGGAAGGAAAGAGCAGAGACTAGAGCATAGATTTGAACTTTAAATTCTCAAAAATGTGGAATGGGACTGATTCACCAGAAGTGGTGAATGAGTCCCACTACAGGTGTTTTCCAGAACTATTTACAGATTCATATACCCTTTTCCCCAAAACCAGTTATTATGCAAAAATCCAAATCCAGGATTGATTTTCCTAGATTGGCGAATGAGTCCTAGTAGGTCAAAAATCTAGATTTTTCAGCATTTCAGAACTTATCTGAGTCTGATTCAAACTCCCAGGTGCACACAATTCATCTTATAGTTTGTTATTCTATTTTATTTGTCTTTTTAGGTTGTTCAGTTAGGGCTCACATTGAATTAGGGTTTAGCATTGCATCTTGCATTACATTTGTCTTTCCAAGTCTTAACTTGGTGGTGAACCCTTCATTAGTTTATACTCAACCCCTAGGACAACCCTATTACAAGATCTCTTTCCCATTTGCATTGAGATATTTAGGGTTTGTTCTTGAATGAAAGAGGGTGAAGATTGTCATTTTAGGTCCTAAACCCTAGAAAAGCCACAATTTTCGACATTTCTTTCTGGTGAACCTGCACTTAGAACATCATAATTTTGATTTGGAGTGCATTATCATCCTAGATCTTGCTTGCATTAACATCGCATTAGGGTTTACATTAGTTAATTGGCATCCTAGGATTTCTAATTTTGCATTAGTGAAAGTTCATATAGTTTGCATTTTTTCATCTTATTTCATTGAAAATCAAATAAAACCTACATTTACACTTAAAATATAGATCATACAACATAAAAATCATTAAAAAAATTGAAAATTTCTAAAATATTCTATTAAAAACCCTCATTAGGACTCATTCACCACCTTGGGTGAATAAGTCCCAACGCAGATTTTGTACTATATATTCCAGAATTTAAAATCCTATTTTTAGGCTTTTGTTTGTTGATAAAATCTTTCAGTTTGCATAGCTTCTGTTACATTAAATATCATTTGAATTAGCATAATTTACATTCATTGCAATTGTGGATAGAATTAGATTTGTGCACTTTTCATTTTCAACATTAGCTCATACGTTAGAAAACAAAACCAAAATATCCTTTACCCACCTTCACATAAATCTCAATCTAAAAATAAACCTGAATTCACCCTTTACCCACTTAAAAATAATCTTTTGCAGAAACCAAGTAATAATACCATTGCTCATACATAGAATACTCAAAATAATCCACAACCAAAACAACCAACTCTAACAACCTTACCTTTGCCTAATCCCATTTTTCCTAGTGCTCCTCATTTAACTTCGCATAGTGGGAAGGAGAATGATCTTGTTGAACAACTTAAAAATACACCTGCAAAGATTTCCCTATGGGACCTAATTCAGAATTCACCTAATTATCACACCATGCTTTAAATATCTTTACAAGTTGTGATCCCTCCTAACACGAATGCAAACAATGTGGTAGCTCTAATACAAGGAATGGATACAGTTAATGTAGACATTATCTTTCATCAACATGAGCTTCCTCCTTTGGAGTTGAGAAAGAAAAATGATGCCTTCATGATAATAGTCGGCTACAAAAAATTAGGAATAAAGAGAACCCTTGTTGAAAATGGTTCCTCTTAATGTGTGTAGTATCACACTTTTGGATAAACTTGGTGTGGATAAGTAAAAAATTCAACCCGATTCCTTGTCAATTCGCGGATTTGATAACATAGGAAAAAAATCATTGGGTGTTATTACTTTACCTATTATAGTTGGTGTTATAATGAATTATGTCTACAACAATAACGTATATCAAATTGAAATAGATCCTAAGCCTAAAAGTTGCCTAAAAGTTGAAAAAGGAACGAGAATTCCTCTAAACACATTGATTCCAACATCAAACATAGAACCTATGAAAAGGAAAAAAAAGTGATTGAAACAGTTTCAAAATTATTAGATGATGATTGGGGTTCCTTGGATTTGACACCTTCATTCATGGGAGAGTACACAATCACAAGTAAAGAAGATGAAAATAAAAAACAACCAATGGTGACGTCAACACAAAATTCAGAAGAAAATTCACAAGCATCTACCTCATCCACTCTTGAAGAATACACAAGCTACACAACAAAATTTGATGAGATAGATTATCAACAACCACCAAACCCTAAAGAAATGGAAATACTGTATGGGAAAGGCTATGAGTTCATGAAACAACTTGGTTATATTGGAAAAGGATGCGGCAAGAAAGAACAAGGTATTTGTGTTCCTATAGAACCTAATACACAAGAAACAAAAAGTAGTTTGGGATATTGCCCTTCTAAGATTACACAAGCAATGAAGAGACCCTCACTGAATATCAACACCATTATGTGTAATCCTAAAACAACTCTCACCTTGAAGTATCCGAAATTGATTGATGCAATTTGTGAAGAACCATTGGAGTTTTTTGAAGATGATGAAACCTTGAAAGAAATGTTAGGAATTTATGACAAACCATTCACTCCTCCTAAAAAGAGGTGGCTGACATGCACTATGATTAGTACCAAGCAAAATGATGGAAAAGAAGAAGTAGTTAAGTTGACATGAACAAAGAAGAATACAACCCTGAATTTCTGAAACAAATGTGCTTCCTTTAGGAGATACCATGGATATGCCAATGGATATTAAAATAACAAAGATAAAGTTATTAAGATAGGAAAGTGCCTTGACGATGATGAACAAGAAGACCATGCAACATTAGTCCATGTCTTTCCCAAAAAAATTGCTTGGAATTATTCAAATATGTTGGGAATTGACCCTAAGATTGTAACACATAATATAGTCCTCGCTGAAAATGCTAAGCCCATTAGACAAAAGATTCAAAAAATGAACCCTAAGATAGCCTTATTAGTCAAAACCAAGATTGAAAAACTCGTTGAGGTTGGTTTTATAAGACCTATAGATTACTCTCCTTGGATCTCAAACATAGTCGTAGTCACAAAACCTGACAATCATATTCAGATGTGTACAAATTTATATGATTTGAATAAAGCATCTTTTAAAGATGACTTTCCCCTTCCTAATATTGACATGATAGTAGATTCCACTACAAGACATGCTTTGTTGTCATTCATGGATGGAATTTCTGGGTACAATCAAATCTTTATCAACCCTCAAGATCAATATAAAACAACATTTACAATATCTTGGGGAACATTTTGTTGGATAATGATGCCTTTTGGATTGAAGAATGTGAGCACAACATATCAACGAGAAATGACATTGATGTTTCATGTTTACATACATAAGATTTTGGAAGACTATGTTGATGATATTCTAGTCAAATCTTTAACAAGATAAGACAATGTAAATTTCCTTCAAAAAATCTTCGAACGAATGTGAAAATACAACATGAGATTAAATCAAAAAAAGTGTCTTTGGTGTAGATAGTGGAAAACTTATAGGTTTTATCATATCTCACAGAGGCATCAAGGTGGAAACAAAGAAAATTGATGATGTTGTTAACATGCCACCTCCTAGAAACATCTCTTAGTTGCACACATTACAAGGAAGAATTCAATCTATCCATCATTTTGTAGCATCTTTAGCCGATCAAACGTTACCATTTAGACATCTCCTCAAGAAGGATGTGCACTTCAATTGGAATGAGGATTGTAAACAAGATTTTGAGATTTTGAAGGATTATCTTGCAAATCCACATATTTTACAACCTGTTTTGCCAAATAAACCGTTCATCCTGTACACAACAGCATCAGCCCATGCTCTCACAAATTTTTTGGCTCAACAAGACAAAAATGGTAAAGAGAATCTTGTTTATTACATTAGCCAAACTCCGATTGATTATGAGAAAATATACACAACAATATAAAAACAATATTTGGATCTTGTATTCACTACAATTAAACTAAGACATTACTTACTAAATGCTGAAATACATGTGATGATAAAATTTGATCCTCTAAAACATCTTTTCAACAAAACATATTTATCAAGACGCTTGGCTAAATGGGTTATGTTGTTAGCAGAGTTTGACCTTAAGTTTGTTTCACAAAAATAAATTAAAGAACAAGCCTTAACCGACCATTTAGTAGATGCTCCCTCACCATTGTCATTACCTAATGTGGAAACGTTCCCCGATGAGAACGTGTGGTCTATTCAGAAAGATGAAGAATTATGGGAATTATACTTTGACAGATCTAAGTGTAGAACAAGCTCCAACATAGGGGTTATAATATTCCTACCCACAGGAAAACCTATCCCTTATCATATCGCTTAAAATTCCTATGCACCAATAACATGATGGAGTATGAAGCATTAATTACTGGTTTGCATGTTATTTTAGCTTTAGGAGTTTGAAATATTAAGATATTTGGTGATTCACAATTAGTCATTAAGAAAATAACTGGAACATATCAAGCAAAGCATGACAAATTAGCAAAATACAAGGATCTCACAATTAATTTGTTAGAGAAGTTTGAATCATTTACCATTGAGAACATCCCACGAAAGGATAATCGACATGCAGATGCAATGGAAAGTGAAACTTCTCTTATATCACCTCAAGATCCTTCAAAGGATTTCACATTTATTGTCCATCCAATTATGAAGCAATCAATTGAATGTAAAGTTGAAGACATATTAAAAAAAACTATGGAAGGCTCTAGTGAATGGTATACACCGATATTTAATTATTTAAAAGAGGGTACCTTTCTTGAGCCGACAACTAAAAATACTTGAGATCGTCTTCGCAAACTTGCAACTAAGTATATAATTCTTGCTGATGTATTATATAGAATATCCTTTAATGACATTTTACTTAGATGTCTTAAAGAATACGAAATCCCCATAGAACTTGAGGAAGCTCATGCAAGTGCTTGTGGAGGTCATTTGGAGGAAGATCATTAGTTCAAAAACTCATTCGCATGGGATACTACTAGAGACATATGGAAAAATATTGCTTTGAGTATGTTAAGAGATGCCATAAATGTCAACAACATAGTAATTTGATTCATGCTCCTGCTTCTGAGCTTTGGGCCCAAATTCCTATTTGGTCGTTCTCAGTATGGGGACTGGATCTGATTGGAAAAATCTCACCACCTTCCTCCATTGGACATACTTTTATAATTACTGCAACAAATTATTTCACAAAATGGGTAGAAGTTATTCCTCTTTGATCAACAACTACAAAAGTGATATGTCATTTTATATTGGAACACATCATTGTTCACTTTGGACTTCCTCCAACATTAGTTTTTGATAATGGTACACCATTTAAGAATAATGATGTGAAGAAATTCCTAGAAACATTTAAAATCCAACATCATTTTTCAACATCTTACTACCCGCAGTCTAATGGTCAAGTTGAATCAACTAATAAGACCCTGAAGCAAATTATAAGGAAGACAATAAATAAACACAATAAGGATTGGAACACACAGTTGACGTATGCATTGTGGGCTTACTGTACTAGTATCAAAAAATCCACAGGGACTACTCCTTATAACCTTATCTATGGCGTCGAGGCGATTATGCCCTTGGAGTTAGAAATCCCCACGTTAAGGATTTCTCTTCAAGGACTAATTGATGATAACACTTATAAAGAAAAATGATTGCATCATCTTGAGATGGTTGATGAACAACACATTAACACTCTTGAACATCTCCAAGCTTATGCTAGAAAATTGCAACATAGTCATAGTGATCGTGTCATCCCTCGTTCATTCAACAAAGGTGATCTAGTGTTATTTGAGAATCAATGTAATGTTAATGTCGACCTGATTGAAAAAGGAAAATTTAGTCCTAATTGGTTAGGACCTTATATAATTAGTGAAATTTACGGGTCCAATGCATAAATGTTAACAAAAATGGATGGAACACCTCTCAAAGAACCTATTAATATCACGTATCTATGCCGGTATTATGTCTAATCTTCTTAAAAAATGTGAATTATAAAGCAGTGACATTAGAGTTAGTAGATGATAGTCTATGTGCTCTCACATTGCTTCATTCTTGAAAAACAATTATTTGTGTCTTGAATACTAAAGTAATTATTTAAATTAACTTTTAGATGGCTACTTTAGGTTTCATACTATTCCAGATAATCTTGTGTGTTATGTTAGATTAGCTCCTTATATACATTTAATGTTCTTTAATTAGATCATAGGTGCATTTAATTTAGCATAACATACTTAATCACAATGTTGCATCTAAGAGAAACTAGAATAAGTTTTAATTTGATCACATAAAACATGTTAAATCATGGAGACATTCATTAAATAGTCTTACTAAGATTATTTAATCAATCACATTTCCATTTAACATTAACCACATAAACACAAATAATTAAACATCAAATGAGCATATATATATATATAAGATTTGTGTACATGTCATCAATATATACAATGCTAATGAGGTATGTGACTGCTATATCCCTTGGGATTTGGTGCTCACATTTGTCTAGAGGTGGTATGTTGGGAGACAGTGGTATGTGATCATAATCATGAGCCACCGAGTGCATTAAGAGAAAAATGTAAACCCTGTACCTGTCCAAGGGCCTCTCGATGCTTCCCTTCTATCTGATCTCTCTCCACTTGTAGTCTAGCTACTTCTGATTGTAGTCTTTCAAACTCTACTAGGGTTCGAGATGACTAGGCATCCTAGGAAGCCCTAGCTTGGTGGATGTGCCTTCTGAGACTCTCATACACTTCCCACAGTCTGATGTATGACTCGAATAGCTCTAGATCCCGCTCTACAATGGATGGGGGTACATATTATATATCAATGGCCTCCTCATAGATTGATGGGGGTACATATTCTATATCAATGGCCTCCTCATAGATTGATGGGGGCACTATCTCGGCAACCGTCTAGTGATAGATATCATAGAGGTCTCTCACAACTCATGCAAGAAAGAAACCATAAATATAATTAGTACACATCATGATATATATGTGGACATAAAGTTAAAACATAAAGCATAAGCATAATACATGGTAGTAAATAAAATATCATCACCTAGCTCTCTGGTAGGCTGTGTGAAGATAGCCTTATCATGTGTAGGAGGCATGGAGGATGTGCTAGCCTCTCCATGGTTTTGGGTGTTGGAGCCTACTGCAGCAACTGATTGTGATCTAGTAACATGAATAGGAGATGGCTCTCCCCACTTGTGGCCCAGTAGATCCTCATCTACTATGTCATCACCCTCACTCATTAGCTCCTCCTCCTCCTTGTCCTCCTCATCCCACTCCTCATGACCATCATAGTTAGGATTTGCAGCCTTGTCATACTTCTCATCTATCGCATCTGTGAATATGTCTACAACCCTATAGCATATCTCCTCAACCTTATCCTCCTCATCTCCCTGATCTAGGAATGGCCTTGCATCACCTATCATCTTGTCCATTGGGAATATGAGAGCCGTTTGTGCTACTAATCACACTCCTCATAGGAATCTGTGGTACCAACATCATCAGTGTCAAAGAAAGGAGACATATCAAGATCATCATCATTGGAGTTACTGTAGAAAACATCATCGATAGTGAACTGTCTAGAATCATTGGGTCTTCGAGGGCTCCGTACTGATCTCTTGAAAAAGGGTCATACCCTTGGTGCTATCTGGACTTGTCCAAACTATCGCATGACGTGATCATAGTAGAAAGGTCATACTATGTAATCATGTCTTACTATCAAAAACTTTTCCATATATAATCTCCTCATATTATGAGTCTCATTCGACCACTGTGGAATGAGCTAGTAAGGTCTCCAAATGATCTCCTCCTCATCTAGTCAGTCGAATCGGACTCTCCAAAAATGTAAGTCACCATACTGCCATAGCTATTGCAATGGACAATTGAATGTTTGAGGATACCCTAGGGATGATGCGCATGGAAATAATATCTCTCTGGTGCACATGATATGCTCCAGGCACCACACTTGTAATAGCATATAGTGTACCATACTATCGATCTTCTGAAATGAAAACCATCCAAGATCATAATATAGATGTGCTAGGATGTTGTGCCCCCAGGTGTGCATGGTCTTGTGCTCTACCATCCTCTGAATCATGTGTACTAGTCCTCCCTCTAAGTGTGTTCCCCGACCATCTGGGATGATTTACCAGTGATACTTTGAACATCATAATCTGCATAACCAATGGGGCCCACGAATATAGCAGCATCATTAGATCGATCTGTGGCCTCACCATACCATCATGCAATGGACCTCCAAGGAAATACTACATATCGTATTTCATCTCCCGAAATGACCGCTCCACTAGTAAACGTACCTTCTCACCCTGAATTGGAACTTAGAGTATGCGATGCACATCCTCTAGCATAATGGTCATCTCACTGGTGGGAAGATGAAACGTGCATGTGTCTGTGTTCCACCGCTCTACAACTGCCATCAACATAGCATCATAGTACCTTAATTGGGCCATGAGGTACACCCAATACAATCCCATAGTTTGAAAAATATTTGTGTCCTCTGTTGAAAGAGTAGGGGCTAGGTCTTGGAGGTGACTGATTTGTCTACCACCCAAACGCTGCTGCGAACAGGTAGGAATCTAACAAAAAAAAAGCTAAAATATGTCCTATAAGTATTCTAAAATCTTAAATTTTATCCACATCAAAAATCACAAAAGTGTACTAAGGTTGTTCTAGTGTACTCTCCTAAGGGTCCTAGACACTTTAGACCCCTCTTGGGACACTTCACGAAGAAACATGATAATTTAAGAAAAAAAGGGACAATTTGTGAAAAAAGGGGACACTTTGCGAAAAAAGGGGACACTTCACGAAAAAAGGGGACACTTTGCAAAAAAAAGGGACGCTTTGCGAAATTTTCTTCCAAGGCCCTAAATTAACCTAGAAATGCATACAAATCATAAAATAAATGTGTAAGGACAAAGCTAAGGAAGAAAAATCAACTCACTTGATGATAATGCTTGTCGTGGGACACTTGATCTCGAGGATGTCTAGTCTCATAGGCACATAATCTCTATCTTCAATCACTCTTCACCACAATCAAGCTACAAGAAGATAAATGAAAAAATAGTTAAATTTATTTCACTTTTTACTCTTATATAAGCTATAATTAGGGTTAAAAAGTTCCTTTCATTCAAATCAACATAATTGGTGCTAGAGAGCTCCACTTTTTATGCCCTTTGTTGCGTTGGGAATGTGATTCTTCTCCCTTCCTCATAAAATGTCTATCATTATGTGGTATAACTTGGAAATACCCTATGATATGACCCAATTTATTCAATCTGGTTAGACTGCTACCTTGATTTCACCTCCATAAAGCAAGTAGAATCAAGGGGGGGCATACAGCTACCCTCGAATTTTACTTCTAGAAGTTCGATAAGAGGATTTTTGAACAACTAATGAATTCATGTGGTAGGATGTGTGTAATACCCCTTCGTTTTTCTCTTTGGTTTGGACAACATGTCCTTGTTTTGCTTTGATTTGTTTTCTGGATACTCCAATACTTTGATATACTTTATCATGTTGTGTGTTACTTGATCACTATTTATAGAGCGGCATAGACTATTTGTGGTGATGTGATGTATCTTCTTTGATGCTTTATTTGGAATTCTTTGATTAGTGTAATAATGTTAATTTTTTATAACATGATTATTGCACTTGAGTAATTTATTTAGTATGGAACTGTCAGTTTGTGACAAGTGTATTGGTGAAGGGGACGAAATAACATCACTCGCTTTCGAGCACCCTACAATTCCATGATTTCTTCTTCATGATGTGTATTACTATGTTGTTTATATACATGTACTTTTGATATCTCATTTATAGATTTGCAAGTACAGGGCATCGACTCCATCTGGCTTCACAGGTTTGAGCATGTCGACCCAACAGTAAGTTGATTGGGAGATAATAGTTAGGTTACTTGTGTTAGGTCTACACCCTAGCCACAGTGTGTCATCAGTCCATGTTCGATATGTTGGATTGTCATGTCCAAGTTTGCCTTGTCATTTGTTATTTAATTATGCAAGGTTTATTTTATGGAAATAAATGTTAAATTAATGCTTTAAATGATTTTAGTACTTATTTAACTAATTTTAGATAATATTGATGGAAGCTTTTTATTTAATTTATTTAAATTTATTTAGTAAAGCAATTTAATCCTTGTGATTAAATTTATTTATTAAGTAAATAAATAAATTGATTAAATTATTTATTAAGCAAAAAAATTAATTGGATTAAATTTGTTTTAAGATTTAAATTGTGGTTTAAAATGACTTGAGGAAATATCTGTGGGTTGTTGAGAAGATATTTTGAATTAGACATGTGTGTGAGAAGAATTGATGAATCACTCAATTGGGAAATTATTCTCGGAGAGAATATTTTCCATAACTGAGTGAGGTAAGAGGTTGCTTCACGAGAATGAAAAAAGGGATATTTTTCAGAGGTTGTTTGGTTGAAAAATGAAAAGAGGTTCTTGGGAAATATTGCGGGTTCTGTAATTTTGTATTTTTTTGGAAGTGGTGATTTTGGACAAGGCTTTGAAAATTGAACTCTCAAGGCGAGGCTCTGCTCCAAGCTTCAAGAAAACGGGTTCTTTCATTGTTTATTTATTTAGTTTATTTAGAAAATATTGTCTGTACAAAACTCTCTATTTTGTGGAAGCTTTGTTTATATTGATTTTAAAAGAAATGGAAAGATTGTTGTGTAAGAAGAATTTGTATTTGTAGAAGAAGCTTTTAGGTGTTTTAAAAATTGTAAGGCTTCTATATTTCTTGATTTTTCGTGAATAAATTTAGTGCTTCTGTAGGAAAATTTTATAGTGAAATTAGAGAGCCTCTGTGAATTGATAGTTAAAAATTTGGAAAAACCCAAAGGAAAACATTATAATATTTAGAAAAATTTATCGAAAGCTTCTATGTAGAAAATTATTGAAAGCTTCTGTGTAGGAAATTGTTGAAAGCTTCTGTAGGGAAATGATTTCAAACAATAGAAAATTTCCCAATTACAATTACTGTATGAAATATTTTAAATATATACATATATATATATATATATATTATTATTGTGATTAATAAATATTGATTTTGCTGTGAGAATTTTATTGTCGTCCCTACGGCGTCCTTTTCACGAAATATTTGAAGATTATAATTACTTAAATCGCTGAATTTATTTACTAAGGGTTCTTTGTTAATGGTTTGGGGGAGGCATGGGAGGTGCTACCTCCACCGCTGCCCCCATAAGGGGACGACTATGGAGGGAGGCCTCCACAGCCCCCTCCCCAGATTCAATGAGGTTTGATTTTATATTAATTAAAACCATTCGAAATTGCTATCACCCGTTCGCCTTTGGAAACTCGGGTATTTGGAATATGAGTATTTAATGTTAGAATATATATATATATATATGTTTTATATTTGGAAATTGTTTATTAAAAGTTTTTATTTTGACTAAAATAATATATTTATTTTGTAATATATATTATTATATATTTAATGTATATATAATGGATTATATATATATATTAGATATATAACTATATATGTGATATGTTTATACTGCATGTATATTTAATGATTTTTAAATAATTAGTTGCATGCAATGAAAGATTGAAGGAGTAAACTATTAGAAGAAATGGACATTGTATTTAGTTGGAGAAAATAATTATTTTATTAAAATAATGGAGGAAATTGAATACAAATTAAATTAGATCTTTCCTCTCTGTGATTTGGAAGGGCTTTTATTTTGATCAAGTGTTATTGGACAAATTATTATAATTTTTCTACTGATTGAGAATGGATTTAGAAGATCCAAATATTAGTTTCAATTCACGTTTTGATTGCCCATTTTAGTAATTATTTCTTCTTGATTCATCCACTACCCATATATTTCTGGGCGATGGGCGAAGCCCGGATGGTGGGGTCGGCCTTGGGTGTGGGAATGGGTTAAGTGTTAGTTAGTAAGCTGTAAGTCTTCTAGAAGTTATTTATGTGATGGGGGTTGTTGTATTGTGATGTCAACATGTTTTAATACCATTGGGTAGTGCATGGAGTCATATCAGTGATTTACCCGGATTCCATGAACGGGGGATTTGTGCCTCCTTGTTGGGAGTGGATTGTGTGGTTTGTGCCTCTAGTGTTTGGAGTGGGTTTTGACATATGTTTCCTCCTAGGAATGGAGTGATTGTCTTATTTATTTTGTGTGCACTATGGTACACTTGGTGATTGTTTTGGTTGGTATGTTGTCAAGTAGAAGAGTGGCTTCCGTTAGGGGCCAGAGTCCGTAAGAGGTAAGACTGGGTAACCTTCAGAGGTAGTTTAATCAAGTGATAACTTAACTAATGTACTTAGGAGATTAGGTAGTATTTCACACTAAACAAGATAAGTTCTAGCCTCACTCATAGATGCAAGTGCTCGTTTAGGCTTGGGATGAGTGGGAAGGCCTAGAATGGCAGGGTCATCTATCTTGTCTTTACGTGAGGTATTTGATTCCACATTAGTAAGTATGAGGGTCGGGGGTCGGTTGAGGTCTCCAAGATATCCCTCGATGAGGGTCGGGGCCTATGAAGATCCACAGTGGGTAACTCATGATGAGTTATGCGATGACACTCTATCTAAGACAACTATTGGTGTGTGCTTTTATGTGTATGGTTCTCTTAACATACTTGATTTGTTTTATATTTGGAAGCAATGCGACCCATGCCAATGTTATAATATTGTTCTTGTGGTTGTATGGTTCATGTTATTCGTTGTGTCAATATGAGTCAGCATGTGACTAGAGGTTGTAGGATTGGCCATGTATCCTTGTTACTATCCCTAGCATGGGGGGTGGGCCTTCGGGTACCACTTGGTTGGGAGGAACATGTGCCCTATGCCGTTGGGTCCCCTTTTGATCTTCAATTTGTGATGGCGAGGTTTCCAGTTGGAGAGCTCATGGGTTCCAGTTATATTTCTTTTCGTTGTATTTATTTCAGTTGGATCTTGTAATTAATCATCCCTCATTTGTATTCGAGGTGGATAATATGTATTATGGATCACATTTATATGATTTACCTCATTCGGGGAATGGGAGATGTAACCTTATTGTTAAGTTAATGTTATTGGAATTTTATTGTATCTCTTGTGTTATGGTGTAATTTATCATGTAAAGAATGTATGAGTATTTGATTCCTTAAGTAATTAAAATGCTATGATGTATTATGATGTATGTATGGGTATTAAAAGTAATATCAGTCTCATATTCTTAGGGGTTGTTGGCAATAGGAAGTGAACATGTATGTTAATTGTAGTTTAAATAAATAAAAATTGTGCGCTTAAGTAGTTAGTTGCAACTTCCTTTAGGGTTACATGGCGGGGGCATTACAATGTGATTCCTAACATTTTGGTTTTGCAGATAGCTACAGTGGGGGCTTCATTCTCCTGTACTATGATTGAGCTTATGTGTATCCTTTTATGAAACAAAGAGTATTGTTGGAGTCCTTTAGCTTGCATATGCATGTAGAGTCATATGGGTGCTAAAGTGGGGGCTAAATGAAGTGTAAAAAATTGTACACTCTTGAAAGTCAGGTAATTTTACACTTAATTTGGACCTATTTTGGCACCCTTGCATTAATCACCCTTTAAAATCATCATTAATAGGCCTCTAAGACCCATTATTTTGGATCTTAAGGCTTATTTCAGCTAACTTGACAAAATCATCTAAAACATAAAAATTCTTGAAAACCCACTTCAAAAATCTAGGGTGCGACTCACTCACCACCTTGGGCGAATGAGTCTCCCTAGGTGGGACCCATTCGCCACCTTGGACGAATGAGTCCCATTTGGGACTTTATTCAAATTTGAGTGGGACAATCACCTTTTTAATTCAATTTTTTGGTTGTTGTCGGCCTTTGAGATCTAAATAATGGTAAATTAGGTGTTAATTCCTATATAAGCAAGTTTTTGTCACTTTATCATCCAAGCATGCATTTTAAAGAGACAAGCATCAAGAATCTTCAAGCATTCCTTCACAAGAACATTCAAGTTTCAAAAGAAAGCAAAGTTGAAGTCTTGGAGCAACATTAAAGTGTTTTGCATGTCTTCAAGCTCACTTTCATCCAAGGTCTAGCATTGTCAAGGGTTGATCATGGTTGTCTATGGTGAATCATGATGGATTCTAGGTTGGGGAGATGTAACTAGCCATCAAGCCAAGCCTAATGACTTGTTTCCTAAGTGATTCCATCCTCCATTGTCACTCTGCATTCAGCCTAAGGAAGGTATTTTCTCAGATTAAAATCCAAAAATCAATTTGGAAGGAAAGGAAAAATATTGGAGCATAGATCTGAACTTTAAATTCCTGAAAAAAAGAAATGAGACTTATTCGCCAGAAGTGGCGAATGAGTCCCACTACAAGTGTTTTCCAGAACTGTTTACAGATTTAGATACCCTTTTCCTCGAAATCAGTTCTTGTACAAAAGTCTAGATCTGGGACTGATTCACCCAAATTGGCAAATGAGTCCCAATAGGTCAAAAATCTAGATTTTTTAGCATTTCAGAACTTATCCGAGTCTGCTTCTAACTCCCAGGTGAACACAACTCATCTTATAGTTTTTTATTATGTTTTATTTTCATTT
Organism: Sequoiadendron giganteum; assembly: GCA_007115665.2. Lineage (NCBI taxonomy): Eukaryota > Viridiplantae > Streptophyta > Pinopsida > Cupressales > Cupressaceae > Sequoiadendron > Sequoiadendron giganteum. The sequence goes on from CM021102.1 coordinate 558,759,055, forward strand.
TTAGTTTGTTTAATTAGGGATCACATTGAATTAGGGTTTAGCATTGCATATTGCATTACATTTGTCTTTCCAAGTCTTAACTTGGTGGTGAACCCCTAATTAGTTTATACTCAGTCCCTAGGATAGCTCTATTGCAAGATCTCTTTCCCCTTTGCATTGAGATCTCTAAGGTTTGTTCTTGAATGAAAGAGGATGAATATTGTCATTCTAAGTCGCAAACCCTAGAAAAGCCACAATTTTCCACATTTCACCTATGCCATGAGTGTCGGAGGCTAGGGGCATGTCAAGATCCTCATCATCTAAATCACTAGACACAACATCACCGATTATGAGCCATCTCATATCTCCAGGTCTATGGGCACTCCACAGTAATCATCTATAGAAAGGCCATGGTGCTGGTGGAACCTATATCTATCCAAACTACCTCATGACACAATCGTAGTAGAAAGGTATCACTATGTAATCATGCCTCCTTAGTAAAAATTGGTCCCTCTACGTCCTAGTCAATTGGTGTGTCTCATCTGGCCATTGAGGTATCAGTTGGTAAGGTCTCCAAAACTAGCTCATAATATATTATAACTAGTTATAGTATATTACGAAAGTGATCATTGCAGGTGGACTCACTATCCAAGTGGACTCACTGCCCATTGAGAAAATAAAAGATAGAAGAGAGTGGTGGGACACAACCAAATTTGAATTGTTACAAAATGCATCTACAACATGTTGGAGTGTAGTTCCATTGAAGATCAAAATATTGACTTCATACACTTCATACTTGTTAGAATTAGTACTCTTCTATGCTCCACATTCACCTTATATTCACACAACTCACATAAACCAATATTCATTATATGCCCACAAACTCAAAAAAATTTAAAATATCTTACTTATATATCCGCTTTATCCATAGACACCTACAACATCAATTAGGTTAGCCTAATTGGATGTAGTATACAAAATGTAACTTTTTAGCTCAATATACATACATACACTCATTATTTCAAGATTCAAAACTCATAACAATTTGAAATAAGTTGGCATAGACCTAAGATAGCTCCTACATAATGGATCAACACTTATTCAAACTCTACATTACACAAAACTCATTAGGTCTGCACTAGTAGTGACCTAATAAAAAAAAAATCCAACTGTACACCCACATTTAGACACATGTGATGGTCGCTGCAATCCACGTCATTTAACTATAAATTTCAATCCAAGGTGATGTCCATGGCAATATGTAAGAGGGAGAAGAAATCATTTGCATGACATTCTTTTTCTACAAACAGAATTGAAAGGAAATGCATGGAATAAATTGTTGGAAACAAATCTAATATAAGAGCTGGTAAATGAAAATGTTGGAATGAAATCTATCTTAAGAAACATTCAAAGGGAAATTCTGGAAATGTAAATAACAAGGAATGGAAAGATTGTTGGAAAATAAACTATGAAATGAAAACTATAAACAAATACACTACTGCTGCTAAAAATTGAACTCTATTATTTTATAAAACTCTTCCCCATTTGATTCCTTGATTACAATGAATTTATAGAATTTTGAAAGATGAGCCTTATAGCTATGCAACAACTTGCTAGAAAATAAGAACATGTGTTGAGGAAAAAATGTAAGTATTTTCTTCATCTTTCCGAGTCAATCTTCTTTGGTCGTCCAAAAAAAATATGCCTATTTTGCAACCCCTAAACAAAATACAAAAAGACATTTGAATGTTGAAAAAGTCATGTTTTTCCCTTGTGTATCATTAAAACTCATAAAACAACTCCTAGATGCTTGCGAAAAGGTTCAAACTTCCCAAAACTTCCTCCTAGATATGCTCCATTTGTTTGCACAACCCAACAACCTGCCTTAAATGCTTGGAACTACCGCTAGACGCTCTCAAATGCTATCCCTTAATTTCTCATAGAAGCCCAAACTACTCAACCTCTTCATAAATGCTATCATACTTATCCTTCACTTAGATCCTTCTTAGCTCTGGAAATTTTGGAGCATGAAAGCAAAGTTCTAGAGCATCGAACTGGTGAAGTTTTATCTCAAAATATGAACTGAGCTTTCATGAAATTTAATGGGTTTTTTGGCCTTCTTGTCTTCTAATTTCTATCCAAAAATATCAAGAATCCAGATCGTAATTTTCAAGATATGATGAAATATTGATTGCTCCAATTGAAAATCTCTTACTTTCCTCATCATGCTCAAGTCTTGATAAACTTCATAATTAAGAAAAATACATGATTTTATTTGGCTAATAGATGAGACATTTTTTTGTCTCATCATCTCCCCCACACCTAAAATGTTGCAGGTCCTCCTGCAACTTATAGTGAGGTTTGAGAGCTAATTTTTTTCACTTTTATTGCAATTGCTTTGGAGATTTTATGAGAGGTGCACTAGAGATGCTTTTGAAGATATTATGAGTTACTTCGGAGATATCTAAAGCTTGTTGTATTTTCTTCATGGTTGGTTCTGAGAGATCTAGGATGTCTTCACGTGCCAAAATAAATATGCAAAAACTCTTGGGAGTAGCAACTTTTATAGAGAAATACATGTTTTTAAGCTTTTAGAGAAGAAGACATAACATGTGTAAAGCACTTATTTGTAGAAAAGAAACCTATTCTATTCTAATCTACTTATTGATGTAGAGATAGGTTACACAAAACCATTAACTGGTTGTAGAAAATAACATCATTTTCTCAAAGGATGGATCCATGCATTCAATTTTTTGAAAGAAGAGGAAAACCATGAGAAGAAGATGGCTAAATATTTGAACTTTGATGCTCCTCCTTTGTTTGAAATAACAACCTTCTTCATAATTCCTCATTCTAGTAGATGCATGAGTTGATTGGAAAGATCTTGCAATCCTTCCTCACATTTTGTTGCATGCATGACTGGATGCAACTCCTTGTCCTTCAAATATCTAATTGGGAAACCCTCTTTGGACTTTGAAGGTGTCCAAACAATAATCTTGTACTTGCTAGGGCTTGAATTCATGGTCCTCTAGTTTAGGAGATTGCACAAGAGTTGTCACCTTTGCATGAAAGAACCTCTTCCTTTGGATTTTTTGTTTTGCAGGGGATTCTAAAAAATAAACCTAAAAAAACAAAGATTTTCTAAAATAATAAACCTAAAAAACTTGCCAAACTAAGTTTTCTTTTGACTTGTTGTCACCAGATCAACAAAAAATCTCTAATGACACCTTTCCCCGACAACAATGCTAAAAATGATGAAGGTCGCTGCAATCCTCATCATTTAATTATAAATGTCAATCCAAGGTGGTGTCCATGGCAATATGCAAGAGGGGGAAGAAATCATTTGCATGAAATTATTTTTCTACAAATAGAATTGAAAGACAATGCATGAAAGAAATTGTTGGAAACAAATCTAATATAAAAGATGGTAAATGAAAATGTTGGAAGGAAATCTATCTTAAGAAGCATTCAAAGGAAAATTTTGGAAATGTAAATAACAAGGAATGGAAAGATTGCTGGAAAATAAACTATGAAATGAAAACTACAAACAACTACACTACTGCTACTAAAAACTGAACTCTATTATTTTATTAAACTTTTCCCCATTTGATTCCTTGATTACAATGAATTTATAGAATTATGAAAGATGAGCCTTATAGTTGTGCAACAACTTGCTAGAAGATATGAACATGTGTTGAGGGAAAAAGATAATTCTTTTCTTCATCTTGCTGAGTCAATCTTCTTTGGTCGTCCAAAACAAATATGCCTATTTTGTAGCCCCTAAACAAGCTCCAAAAATACATTTGAATGTTGAAAATTTCATGTTTTTCTCTTGTGTATCATTAAAGCTCATAAAAAACTCCTAGATTCTTGCTAATAGGTTCAAACTGCCTAAAGCTACCTCCTAGATATGCTCCATTTGTTTGCACAACCCAATAACTTGCCTTAAATTCTTGGAACTACCTCCTAGATGCTCTCAACTACTGTCCCTTAACTCCTCATAGAAGCCCCAAACTACTCAACCTATTCATAAACGCTATGATACTTATCCTTCACTTAGATCCTTCTTAGGTCCAAAAATTTTGGAGCATGAAAGAAAAGTTCTGAAGCATCGGACTGGTGAAGTTTTCTCTCAACCCACAGACTGGGTTTTTCATGAAATTTAATGGGGTTTTTTGCCTTCTTGTATCCTAACTTACATCCAAAAATATCAAGCACCCAAATTGTAATTTTCAAGATATGATGAAATATTGACTACTCCAACTGAAAAATCTCTTACTTTCCTCATCATGCTCAAGTCTTGATAAAATTCATAATTAAGTAAAATACATGCTTTTATTTGGCTAATAGATGAGACATTTTTTGTCTCATTAACATGAACCTTCAAACTCTATTCCATCTATAATACACACTCTACTGACACCTGTCAACAACTCAAAAAATTCATAAATCCAAATTCCAATCCATGGAGATGTGCGGATTCACCAAAATATATGCACAAAATTGGAAAACACCTCTTACTACTAGGCTGATACACTATCACTCATAACATCAACACTTGAAGCCAACATAAAATGAAATTCTATATTTAGACTCTTCTAACAACCATAATAATTAACATTTTTAGATATAGTTGTCAAGTTCAATCGAGAGATGGGTGCATCGTCGGGTGGTTTTGTTGTGGCGATTTCAGAAGGTAAGGAATTTTCAAATGATGGTAAGGCGGGAAACTTTGCTCCAAGTGTTAGCATTAATGGTTGTTCTTAGGCTGACGTGAGGAGGCAGGTTGATGGTTGTCTTTCAGATGGGACATCTTGTGGGTCCTTCCCCTTGGGCAACTCGTTTGTCCTTCTTTCCTCTATCGGTCTGGGTCTGAATGGTACACCTTTGGATAAAGTGGGGTCTCTTTCTATGGATCTCGAGGTTACTGATACTATTCAACAAGTTTTTGCCTCGATGGAAGGTAAGCCTTGGTCAAACATTTCCAGTTCTAAGCTTAAGGAGAAGGGCTCATCACCCCCGATAGATTTTTTGCTAACTTGTATGCCGATGATTACTTTGTCTTTGTTCCAGACTGTATTATTGACAAGGGTATTCTTTTTATGGAGAAATCTCTTGTTGGTAAGTTTTTGGGGCATCAGCCTAATATTGAGATGGTTTGTAACTTGCCTAAGAATCGATGGCATCTTAAGGGCCAGGTAGAGGTTGCGGCCCTTGCTAAATGATTCTTTTCATTCTCTTTCTCATGTGATGAAGATTTGTTGAAGGTTCTACTGGGTGGGCCCTAGATCATTGGTAAATCTACTTTGGTATTGAAGAAATGGGAGGTTGGTTTTTCACCGAGTTCTTGTTCTTTTGAATCGGCTCCTATTTGGGTCCGCTTGCCTGGACTTCCTTTGGAATTTGGGGATGAGCAAGTTTTTAAAGGAATAGCAGCTACGCTTGGGCACTTGCTTTTTATTGATCATATCATGGCTTCGAGGCATAGGCTTGTTTATGCTCGGCTATGTGTGACTCTGGACCAGGCTACAAATCTTCCTTCAATGGTCAAGATTAACTCTAAATTGGGAGTTTGGGAGCAGGCTATTGAGTTTGAGTCTATCCCTTTTGCCTATTTCCATTGCAAGAAGGTGGGTCATTGGGAAAAAAATTGTCCTCTGAAGCCCAAAGTTCCTTCTTAGAAGGCCCCAGGTCCCTCTAAAAGGGAGGCCAAAGTTTGGAAGGAGGTTGGGAAATGTCCCGGTTCAGGGGTGGATAAGTTGTAGTCTAAGGATTCGCCTACTAGTGTGTTGGATCAGACTATTTCCTTGGTCTATTCCTATCCTACAGTGGATGTCTGCTCTAAGGAGGGTGAGTTTAAGGCCCTAAATGTTGATGAGCTTGGAGGGGCTTCTATGGAGAGTGCTATTGGTGATTCTGGTGTCCTGGTTCAGACTGTTGTGGATGTCTCCTCTAAGGAGGGTGAGTTTAAGGCCCTAGATGTCGATGAGCTTGGAGGGGCTCTAGTGGAGAGTGTTGATTCTTTGGCACTTGTGGTTGCTAAGTCGGAGAAGGTCACTCCACTGAAGATGTTTTATGAGGATTTTCTTTTATCTTCCAAGGTTGAATCTTTGGGTCCTCTCAAGGTGGATCCAGTGATGGTAGTTGTTGAGCTTATGGTTGAATCAGTTGTTTTTGATGACTTGGTGCTCATCTCTTCTATCAATGAGGGTCCCTCTTGCTTTCTTGAGAGTGTGGAGGTATGTACTATGATCTCCAAGTCTCATAATAAGAAGATACCAAACACCTTTGTGGGGGGGTGGCTACTAGGAATAGCTTAGAGCTGGAGTGTGGTTCAGAGCCAAGGGGTAGAGGAATGCCTTCTCTGAAGAAAGTTCAGGAGAGGGAAAGTAAATGTGACATTGTTGATGGTTCACAAGTTACTCTATTTGAGGTGGGCCTAAATGGTCCTTCACATAATATTTAATGAATATACTCTCTTGGAATATAAGAGGATTGAATAATCCTCATCAGTAGGATATTCTTGCTAATATTGCGAGAGATCACCATCCTGATATTATTTTGATTCAGGAAACTAAGATGTCTATGGAGAGGTGGAAATAATTAAGAACAAGTTTTTTAAGGATTATGGGTGTCAGGCTTTTGACTCTGATGGTGCTTCTAGGGGGGTGGCAAAATTTTGGAATCCTAAGGCGGTTGTTGGATCTGCTCTGTTCGCTTTTGAGAATCATGTGGCAACATGTTTTTCTTGTGCCAGAGGTAAGTTCTCTTGGGTTTTGTCCAAAATTTATGCTCCTAATTCCAAAAGCTCTCATAAGCATTTTTGGGGGCGTTTGAACTCTTTTAAGGCTCAATTTTTGTTACAAAACTGGTTGGTGATGGGGGAATTTATTACACCTCTTAATGACGTGGATAAGTTTGGGGGCTCTCAGGTGGTGGATGATAGCCATCTGGATCTCATGAGTTTTTATTAATGATAAGTTGTTGATGGATTTGGATTTGGGTGGTGTGTCTTATACTTGGTCCAATAGGCTTGTTGGTGATACTCTCATTCAGGTTAAGTTGGATCGGGATCTGATATCTCATCATTGGATGCATTCTTATGATTTTTATCTTTCTACCTTAACTAGACTTGGTTTGGATCACTTTCCTATTTCTCTCAAGGCTGATACGTAAAAAGGCCTTCTCGTTTAGGTTTGAGAAAATGTGGACTAGCCACCCAGATTTGCAATCCAAAATTGGTGAGTGGTGGAACTTGAATGTGGCTGGTTCTACTATGTATAAGGTGGGGAGGAAGATTGCTTTTTTTAAGCAGAACTTGATTAAGTGGAATAAGGAGTCCTTTGGAAATATTTTCAAGGATAATTCAGAGATTAAGGAGAAATTGGATTCTATGCAACATCGTATTTAGGCTTTAGGGGCTGATTTCTCGCTCCTTCAAGAGGAAAGTGTTATTTTTGGCTAAATTGCACAATATTGTTGCTAAGGAAGAGGGGTTTTGGAAGCAAAGGTCGAGAGTGATTTGGCTCTAGAGTGGGGACAAGAATACCTATTTTTTCCATCTCACTACTATGAAGCACATATATTCTAATAGGATTTGCAAGATTCTTGTGAATAATGCTTCTCTTGAAGGGGATGATGATATTAGATCTGTTGCTCGATCTTTCTTTGAGGATATTCTCTCAAAGGATGGTCCTAGTGATCCTGATTGCCAACAGGGTTTCCTTAAAGTCATTCCTAGCCTGGTCACAGAGGCAAAAAATAGGGTGTTGGCTGGTATTCCATCGGATGAGAAGAAAAAAAAGGATGTCTTCTCTTTTGAAGGTAATAAATCTTTGGGACCTAATGGGTCCCCTATGTTGTTCTTTCAAACATTTTGGGACATTATTTCTAAGGATGTTTGTCATGCCGCTAAAGAATTATTTGGGATTAGGTAGCTTAAATTAAGGAATTGAATTCGACATTTTTAGTGTTGATTCTGAAGAAGCTTGGGGCTGATTGTTTTGGTGATTTCAGACCTGTTATTTTATGTAATTATTTGTATTAAATATTCTCCAAGGTGCTTGCTTCAAGGTTGCAAAGTGTGCTTTCTAAGATCATCTCATCTCAACAAAATGGTTTTGTGTTGGGTAGGAAAATCTTGGATTCTATTCTTATGGTGCATGAGAACATTCATTCTCTTAAAGTGAATAAGAAGTCTAAGCTTATCTTGAAGCTGGATTTGGTTAAAGCTTATGATCGAGTGAATCAGCGCTTCCTTATCAATATTCTCAAGGCTTTTTGTTTTTTTGAAATGGGTTCTAAATTTGGTGTGGCAATTAATTTCTTCTCCTTCTTTCTTGGTTCTTATCAATGGCTCGCCTTCTGCCTTCTTTAGAAGTTCTTGTGGGCTGCTACAAGGGGATCCTATTTCTCCTCTTTTTTTATTATAATGGTGGAATCTTTGGGTAGATATATTCTTCAAACGGTGTCCAATGGGGCCTCTAAAGGTCTTCATCCCTCTTCGAATCAGATTTGTTGCTCCCATCATCAATTTGTCGATGAGACGGTTATTCTTGTGGAGGCTTTTGTGGTTGTGACTAAATCTATTCGTCTGATTCTTCATTAGTATGAGGAGGCTTGGGGGCAGAAGGTGAGTTTTCCTAAGAGCATGGTTTATTTTCTCAATACACTAGAATATCATCAATTAAAGATTGCTAGTATTCTTGATTGTGGCATTGGGGAACTTCCTTCAACTTACTTGGGGCTTCCTCTTTGTTCTAATGGTGTCCCCAATTCATTTTAGAATGGTATTATTGATAAGTTTCATTATAAATTGGCTAGTTGGAAGGGTGCTTTGCTTAGCCAAGCTAGTAAAATTCAACTTATCAAGTTGACTCTACAAAATTTGCCTATTTATTCTTTTAGCTTATTTCATATCCCTAGAAGGTTTTGGGAAAAATTTGAAAGAATTCAAAAGAGATTTTTGTGGATTGGGGTGGAGGAGAAGAAAATATTGCACTTGCTTTCTTGGGAGGAGATCTGCAGATCAAAAGCCCATGGTGGCCTAGGTCTTCACAAGCTTAAAGGCTTTAATGTGTCTCTTATGGCTAAACAACTATGATATGTGCTTAATTTTGACAAAGAATGGTCTGCCATTGTCTCTTCAAAGTACTTGAGAGGGGTGGAAAAAATCAAAAATTCAGGTAGGGAGAACTTTGCTCCTCCTTAGGGATCTGTTCTCTAGAACTCTTTGCTTTGTGCTCACTTCAGTTTGAATGTTGGTCTATGCTGGGTCTTTGGGAATGGCATGAGGATCTTGTTTAGGGATGAATGGTGGACGAGTCATGACCCCCTAAAGGATGAACCTTGGGTGACCCCCTTTAAATATTTTTGCATTAGAGAATGGGGTGAGCTGATTGCTGATTATATCTGTGATGGTAGTTGGATTAGGCTTGATTTGGTGAATAGGGACTTGGAACCTCTCTAGTCATTCATTTCTCCGATTCATATTCTTGCTAATGCTCATGAAGATTCTGTGGTGTGATAGTTGATGTCTAATGAAAATTTCTTTGTTTCTTCCGCCTTCTTGCCTCAAACACAAATTGTTGGCCCTCCTCATTTTTGGGGTAGACTTTGGAATGCTAAGGTGCTACCTAAGATCAATATTTTCTTTTGGCTTCTTTGTCAAGACAAGATTTTAACTCTTAATAATCTTGTGAAGAGGGGAATCTCTTTGCCAAACAGGTGTTATCTTTTTAAAGAAGTGGCAGAGGACTGTTTTCATATTGTGGTTCGTTGTAAGTATTCTTGGGAGGTTTGGGCGTATATTCTTCAGAGGTGGGATCTTTCTTGGGTGTTTCCTACCTCTTTTTCTGAATTATGGTTTTAGTGGATGGCTTCTACTCTTAATCCAACTCTCTCTTTGTTGTGGTCTCTCATCCTGCCACATTTGGCTTGGGGTGTGTGGAAGGAATGTAACAATTGTGTTTTCCGTCAGCTGGAACTGTCACCATCAAGGATGGATTTTAAAATTTATGATGTGATCAAGGAAAAATTTCTTTATGATTTAGTGAAGTTCCCCTCTAGATATCTTAAGGTGGTAGTCTCTCCTTATGATGTGTTGGTGGGTAAAAACTGGAATCTCTCTTGTGACCTTTCCATTCTAGTGAAGAAGATAAAAGCTTTGAGGGAAGGGGTTCAATGGAGGGCTCCCTCTTATGGTTGGTATAAAGTCAACTTTGATGGAGCTTCTAAGGGGAATTCAAGACCTGCTGGTTGTGGGGGAGTGTTACGAGATGGGAATAGTAGGTTTGTCTCTACGATGGCGTTCCCTTAGGGAACTCAAACTAACCATTTTGCAGAGGCTGCTACAGCCTATCATGGTCTTGTTTTGGCTAAATACTTTGGGGTCTCCAAATTGTGGCTTGAAGGGGACTCTCTTAATATTATTAAATGTTTTCTACTTACTAGTTCCCCTTCTTGGCCAATTGCTCCTTTTATTAATGAATTTGTCTCTCATTAATTCTTTTGAGGAGATTTGAATTTCTCATTTCTTTAGGGAAGCCAATTCGTTGGTTGATGGGGTGGAAAATATGGGTGTGGTTTCTCGTAATAAATGGGATGACTTTGAAACCTTACCTCTTAATCTTATGATTATCTCTAATAATGACTAGATGTCTTGTCATTAAGCTTTTGAAGTTGAGGTGTTGACTCATTTATTTTCCTTTGAGTTGGTTCTTGCATGTCATGGTTTGGAATTTCTCTTTTCATAATTGCTTCCTTGTAATCCATGTTATGATGGTCTAGCAGCGTAACTATGATGGTACTCTGATAGGCAAGCTTACACACTTTCTGGGTATCTTTTACATTCCTCTATGGTATGCTTGTTTAATCTTTTATGTGTAGAAGGTTAAGGTGTTGGTGGATTATTGTTCATTGCTTGTTGCTATGGGTGGTGCCCACTGTAGAGTGGATTTGATCTCTTGTGAGGAGTTTCAAACTAATGGGATTGTGTGGGATCACTTGGATAAGGGTGGGTTTTTCCCCTATTTTCTCAAGCTCCAAGGGCCAAACCTTGAGGCTACAGAGGCCTTTGTTAAGGGATGGAATTAGAGGATTCCGCGATTTAGAGGTGTGGAATTTAATATCAATGAGGAATTTGGTGTGGGGATTACCAGTCTTCCTATCTCAGGAAAGAAATTCTACCGTGATAGAGATGCGACTAAGAAACCCCTGACAAATTTCTTTAAATATGATGAAAGGAAGAAATTAAGATCGATTGGGAGTGGTGGGTATTCTCATAAATCGCTAAATCCATTATGGAGGGATATTGCATTGGCTATTATGCATTTCTTCACTCTGGAGGGTAGGTTCTCTATGATTTATAGTTATCATTTTATGTTGTTAAATCATTTCTGGCATAATGCTCTGGTTTCATTTCCCTTTTATCTTTTGTCTTCCATGGGGCATAGCATTGAAAATCATCACAGGAACCCTAAGAAGGCCATTCTTTATGAAGGTCTCATGAATTTAATGGTTGAACATATTAAGTTGAAGTTAATCCCGACCTCTCCTAAGCCTCGGGCCTGTAAAAAGGCTAGTAAGAATTTTGGGTACGAGACTGGAGATTCGATGGAGGAATGGGAAGGAAATTCTGGTGAAGATGATCCTGAATTTGAGGAGCAATCAGAGGAAATTAGTGACTCTGTTGAGGGTTATGAAGCCTCTAAATCATGGTCAAAGGGTTATGAAATGAATTTTGAGGAGAAAGAGGCTGGTATGAATTTTGGGAAGAAATGTGTGAAGGGTAAGAAAAAGAGTTTTAGAAAAGAGAAGAAATAAGGTAAGAAGAAGGTTGAGAATTCAAAGGCTTTGGAGGAAGCTCCTGCTTCCAACTTCAATCAGATGTCGGATGCTAGCAATGTGGGTGATTTGGAGTCCCCTATTTTGAAGGATGGCGCAGAGGGTGGTAAAGGTATCTCTAGGGCTGAATAGTCGATGGAAGGTATTATGCATGGATTTGAAGGTTTGTTTTGTTCCAAGGAGATTGACTCTATTCTAGGTGCCCATGTCTCTCCTCTAGTTTCTGAGTAGGTTAAAGGGAGTGTTGTGAAGGCGGAGGAGCTAGAAATTTTGGCCGACCTTGTGAACTTACCGAATAAGAACCATGTTAAGGTGGATGTTATTGAGGTGGAGGAATCCCCTATGGAGGATGATATGAAGGATAAGGAGGAGGTTCAAGAGACTCCTGCTGATAATTTGGGTTCTCAAGAGATTCCCCCTATTAATTGGGATGAGGTTAATATGAATATATTTTGTAGGATGGATGAGGATGGAACTCGTAACCTGTTGTCTCTTGTTAAATGGCTCTTCTCGAAGGTTAAGGAGCTCAATGTGCAGCTCAAAAATTGGTAGGATGTTTGTGTGGCGTTGGTGCACAACAATCAAAAGGAGTGGGCAATCAAACGTAAAGTTAAAACTATGAATGTCATGCTTGATAAGTTGGTTGTGAACTCTAACTGTATTGGCTCTTCCCATGAGGAGAGGATTACTTCTTTGGAGGTGGTTGTACAAAAGACTTATGAAGAGAGGTTTATTAATATGGAGAAAAAAATTTCTAAGCTGTCTGAGGATCTGAAGACGATGATCAAAATGAGTAATAATTCTTTGAAGTCGACCGCTAAGGGCCTCTCTTTTTTGAATGAGATGACTGTGAAATGGACTTGTAACCCCCTTGAGTTGGGTAATATTGCGACGGGTTTGGAGGAGGTTTGTCCCAAGAGTCTGTTGGATAGAAATGATGAGTTAGCTCCTATTTTGTAAAAGGTTGCTGATGTGGGTCTATGCCTGAGGATGAGGAGTAAAATGAAGAAATGGTCTACTGTCTCTTTTGAGGAGCTAAAGGATGTGATGGAAATGCATGAGGGGGTCATAGAGGAGAATTTGGCCTCGACTAATGAACTGGAAAAAATATTGTGGCTTTGGTGTGTTTTCTGATTGAGCTGCTTTTTTTGTTGATGTTTTCCTTCTGGGATGCTGATGGGTTTCATGCTTATCTTTTGTAGTCAGCTTTTGGGTTTCCTTGTGTTGTTGGTTCTTAAGGCTCTATCTTTTTTGCAACATTTTTCCTTGTAAAGGATTTCGAGGTCCCTTCAAAGAATTATTTTCCCAATAAAAAAAACCATCATAATTACCCCAAAACCACAGAGCAAGATCTTCTATAGCAAACCCATGCATACCAAAAAGTTGGATGTCTTGTATATTAGAATACTTGTATTGACATTTAGTCAATTTCTCTTTCACCTGTCTTCACTGAATCAAACCTTCTTACAAATATCCATTGGATTACTATCTTTAAACATGTCAAAACTATACAAACTGATCTGCACAATGGTCTTCATACCAGATCACAATGTTGACATCAATGTAAACATTGTAATGCATAATTGTACAACTTGTGATCATCCCACATGCTCATGTTGCCAATAAATGCATTAATGAAAAACTCCTTATTCTTACAAAAATATCCCCCTTTATCATTGATGGCAACATGCATCAACTATCTTCAAAAATATTCTCCCACTTTGATATCAAGGGCAAAGGGCACATACTATAATCTTCTCATATACCAAATATCTCCTTGATTGATATTTCTATCACAGGGATTCAAACCCGCATGCAAAGCTGAAAATTTGTGCAATCCCATGCAACATTGGACTAATTCAGGTTGTGGGTACCCTATATGAAACTAGACCTTCGGATTCTAGGTCGGCTTCCTATTTGATCTTTTGGTAATTTAACGTAATTGGTTGGGAAAAGGGAAGAAAGCTTGAAATAAATGCATAAACTGGACCTAAAGATGTATGGTGAAACACCTAAATGTAAATGATGAGCAAATTGATTCACAAATATTAATCATAAAATTTATTTTCACAACTCAAGTTGGGAAATCTAATTACATAAGTATTTCATAAAAAGGCCTGATCATTTATCCTCTATGAAGGAAATGGTGTTTTCACAACCTAGAGGAAAGATAAACCAGTTGCACAACCTATGACCTATGACTTAAAACTACTTTCGTGTATGTGCATCTATGAATTACATAGAAATTTAAAGGTTTCAAGATTAAAACTCATTAAATTTGAATTCACATCATTTAGATCATACAAGACACTTGAGAATGAGAAGGATAACACTTGATTTTAATGAAAATAGAACGAAAAATTTACAAGTAACAATATATTATAACTTGTAAAAAGCTACTAAGTATATTAAAATCTGTAAAATGAGTTACAAAGCAAGTCTCTTCTTTGCAAAAATTGCAAAGGTAAAAGAAGCAAGAACTAGTCAAAAAAATGACTAAGTCATTTCACTTTATACAAAAAGCCTCTCCAAGGCATGAAGGTGAAACTAAAAGTCAAACTCAATGTGAAAAAATATAACTCCAAAGCAATCCATGAGCAAAAGCAAAAATCCATGAAAAAGAGGGACCACCGCTGTTGCAAAATGGGCCTAAATAGCGCAAAACTCCATCTAATACTCGGTATAATTGAACCGTGACTCAAGAATGGCCTCTGAGTTAACTAAAATTCAAAAAATTGCATGCAAGTGGTATTGAAGGCGAACTAAGAGTAAACTCCACCATTTTGCATGACCGAATAACTGAAAACTCAATCTCCACTTTGCATGACTAGTGTCCTTGGCTCACTCAACTTATATATTTGCATGAATTTGAAAAAAGGATTATGTGAGAAATATTTATAAAAATGATTATTTTAATATTCAATATTGTCACCTTTCCCTTTATCATTACATATAATGTTATAAATATTAAGGGAATTTCTCCTCTTAATATTTATCTACAATGATATTACAATGATGAAACTCCATGCAAAAGAAAGAAGTTGAGTATTCCACCCTAAAACTCACGGCTACTAGGTCAATTGACTTCATGTCAAGACCTCAACACAATAATATGACATGATTTTATTCAAAATAACCTTTGATTCGAATTGGGATATTGGGTAAACACATGAACCCTAAAATCATTACTCTCATTCTTCTCTTTGAATTTTCTAGAAGTCTCACCATGTTGTGCCACCATCACTAGGGTTTTGATCTGAAACTCAAAACTCCTCACATTTGTGTACTTGGAAACAACTTGTTGCGTCACCATAACAGATAGCCAGGATTTGGATGGCTCAAATCTATGCTATTTTTTTAGATTTTCCTGTGAGATTTCTATGTGAATTGTATGGTAAGATTTTCCTCCTCACAACTTGGACATTGCTCTCCATTTTAAAGTACTTTAGGAACCTATGGCATGACCTCCATGATTTTCTGATGGGTTTTCTATTTTTGTTTCTTTCATGTTGATGTTCTTCTTACTGTTTGAGCCACCATTTGAAAGTGAACTAAAGCACCTCTATGGGCTTTGAATGTATTTTTCTGTAAGAAGATGAGGTAAGCTCCTGTTTACCATCCGAGTACCATGTATTTTGAGGGTTTGGCTATTTAATAAAAATGAAAACTTGCATATCTCATACCGCGGCTTGACCTGGGTATCTTTCATTTTCTTTTGTATGCAGGGTATTTGGCTTTTACAAAACCCTGGCCATATTTTCTTTGCCTTAGTATTTCTAATTTGGCCACAACTTGACTTGAGGGTTGTCCTTTGTAAAAAAATATAAAAAGAAATTCAAAAAATAACACTAGTTATTTGTGACTAAAAACACCATTCGTGTATATGAAGGAAACAAAACCTTACTATGCATATTTTGAGAATATCACTAGTGCTCATTCTTTACTATGACTGTCCCATTGATGTGCCTTCATTTTTTTTACCCTCTTGGTGGTTTGTCATCATTTGTTGAAATATAATATGCTCTTTTTACAAACCACCCTATGAAAATCCTTATATTTTGCAAAAAAATGCATGAAGCATTGTCTATCTTGATAAAGAAAAGATTGAAAATGATGGTTTATTCTGCTTATATCGTGTTGTTGTCCCACTATGAAGATGATTCTTTGTTGAGGCATGGTGAATATATTTGTAAAGGGTGACTGCCACTTGAAATTTTCATATCATTTGTATGGAACCATGATCATTATTTAATCCCCTGCTAGGAATAGATACTAAAATACCCTCTATTTAGATCATACTTCCTTCTTTTCTCATGTTAACTGTCCTATGATTCCCATCTTCATGACCACTATCATTATGGTGAGTTCAATGTGTGTCCTTTGTTCTTTTCAAAACATAATAGTTGTCCCTTAAGGGTTATATGTGGAATTGTGCTTTGTTTGATACAGGCTCGTGAATGTATAACATTTGATGTTTCCTCATACATATATGGCCGTGGTATTCTAAATTTCAGAGATATATAATGAGCAATGTTCATATAAAATAGTCCTTGCACTTCATAGACAACACAAACACATTTTGTTTCCTCTTTGTTGCAACTCTGCCTCTCTTCTGTGTTCAACTCACTATCACTATTGCTTGACTGTGATTTTATCATGATGCCTCACTATTCATGGCTATCACACCTAAAGTCATGCTTTTGATATGGAAGGCCTATAGATGCTTGTCTCTATTTTATTATGACTATCTCTAGGCATAAGGAATGCTGCCCCTGTTAATCTGTTTACTATTTTCTTATATTATGGCAGTCATGAATTGTATTTTTTTCCCCAATGATCATTCTTCTTTAGCTTGATTTTTGAATCTATTGCATGATATGGAAATTTATGAATGCACTGTAGCATCAATGTATGGACCCTTTTGATATAACAACAAAAATAATGATGATAAAATCAAGCATAAATAATGGTGATACAAAAGCATGAAGCAAAACTAGTGACAACATAAAACATGAATGTAAACATAGTTTCCTTGGTGAAAAAATGATGCTTCTTTGTTCTGTTCTGTAAAGACTGTAAACTAAATTCCTTTGCATTTAAACATGCTAGGCTCAACCCTTGTGGGAGCCACATTTTAATCCACATGATGAAATGTCGAGTCATGATGGAATTTTTACCTATTCCTACACATTGAACAAACAAGTTAGAAAAATAATTAAAGCTCAAATGTTCATATGGTGATTTCATTTCTATTTGATGATTTGATTCGGATGTCATGAATCTTGAATGCTCATCTACTTCTCTTGATTAGATCTAAGGTAGCAATTATTTGTTTGATTAGATATGCATAAGGTTAAATGTGGAACCCTGAGCTCTAACAACCTTTCTTATACCCCTGCAGGTTTCCCTTTGGAGTTTTAAGTAGATGGACGACTCAAAGATGCTAAAAGAAACTCCAGCAATGGGATTCGTCATTCACCAAGCAATTACGGGTCCCATGTTTAATTTCATGCATTTCTCTTTTTGCTTTTATTTTTTATCTTATGTCTGATGAGATATAGTTACTCCCACGACTTGTGTGGGACCTCATGTTTTTACATTATGAATAAAAGAAAACTATGTAATTTCATGATATTATTTCGAAATGTTCTTCCATAGTATAACTAAAATTCACTTTGTAATCATTCATTGCACAATAATGAGTACTTAGCAAAAAAAAATTAATATCTTGTGTACCTTTTGGCTTGAATTTTCAATTCAGATCTACTTGTTTTGAGTTGTAGCTAAAAATAGGTAACATATATATACATATATACAAGCTGAAAACATAACTGACTCTCCCTAGGAGTGCTATCCAACAAAAATTTGAACTAGAAACCTACCTTATATATTTCACATATGTACACAAAAATTTGAAACAACAACTAAAATGTATATAAAGGAAAGAAATATTGTCACCCGAAGGAGGAAGTTAACTCTTGTAGCTTTTCAAGATGGGCTTGCCATGCTTGTTTTCCATCCTCCCAAATATTCTTTTCTACCCTAAGTATTTTGATCTATGTCTCAAATTCCATTAAAACTTCTTCTCCTTCATTTGGAGTTTTTTGTACTAGATTGAGCTTTGAACTCTCATCAACACTCATCAAGGCACTGGAAATATGTATAAAATTTGAGCTCACCAGATCCCTGAGATTACCAAACCGCATAATGATCTTTTCTTTTAACTCTTGTAGTTGGAAGAACTTCTCATGTAAATTTTCATAGTGGACCTTGTGCTTCCATCTAGATCATGTGCTAGATCATAGGCACTACAAGCTTTTTCAATCTGGGACTCAATTGAGTCCATCATATCCTTTATCATTTTTTTCGATCTAAGCCACTTCATGTAAAATAAAATAAAATTTTGGCTTCCACCACACAAGCTTGTACATGCTTAAGATTTTCTAGAAATTTATTGTGTGCACTGACACACTTCTCTATGACATCCATCAATTTACTATCATTTATCTTTTTCTCTACTAATTTCTCTAGCTTCCCCTTTAATCTGATAGCATACTCCTTAAAATAATTAAGTAAAAAATTTAAATTCTCCATACTAGAGAGGGAATTGCCAATGACAACACCAGGTATAGCTTCATGCAAAGCCTTCACTACTTCATCTATCATTTCTTCACTCTCCTAATGTGTTTCTATAATTTCCTTCTAGGTAGATGCATGGAAAACATCTCCCAATTCAATCTTGTGAAGAGGAGAAATATTCTCCATATCCACATACCCCTTTTGCATAGGCAGTTATAATAGCTGGGTGGACACTACAGGTTGAAACTTAAGTTACATTCTTAGCAAAATCTTTAAAGAATCTCTAGAGGAGCTGGAAGATTCACTAGTAGTATTTAAGCTTTCCTTTGTAGCCTTCTTCAAATCTACTTTCTTATCACTAGTATCAACTAGTGTCTCCATTTCCTTCTTCTCTTCTGCATCACTGGATGCATCCTCACTCTTATGTTTACTAGTAGCTTGTTCTAAATGTTATTTAGAGGAGTGATTGCCTTCGGTGGGTCTTGAACATTCTCAACCTGTATTTCAGATACTAGAGGAGGTGTAGAAGTATCCTCCTTTGCAATGTCTTCTCCAGTAGTTGCATCTCCTTCTTCAACATTTTCCTTTGTATTGGTGTCCTCAACAACACCTTCCTTTGCAAAACTCACTTCACCAGTAATATTTTCAACAACAATTTCTTCCACTTTTGGAAGAAAATTATCTTGTACATTCCCTTCTTTTGTTTCATGCTCATGTCTAGAATCATCATGTTGTACGTCTTCTTCAACATTCACATCTAGATTAGGCACCTCAATATGCATTTCTTCAGTTCTTTTTAGAGTCATTCCTAATTTCTATGCTATCTCAGCTACCTTATTTATAGTCTCTTTTTGAAGCCTTTCGTGATCATTCTAATCATTGCTCATGAGGGTGGTCACTCTCTGCTTTGTTTAGAACTCCTTGCTATATAATTTAGCCAATGTTGCTTTATTATCCTTGGAGAGAGATGCATCAACCTTTTCCAAAGTAAAATCTTTTATCTTTTCTTCATTATCTATAGCCTTTTTCCTTCTTGCAAGTAGTGTATTCCAAAGATCTTTCGAAAACTACTTCTCAATGTTCTGCATATTAACTTTAAAAACAATAATGTATTTTACAATGGATTCTACAATGGTGGCCTTGTCCAGCTCATCAATATTAGTATATAATATTGCAGTCTCTTTAAGCATTTCATTCTCTATAATCCCATTAAATATGTCATCTAACTTCATAAGACTATGTGTCCTTACCAAATATTTCTTCTTTTGATTTTTCTTCTCTATCGATATCTTTTTATCCTTTTCAGACTCAACCTTGTTTTCTCTCATTTCCACTCTAAATCCTTCCATTTTCCTTTTCTACTTTGGATTCATTGTCCATATCAACAATATCAAACTTCATTTTCTTTGCACTAGCTTCACCTTGTGAAACTTCTGATTTCCTCTTCCAGACCAATTATCGTCCTTCTTTTTCCTCTTCTTCATCCTTAACATTAATGCCCAAGTACTGCTCCCTCATTGCCTTGGTTTTCACTCTCCTTCTCATAGGGCCAGTTTGTTGCACTACCAAAGCAACCTTTTCCTTTTCAGGTCTCTTTTGTTGTTTCATCGAAGAGGTCTTACCTTTATTGAAGCACTTGTTTGTTTTGTAGGTGCAGTTGTCTCCTTCCTCTTTGTTCCAATAGTCAAAGGCATAGTCCTGGAGGACTTTGAGGAAACCGAGGGAGTGATAGATATTCTACCAGATCTTTTGACACTTGATGACCCTCTCGGAGAGCCAAACACGACCTTTGCTTAATCAACTTGTTCCTTTGTGAGGCCTATTGCCTCCACCAATTATGCAATCATTTTATCAATGATTTTATTTATTTGAGGCTTTCTCTGGTCCATATGCACCTTAATTGAATTCTCCTCATAAGTGTCGTATCTCTCCTTAGTGGTGTCCCTTGGGCTGCTCAACAAGATTCCAGTTAAGCCAATGATTTCATCTGCAATAACCTCATATCCCAGTTCTAGGATCCACACTATCCTAGGCTCAATGACCTCCATTATGCATTCATCTTTTGTAATAAGAAAAATAATATCCTTTTGATACATTTCCATAGTTTTCTTAGGTATCCTTTTTCTTGCCTGCATCTTTTCTTGAAAGGTTTTAAAGAACCCCTAGAGGGCATTATTCTGGGCATCTGAGTCTCCCAACCCAAATAAATAGTCTCTAATCTAGTGGGATATAAGCCTATCCCTTAGACACACTACATTCTTCATTCTGAGGACTTCATTCAGGAAGTAAAATAACAAATAAATGATTAAAGTTCCAAACTTAAAAGCAAACTTGGACTCTTTGTCTTTTGAAGGTTTTCTAGTAGTTGTAGTCTTAACAATTCACACAAGTTGTAGTCTTCACCCTTCTCAACTATCTCATATGTTGCATTGATGGCGATAGCAGATATTGAATTCTCCTTGTTGGTGAAGTACAATTTTTAACCTATCATCATTGAATTGTACTTGACTGTAGGGTTTATGATGTCTTTGACGGTTAGGGCTCTCTTGTCATACTTCACACCTATTCTCTCCATCATAATCTCATTTTCAAAGACTTAAGTACTAGAACTAGTCTAGTAGAGCACAAACTAGTCACATCCCTAATCACTTATTTGTTGATCAAGTGTGGGATATCTAAATAGATAAACTTGTCATTAATTTTTCTTAGGTTGTATCTCACCCATTCATCTACATAGAAAAACATAGGGAACTTACTCTAGACATCAAGATTCTTCTCCGCCAAAGCCCCAAAATTTGAATTCAACTTGAAATCATCTCCGATGAGCTCTTTATACCATACATCATTCAACTTCATGTGATTATAATCTTCCATTTTAACATGGATGTATGCCCTAACATCTTTCATGTTCAAAACACCATACAAGATGTACAAGAATGCACCATCTAGGTCATCTATCAAAGATTTGTCAGGATTCCTTTTGAATTTGGGTCAAGAATGTTCTAAAACCTCTACAACTTGTGGTGTATACATCTTCACAATAAATTGAAAGTTTTTTCTGAAACTAGGGTAGATAGAAACTAAAAAATACCTTTTGATTCACTTTTCGATTAGGGTTTTACTTGCACCAAAACTCAATCACTTTGATCACTCCACTTTGCTTCTTCACTTCTCTACTCTTTTCAAATGCTTGTTGCAAATGAATCTGATTAAGTGAAATCACTTATAAACCTTTTGAGATTGACCTAGTTTCACATTGAATACTTCAATCATTAGAGCTAACAAACCATAATTGTATGCACAATCAACTTTAAAACATTCTACAAATTTTCATATCATGATATTTCAATCGGTATCTTTTCCAATAGATTAAATACATTGTTATACACTTCATATCCACGTTTTGAAGCATCCACACCATTTCTTTGGTAGGGGATGGAGGATTTCCATTGAAGCTCCCCTTGAGCCAAAGCTCTCAATTTACTTTTTCAGAGGAAATATATGCACCAAATGTTGGTACAGACTCATCCTTATCCTCTATCTCATCCTTATTCTTCCAAATCTTATTCATCTCCTTATTTGTCTCTATCGGATCAATATTTTGTACTAGATCATTCATATTTACCAGATTATCCTTCTTCATATTTTTGCTTCTGTAAAACTTAGAAATATGTCTAGACCTATTGCAATAGTAGCATATTTCATTCTTTCTTCCATTCATTATACATCTACATTGATTAGATTTATGCCCAAATCTATTGCATGTATAATAGTATCCATTGAAAGATTGAACCATTCTACCATTGTTATAACCATTAATTATTTGACTTTTGCACTCACTATCTCTATGACAAAATCTCTTGCATGTAAGGCACTGGTCAAGAAAATATTGAACATTCCAATTCATTCTTCTTCTACATTCCATATACTCATATCCAAATTTATTGGGAGACTAATAGAAACCATTGAAATATGGGTACCTTTGTGTATTCAAGGTTGTTTGACTGGTGGTCTTTTTGCTTCATTCCTTTGATTCTAGATCTTCTTGCCATTGTTCTTCTTATCTTCAATCTTCTTTTCAGGCTGTTTTTTAGATTGATATGTCTTTGAGCTTTCTCCCATGTCAAACCCTAATCCACTTTTTTCTTTAGATCCTTTCTGATTTGCAATCATTTCATCAAGATTTGTAGCTCTTTATCTTGAATTTGTCTTCATGACTACTTGCTTTTTCAAGATCTAATATTAGATTCACAACTTCTTGTTCAAGCTTTGTGCATTCTTCAAATTTTATTTTCACCATTGCATTCAGACATTCTTCAATTCTTTTTCTTTCTTCAACTTGCACCTTTAGACTAGTAATTGTTTCATTTGCTTGCTTCAAATATTCACTGACCTCCTTATGTCTTTCTTTGAATTTCTTGATTTTCTCTCTCATTTTTTTGATGCATTCATATATGCTTCTTTGACATTTTCTTTCAAATCTCTATTTTTACCTTTAGTTCTTTCTTGATCTTCAATAGCAACTTTGAGTTCTCCACTCATATAAAATATGCAATCTTCTTCTGTAGATCCAATATCACCTGAATCTCTTCTGAAGAAGTGGGTAGTGTTCTAACAACGATTTTTTCAACCTCCAAGATCTTCCCAAAGAGGTTAATCTCATTCCAAAGAACCAAGCTCTAATACCAATTGTTGAACTCTTGGAATATTGAGAGGGGGGCATGACTCAGTATTCTCTTAAACCACTTAAAAATTTAAACATTCAATCCTCATAGTGTATTCAACTTGCAGCACTGAATGAAAGCATGAAAACAACCAATAACATCACGTAACACATGAACACTAGATTTTTTACGTGGAAAAACCAAAATGAAAAAAACCACGATGAGGACTAGCTCACAATATATTATAACCGGTTATAGTATATTATGAAAGTGCTCACTATAGGTGGGCTCACTATCCAAGTGGATTCACTTCCCACTGAGAAAAAAATATATAGAAGAGAGTGGTGGCACACAAACAAATTTGAACTATTACAAAATGCATCTACAACATGATAAAGTACAGTTCCATTGAAGCTCAAAATACTGACTTCATACACTTCATACTAGAATCATAATTAGTAATCTACTCTTCTCTTCATAAGCCTTACATTCACACAACTCACATGAATTGATATTCATCATACACACCCACACTCAAAAATACCAAAAAAATCTTACACATATATCCTCTTTATCCACAAACACCTACAACATCAATTAGGTCGGCCTTATTGGATGAAATATACAAAATGTAACTTGTTGGCTCAATATTCATACATACACTCTTCACACCAATATTTAAAACTTATAAAAATTTGAAATAGGTTGACATCGACCCAAGATAACTCCTACATAATAGATCAACATTTATCCAAACTCCAGAATACACAAAACTCATTAGGTCGGCACCGGTAGTGACCTAATAATAAAGTTTTCTAATTGACACCCACATTCGAACACAAAGACCTTTAAAATATATGCCATCTAGAATACAGACTCTACTAACACCTGTCAACAACTCCACAAAATTGCAAAGCCAAATTCCAATATGTGGAGATGTGCAGATTCACCAAAATATATGCACTAAATTGGATAACACTTGTTACTGCTAGGCTGATACACTGTCACTCATAACTTCAACAACAAGAGCCAACACTATATGAAATTATAGATTTAGACTCTTCTAATGACCATCATAATTACCCAAACACTGTAAAGCAAGATCTTCTACAGTAGACAAATGCGGACCCAAAAATCGGATTTCTTGTATATTGGAATACCTATATTAACACTTAGTCAATTTATCTTTCACCTATCTTCACCAAATCAATCCTTCTTGCAAATATCCACTAGATTACTATCTTCAAACATGCCCAAACTATACAAATTGATCTGCACAATGGTCTTCATACCAGATCAAAATGTTGACATCAATGACAACACTGCAATGCATAATTGTACAACTTGTGCTCATCCCACACACTCATGTTGCCAAAAAAATCATGAATGAAAAAATCCTTATTCTTCCAACAAGTTTTTTCTGGAACTTGTTGATAAGTGATGCAAGAGTTTGAACAAATATTTTGAGCATTGTTTTTTTTATTAGACTGCAGGAATCGGGTAGCACGACCCCCTATAAACTGCAGTGCGCATGGTAAACTTTTTAACGTGACTGGCGGCGCTGGCGCGAAATGCCCTCCGGTGCCACGGGGGTGGGGGAGACTAGACCTCGTGACCAACCTCCCACAATAGGAAAGATTTAGCCAACCGAGCTAGGGCCCCAACCCAGTTTGAACATTGTTTTAAAGAGATTTTGGAGCATAATTTTTTTCTCATTTTTAAAAATAAATAAATAAATGGGAATGAACTAATATTATAATTTCCCATACTAATGCATGAAAGTTTAGTTAAGTTATTTTTAAATAGTTTTATTTATAAGTTGTGAACTTTTTAAAAATGATTCCTTTTGTTGTTCTTTAAAAGGGTAGGACAATATATAATTAATATGCAATTTTTAGCTTTCATATGTTGATCGCCTAATTTTTATATGACTATATTTTTATTTAGTTGTAAGGTTTTTTTTTATAAATATTAGATGGTAGAATTTTTGTTTTCCTATTATTATAATTGATTATTGATTTAGAAATAAGGTTATTTTCAAAATTTTCATTTAGTATCAAAGTGAGTGAGTGTCTAATTTTGTGGGTTATAATTTTTTTATCTGGGATCTTTTTAGAAATGATTATGTTGAATGTTTTTCTTTGTCTATTCTAAAATTCAATGGAAATGACTATGATTATTTTGATAGAAAAAGGTTTATGGAAAATTGTAAAAACATGCTATCAAGAGCTAGTTGATTGAAACCTTATTGTAGTCAATGATAAAATAGTTAAAAGGGAAGTAAACAAAAGAATGCTCAAGCCTTATTTCATATCAAATAGCTATGGATAAGAGTTTTCTTGTAAAAAATTAAGATGTGCAATAATAGCCATGGATGCCTAGAACACTCTACAAGAAGCTTACCAAGGTAATGACCAGGTTACAAACATTGAAGAGAAATTGAGGATTTGAAGTTGGAAGAGGTTGAATGTCTAAGTGACTATTGCATAAGAGTAAAAGATGTAGTCAACAACATGACTACTCTTGGATAATTGTTGAATAAAAATGTTGTAGAGAAATAAGTGTTAAGGTACTTAACACCATAGTGGACTCATGTTGCAATAATTATCCGAGAAGAAAAAGGTTTAACAATTTTTGAGTTTAATCACCTAGTCAAGGATCTTTTATGTTTCATGAATAAGATACTTATTTAGCAAAAGTCATGAGAATAATTTTTCCTCAAAATTTTAGATAACAAATAATTAAAGTGAAAATAGTAAAAGGGACCAAAAATAAATAAATATAGGAATCAATATTATTCAAGAGGAAATAGAGGAAGAAGATGTAGTTCAACTATAAGAGGAAGAAGTAGAGATAGATTCGATAAGATAAATTTCAATATTATCATTGCAATAGATATCTAGTCACTTCGAAAGGGAATGCAAATAAAAATAAGTAATAAAAAATGTTAGTTATTGTTATGAGGACAAGGAGGCTTCTTCCAACAATTTAATCTGATCATATAATAAAGTTAAAAACAATCCTAAAGAGGTTTGGAATTTAGATTCAAGTTTTTCTAATCACATGCCAATAAATAATGAATTGTTTTCTAAAACATATGAATGTTTCAAGCCCAAGATCAAGTTTGGTGATGACAAGTTCTCGGAGTTTGTAGTAAAAGGAGCTATGGGGAATTGTTTTCTAAAATATATGAATGTTTCAAGCCCAAGATCAAGTTTGGTGATGACAAGTTCTTGGATTTTGTGGTAAAAGGAGCTATGGGGGTGAATTCTAAAGAAGGTGTTAAATATATCAATGATATTTATTATAATTCAAACCTTAAACATAATTTGATGAGTGTTGGATGATTATGTATAAATGATTATTTATAACATTTGGTGACAATAAATGTACAATCTATGGTGAGAATCGGGAAAATATAGTTGTTAAAATTATACGTATAATGTCAAATAATAGGATTTTTCCATTGAAATTTAGAGAACATAGTAGAAATCATGCAAATATGGCATATGAAGATAAAATTTGGTTATGACATATTAGGTATGGACAATTGAACATTTTGAAGACATAAAACTCAAAAGAGTTAGTTTATGGCTTTCCTAAAATTGAAGAGCATAAATAATTTTGTGAAGGATGTGCTCAAGGAAAACATACAAGATTTTTTTATTTATAAAAGATAGTGCATTGAGGGCCCATTATCCACTTTATCTAGTTTATTATGCAAATTATGGTCCTATATAAATAAAAAGTCTAAGAAAGTTATCATATTTTATTAAATTTATTGATGATTATTTATGAAAGTGTTGGGTATGTTTTTAAAGAAAAAAGATGAAGCATATGATACATTTAATAGGTTTAAAGCCCTTGTAGAGAATGATAGTGGTTGTAAGAAAATTCTTAATAACCAATCATGGAGGAGAATGTTTTTGATAGATTTTATTGATTAAGGTAACATGCATGGTGTCAAAAGGAAACTCATGATTTCCTATAAACTTCAAAAAATGGTGGATTTGAATGGAAAAACTACATAATGGTTGAAATAATAAGGAGCGTGTTATAAAAAATGGATTGAGAAACTCTTTATGGGCTAATGCAATTTCTATTGCAATACATATTCTCAATCAAAGTCTAATAATGCACTTGATATGATGACTCTTTATGAAGAATGGTATAAAAAATCCTAAAGTTAACCATTTTAGGGTTCATGATTGCTTAGTTTATGTTCATGTAGCTCATTGAAAGAAAAAAAAGTTAGGTCCATACATTTTTTTAGGTATAGTGACCAAAGTAAAGCTTATGGGTTGTATAATTCTCTTACTAATAAAATTGTAGTTTCAAGAGTGTTATTTTTTATGAAGGGGGAGTACATGGTCTTCTAAAATATCATGTTTAAAGATAAAAATATATTTGTAATAGTGTTATTACTAATAATATTGTTAATGAGAAACTCACTAGAGTATTTCCATTCCAAGTCCTACAAGTCCATCAAATAGCCCTTATATAATTCTTCTATTCCAAGTGCAAGTCTAGCTTCAAGTCATAGTTCTTTAAGGAAAATAATAAGCCTAAGTATAAGTTATCATAGGAGTACAATTCAAAAACATTCAAAGAAAATCTAAGAGGTGAGATGGTAATTTTTTCTTTATTTTCATAGGTTTAATTTTGAACCATTATGTTTTGATGATGCGTGTACTAATGGTGTTTGGGTGCAAGAAATATATGAAAAATGGATTACATTTAAAATAATTATATTTGGGAGCTTACAAAGCTTCCACATGATAAGAAACATATTGGTAATAAGTAGGTAGATACAAAACTAAGTATAATAGTGATGGTAGTGTTAAAAGAGATAAGCCATGATTAGTTGCAAAGGACTTTACACAAAGGTATATGATAGATTATGGAGAGATATTTGCACTATTAGAAAGAAAATATACCATTAAAATGGTGGTTTCATAGACACCAAAAAGGAAATATAGTATACATCACATTTGTTTGAAAAGTTTCTTCTTCAAAGGGTACTTAGAAGATAAAGTCTTTAACAAGTTCAATAATGATTTGTATGACTTGAAGTAAGCACCAAGAGTGTGATATGCCAAAATTGATGGATATTTTCAACAAAATAACTTCAAGAGAAGAAAGAGTGGACCTACCCCTTACTATAAGCAAGAAGGTAATGATATCCATATTGTGAGTTTGTATGTTGATTATTTGTTGTATATGAGTAGTACTAAAGTGAAAGATGAATTTAAAATAGCTACAATGAATGAATTTGAAATGAAATATTTAGGTCTCATGTAATATTTCTTAGGAATAGAGGTTCATCAAAGTGGATATGGAATCTTCATTTGTCAAACAATGTATTCAAAGGATATGTTGTAGAAATTTAGCATGGTTGATCAGTTGTAAATGAGTCTCTACTCCAACTACTCATGGATTTCTTTTATGTAAAGAATATTATGTTCAAATAGTTAATGAGATAGGTTAGAAAGGTATTTCTAAAATTTTGATATTATTAACTCACACAAGTCCAAATATTGCTTATTTTCTCTTGTTTCAAAGTATATGATTGAGCCATCTAAAATGCATATGCAGGTAGCCAAGAAAATATTGAGGTATGTGAAAGGATTATCATTTTTATATTCATTATTATACTTCTAAATATTTTAAACTTGTTGTCTTTAGCATTTTTTATTGTGAAGGTAGTAGAGATAGATTCGATAAGATAAATTTCAATATTATCATTGCAATAGATATCTAGTCACTTTGAAAGGGAATGCAAATAAAAATAACTAATAATTTTTTTTAATTATTATTATGAGAACAAGAAGGCTTCTCCCAACAATTTAATATTATCATATAATAAATTTAAAAAATAATCCTAAAGAGGTTTGGTATTTAGATTCAATTTTTTCTAATCACATGCCAATAAATAATGAATTATTTTCTAAAATTTATGAATGTTTCAAGTCCAAGATTAAGTTTGGTGATGAAAAGTTCTTGGAAGTTGTAGTAAGAGGAGCTATGGGGGTGAATTCTAAAGAAGGTATTAAATATATCAATGATATTTATTATAATTCAAACCTCAAACATAAATGAGTGTTGGATAATTATGTATAAATAATTATAAAGTAGCATTTGGTGATAATAAATGTACAATCTATGGTGAGAATTAGAAAAACATAGTTGTTAAAATTGTACCTATGTCAAATAATAGGAATTTTCCATTGAAATTTAGATTACATAGTAGAAATCATGCAAATATGGTATATGAAGATAAAATTTGGTTATGACATCTTAGGTATGGACACTTGAACATTTTGAAGATATAAAATTCAAAAGAGTTAGTTTATGGCTTTCCTAAAATTGAAGAGCGTAAATAATTTTGTGAAGGATGTGCTCAAGGAAAACATGCAAGATTTTTTTTATAAAAGATAATGCATGGAGGGCCCATCATCCACTTTAGCTAGTTTATTATGACAATTATAATCCTATACAAATAAAAAGTTTAAGAAAGTTATCATATTTCATTAAATTTATTGATGATTATTCATGGAAGTGTTGGGTGTATTTTTAAAGAAAAAAGATGAAGCATGTGATACACTTAAGAGATTTAAAGCCCTTATAGAGAATGATAATGGTTGTAAGAAAATTCTTAATAACCAGTCATGGAGGAGAATGTTTTTGATAGATTTTATTGATTAAGGTAATATGCATGGCGTTAAAAGGCAACTCATGATTCCCTATAAACATCAAAAAATGGGGGAGTTGAATGGAAAAACTATGTAATGGTTGTAATAACAAGGAGTATGTTATAAGAAAGGAATTGAGAAACTCTTTATGGGCTAATATAATCACTACTGCAATACATATTCTCAATCAAAGTCTAATAATGCACTTGATATGATGACTCTTTATGAAGAATGGTATGAAAAAAATCATAAATTTAACCATTTTAGAGTTTATGGTTGCTTAGTTTATGTTCATGTAGCTCATTGAAAGAAACACAAGTTAGATCCAAAAAGTGAACCCTGTAGTTTTTTTAGGTATAGTGACCAGAGGAAAACTTATGGGTTGTATAATTCTCTTACTAATAAAATTATAATTTCAGGAGTGTTATTTTTTATGAAGGGGAGTACATGGTCTTCTAAAATGCCATATTTAAAGATAAAATATATTTGTATTAGTGTTATTACTAATAATATTGTTAATGATAAACTCACTAGTATTTCCATTCCAAGTCCTACAAGTCCATCAAATAGTCCCTTATATATAATTCTTCTATTCCAAGTGCAGATCTAGTTTCAAATCCTAGTTCTTCAAGGAAAACAATAAGCCCAAGTATAAGCTATCAGAGGAGTACAAGTCAAAAAAATTTAAAGTAAATCCGAGAGGTGAGATGGTAAATTTTTCTTTATTTTCATAGGTTGATTTTGAACCATTATGTTTTGAAGATGCATGTACCAATAGTGTTTGGGTGTAAGAAATGTATGAAAAATGAATTAAATTTATAATAATGATAGTTGGGAGCTTACAAAGCTTCCACATGATAAGAAACATATTGGTACTAAGTGGGTCTACAAAACTAAGTATAATAGTGATGGTAGTGTTAAAACAGATTTAACACATGATTTGTTGCAAAGGAATTTACACAAAGGTATGTGATAGATTATGAAGAGATATTTGCACTAGTAGAAAGAAAATACACCATTAAAATGGTAGTTTCATGGACACCAAAAAATAAATATAGTGTACATCACATTGGTTTGAAAAGTGTCTTCTTCAATGGGTACTTAGAAGATAAAGTCTTTAACAAGTTGAATAATGATTTTTATGACTTGATGTAAGCATCAAGAGTGTTATATGCCAAAATTGATGGATATTTTCAACAAAATAACTTCAAGAGAAGAAAGAGCGGACCTACCTCTTACTATAAGCAAGAAGGTAATGATATCCATATTGTGAGTTTTTATGTTGATTATTTGTTGTATATGGGTAGTGCTAAAGTGAAATATGAATATAAATTGCTACGATGAATGAATTTCAAATAAAATATTTAGGTCTCATGTAATATTTCTTAGGAATAGAGGTTCATTAAAGTGAATATGGAATCTTCATTTGTTAAACAAAGTATTCAAAGGATATGTTGTAGAAATTTATCATGGTTGATTGTAAATGAATCTTACTCCAACTACTCATGGATCTCTTTTATGTAGAGAAGATTATGTTGAAATAGTTAATGAGATAGGTTACAAAAGTGTTTCTAAAATTTTGATATTATTAAAGTCTAGATACCACTTATTTTCTCGCGTTTCAAAGTATATGATTGAGCTATCTAAAATGCATATGTAGGTAGCCAAGAGAACATTGAGGTATGTGAAAGGAATTATCATTTTTGTATTCATTATTATACCTCTAAATATTTTAAACTTGTTGTCTTTAGCATTTTTTATTGGGAAGGTAGTTTGGATGACCAAAATATCACATTTGATACTTATTTTTCACTTGGTTGAAATTCGTTACATGAAACTCAAAGAAGAAAATTTTGGTTACTCTTTCATCTAAAGAACTAGAGTATATTGCAATCAATTTCATAGGTACACAAAAATTATGGTTCTAAAAAATTATCAAAGAAATTAGGGAAAAAGAAATTCAACTTACAATGATAATTTATAATAAAATTTAAAGGAATCTAATAGGAGAAAAACTTCCAACACTAACCAAATAAGAGAGACATGCATCTAACATCTAACAATTTGAAAAAAAAAAACTACAAAAGCATTCACCACAATGCATGATATTTACCCTAAGAAAATCCTTTTTGAAAAACCCCAATCTCCAAATTTTGAAATTGATATTCACAATATCAAACCCAATTACAATAGATCAATATGATCAAACCTTCCCAAGAGAAAAAAACAATATAAGTTTAGATAAAATTCAACATAACTTTCTTATAAAATCATAAAAATAAAAAATATACATCTCCAAACTATGAAACAATATATATAGGAAAGATCCAAAACTAGAAACCACCAATAGTTTCTAAAATCATGTGAGAATCATGAGCTAAAGATGACATCAAAATCTCCTTGCTGATGTCAAAACCAAGGAGAGAAAAGTTAAAAACTTTCTTCTTTTACTAAAATAATCCACTTGTGATTTTATTTTTATTTTTTGTAACCAACACATGCAAACTAAAGTTATTCCTTATCTTATCAGAGTGCACATTTAAATTCCTCTTTTCATACTCTTTTTAATCCAACAACTTGTATCCACCTTAGAAATTCTCATAACTGCATTTAACAATTTTAGAATAATTAAATGATAATTACAAATTGTCAAATTAAAATTAGATGTGACAATATAATACAATTAAATAATTAAATATAAATATTAAAAAAAAAAAAGATTGACACACATTTTCCCAACAAATGTGAAAAACTATCAAATGACCAAGAATCTAATCCATTACTAAAGTCAAATTATTTTGATTTGAAATTTGATTCAAAAGAAAAAAAAAACTGAAATATATAAACACTCAAAAAAAAATGTTGGATGAAAGAGTTGCAAATATTTTTATTAAACCAGTTGCAAAAATCCAGGTTTTGAAACTTCAAGATCAAATTGTAAATCTGCTCAACATCAGGGGAAGTATGTTGATAAGTGACACTGGTTGCATGGAGGGGTTTGAACAAAAAAATTGAAAAACTAATTTTACAAGAATTTTACATATAAAAGTTGCAGTTTAAAAATAGATGCTCACTATCTTTTGATTCTTTGTGTAAGTGATTTTGGAGTGCCATTTTATTTGCAGACTATTCTTGTTTTATTTGCTATTTTAAAAGGGCATGAACTGTTATTTCAATTAAGTTATTTTTATCAGTTTTATTTATGGACAACGAACTCTATTTAGAACACGCCTTTTGCTGCTCTTTAAAAGAGTGAGACAATACATAATTAATACACAATTTTTAGTTTCCATATGCTGATTGCCGAAGTTGACCCTTATTTGTCATATGATTTTTTTTTTACGGTTTGTTCATTTAAATGTCTGTCACTTTACGTTTTATGAAAAAGTTTAACTGTCAAAAAAATTTAAATATCAATTTCAAATCTATTCAGAAATAACTATATAAAATTAAAAATAGTTTAATCCTTATTCAATTCATTATCTAAAATTTCAATATATTCACCAATAAAACACAAATGTTGTATTATCTTGAAAAAAATCAAAGCTCGCAAATCACATGAAATTTTTTGTTATGGTTTTTTTTTTTTTTGATAAAAGTGGCTGTGCCACTAAACTTTATTGAGAAAGGAAAGAAGATACAAAGTGTCAGATGAAACTCAATCCAAAAATGGAGAGCCAAAGTTAAAAACATAGAAATTTAAGTGCATACTAAAGTCTCAACTAGAAAATTCAAACCCAAGAGAGAAATGCTTTTACCACCCACCGACCCCCAGTCTAGTAGATGCT
The DNA here is from genome assembly GCA_007115665.2 of Sequoiadendron giganteum. NCBI lineage: Eukaryota > Viridiplantae > Streptophyta > Pinopsida > Cupressales > Cupressaceae > Sequoiadendron > Sequoiadendron giganteum. Next base: position 558,792,601 of record CM021102.1, read on the forward strand.
AGACCAGTATGCAAAGCTCATCTCAGACAATGAGCAAAAAATAATTAAAGACACAAATACAAATCTTCACCCTTGGAGGATAAGCTTGCCTCATAATGGGAAAGAGGCATGATATTATAATCATGAAGTGCCCTTGCATCGATTGAGATTTCAGATGCTTGATTAGATATCCTTGATCTTGCCACCATATCAAATAAGAAGTGCAAATCCATAAAAATATCGACACCAACAGCAAGGATGTCGGTATCAACCTTTCCATGCAGATCATTACAATCAAGAATGGTCCTTTCAAAATCATCACACGTAATTCTTGCCCTGAGGACATGCAAAAAATCTCCACAAAAACTATTAGAAGCCAAATTGTTAAAATTAATAAAACCACCAATAGGGAATGAACCTGCATTAAACTTGTAGATAGACAAAGCTTCATTTAGATCAAGTTCAGAAAGAACATTGGGCTGAGCAAATTGAGATGCGAGCACCATAATCAAATCAGGGTCCAATAGAATATCCATGCAAATGGTGAAAAAGCGAGATAATATTTCATAGAAAGTGGCATTTGCATTTTCTTTAAGCCATTGAGGGCCCACTACCTTTTTACAGGCCAAAAAAGTGTCAGCAAAATCTAGGCAGAAAAATCTTCCCAACTTTTCATGGTCAAATGGGTGGGAGTCAAAAAAGACTTTTCCCTTTGATTTAAATTTATTCTATACCAAACTGAACCAAAGTGCAAAGATATAATAAAGCGAAAAAACCAATTTCTTAAAAACCACTTGCCAGAAAAGGGGGGGCATCTACCTTTTATATACCATGCTTGAGAACACATATTACTGGAGTCAACATTTAATATTTTGGACAGGCCGACAATGGCGAAAGCAAAGGAGACTGGCCACATAAAGAGAGTGAAAATAGCCCATTGTCGGCTTAGCTAATGAATGCCAAAGAATAACATCAGAGGTTCTGAGTATAGAATAAGCTTTGCATGGAAGGGGATTACCAATTTCACATTTAGCAGGGGAGATAGGCAGAGAGGCTTTGAGAACGTAGACTACAAAAGCCATTTTATTAATTTTCCAGATTGAGTCAAGTAGATGGTAGTGGCATAGTTTCCAAGAGGTAGATTGTACGTGTGAGAAACTGATATTTATTTGCATTTATATTCACATTTAGAGGCATTTTGAATCGAGTACTCTCATTTTTTGAGTTTATGAATCTGAGCTCTCCATAAGGCCACTAGTTATCTAACAGATTTGATTATCCATTTGAAACCTATAAAAGAATATTTGGTACCAATGATTTTACCTTCTCCACGGGCTTCTATCCTGCTTTGGGTGCAACAACTGAGTATTATGCCGAATGTGAAAGTTGATTGTTAGCCAATACAAATTATTTCTTATGGCGAGAATGACTACCTTTCATAGTGCTGGGGCAGAGCCAGTCCACCTAGTGCTTATGCACCAAAGACCCGATTCTATCACTGGGAGAAGAACTCACCTCAGGCGAACACAAAAATCAGTAAGTTTATGTTTTTTTTTTGTATCTCTCTAATCTAAGCCAGTTCACTCATTGCAAATATTGGTGAGAAAAGAGATACAAGTACTAGGATTTTTTAATTCGTGACATTTGAGCCTTGTACTTACAATCTCCAGAAATGTACAGCCTAGGAAGCATTAATCTATTTTTAGCTTGAGCCTTTATGCTTGCAATCGTGGACAAGTATTTTAAAAGATATCCCTTCCGCTCACTTTGAGTTATGTCTATGATAATTTCCTGTGCAAATTGTGTATATGCAATTCATTTTATGCATTTGAAAGGCTATTTAGTCTCTTTCTTTAATAGATTTGACTTTATGGCCCTATGAACGGTATAACATTCTGAAGATATCACATGAAGTGACTGGCTTCTGCAATTACCCCACACCTGTCAATCCCATATAGGGGAGATCACACAAGCATAGAGGGATGTGGAGGCAAGACCAAGATATATCAACTGTCACCACAAACCATAGCTCCTTGATTTAATATGGGAATTTTTTATTGTAGAAGCTCTTTATAGTCCCAAAGGTTATCAATTGCTAGATTAGCAAGGTGATCGACCATAGAGTTTTCCTCCCTAAAGCAATGAGATACTTCATAACTCTTTAAGTAATGATAGTTGCAAGAGAACTCTATCTAGGAGGTATTGAAGATGCCAAACATGAGATTTTCTATTTTTAACAGAATTAAAAATGACCATCGAGTCTCCTTCTATTACAAGGTCTTTAATCTGAAGAGAAATAGCCAGCTCCAACTCCAAACTTAGAGCTTCTAATTCTGCTTTATTATTTGTGCCAACAAGGATAGATTTGCAAGCAGCTTTAATGACTTTTGAGTCTGAGTTTGAAATTACAACCCCAATCCCAGAACTTCTAGGATTGCCTCGGGAGGCCCCATCATAGTTTAGTTTGAACCAGTTCATAGGAGGGGGGATCCATTTTGCTTCTCGTCTAGCTTTACATTTGTCAACCTTACTTGAGATCGACCCATGAAAGGGTAGGGACTTGATTGAAGGCCATAAACTTAGTATATGAGTATCCCAACTTGAGAAGCATTTCAGGCTATTGACTTGTTTGATAATGTAAGATTTCACTATTTCCGAAATTGAAATTTCCAGTTTAAGCAGAATATCGACCAAAGAGGACTGATTATGTCTGAAAATTCTATTGTTTCTTTCAAGCCAAATGTTCCAAATGAGTAAGGAGGGGGAGACAACCCACATACAGGAAAAGAAGGAGGAACGAAAATACTGAGGCCATGTCGTGAATTGGGATAATAATGAAGGACTAATCATAGACTGCCGCCCTAGCTTCTGGAATAGCCAGTACCAGCATTGGGAGGCAAAGGGACAACTTAAGAAGAGGTGATCTGTAGATTCAAGGAAATACCCATAAAATACACAAGGAAAGGCTACAGTAATGCCCAGTCTATCCAGCCTTGCACCAGTAAGGGTCCTATCTTGGAGGGCAAGCCATGCAAAGGCCCCTACCTTTGAAAAACAAGCAGCATTCCAGAATAATGCATGAGGTAGCTCAGATTTGGGGTGGGAAGATAGCAGGGAATTATACCCATCTCTGACTGAATAGTTCCCAGATTTTGATTCGGTCCAGATCAAAGAATATTCTTTATCGAAAAAGACTATAGCTCTTTTTTCCAATTCTTCTGAGAAAGAAGATTTAAGTATTGGTGGAAGAGGAAGAGAAGCAATCGATTTCCACCTGACTTTAGGGACTGGCTAAGAGAGATCTACAACAAAATAGTCTGCCACTTTAGAGCCCCATTCAGATTTAAGCATTCCAATTAGGGAACCCCAATCTCTGATTTGAACTAAAGCTGGATAGCCATTCCACACATCCTCCCAAAATTTGGCTTTTCTACCATTGTGTACCAGCTAGGAAAGGTGGGGGAGGATGAAAGACCTACAAGAGGAAATGAAGTTCCAAATAGCAGAGCCTTTGGGGAGAACAGAGGGGTAAAGATACACTCTCTTGGATAGGGGTGAAGGTATTTTGAAAACATTAATTTCCCCCACCCCAAGTATGGGTTTTGATACAACCTCTAGGTAAGCTTTGCCCCTAAAGCTAAATTCTGGAGTTTTAAATCTCTTATCCCTGCACCCCCCAAACCTTTCAAAAGACATACTTTATCCCATGTAGTTAAAGGTGCTTTTTTTTTTCCCCCAACATTATCATTCCATAGAAATGAGCGAAACACAGATTTCAAGTGGCTTAGAGTGTCTGACTGAGCTTTGAGCACTGATAATAGGTAAATTGGTATAGCGTTTAGAACTGATTTTATCATCTAAAGTTTCCCAGCAAATGACAACCACTTATACTTCCAAGTGAGGATCCTCCCTGATATCAAGGAGATTGCTTTGTCCCAAAATGAAGGAGATATTTTACTAGAAAATAATGGAATCCCAAGGTAGGAACATGGGAGAGAAGCTAGCGGGAAACCCCATAATTTTTGCAACTTTTTCTCTATGACAGGGGGGACGTTGAGTAAGAATAGTTTGGATTTTGACGGATTAATCATCTGACCAGAGGCCTTAGAGTATTCAGAGAGGATTTCCTTGATGATTTTGGCTTCTGGGATTGATGCATGCCCAAAAATAAGGGTATCGTCTGCAAAGAGACCATGAGTCTGATTTGCCTGCAAATTGTGGATGTGAATGCCTTTCCATAGGTTACGGGCTCTAGCAGATTGGATTGCCCTACTTAAGCCTTTTGCCATAAGAATAAAAAGAAAGGGCCAAAGGGGGTCCCCTTGCCTTAGGCCCCTTGAAGAGGGGAAAAAACCACATGGGGATCTATTTAACAGGATTGAAAATCTTACCATTGAGATGCAAGAATGTATCCACTTAATCCATTTAACAGAGAAGCCAAGTTTCTGAAGAACAGCCTTAAGGAAATCCCAGTTAACTTTGTCATAGGCTTTCAGCATATCCAATTTTAGGATCATTGCCGAAATCTTATGTTGATTGATGGAATGCAGGATTTCATGAGCTATTATTGCTCCATCAGAGGTTTCCCTACCAGGAACAAACCCTCCTTGCTCTTCTGAAATAACTTTAGGAATGAATTTAGCTAAACGGATAGTGATGGCCTTTATGAGAATTTTATAAAGAGTGTTGCACAAGGAGATTAGCCTGAAGTCAGCGAAAGAGGAGGGATTATCCACCTTTGGAATTATTGCAATAAAAGTGGAATTGATTTCTCTAAGAATAGTCTTGTTCCGTCTAGATTCTTCCAAGGCCCACAAAACATCTTGGCGAATTATATTCCAACATTTTTGGAAGAAAAAGGTAGTAAAGCCATCAAGACCTGGCGACTTATCAGGTGACATGGAAAAAACAACAAGTTTTAATTCTTCTAATGAGAAGGGACCCATAAGGGAGGCATTTTCTTCTTGAGTGATTAGAGCTGGAATGGAATCCAGAAATGAGTTACTCATAGTTACAGGCTCAGTTGTTAAGAGATTTTGGAAAAAAGTAGCAGCTTCTCTCACGATTTCTTTCTCTTCAGTCAATAAGACTCCAAAATTGCTCTTAATTGAAGTTAGCCTACTTCTTTGTCTCTTGAGTTTGGCTGAAGCGTGGAAGAATTTTGTGTTTCTATCTCCCTCAGCAAGCCAAGATTCTCTCGACTTCTGCTTCCAATAACATTCTTCATGTAGAAGAGTCTCATCAAGTTGAGAAGCCAGAGATTTTTGCAATTCATAAGAAGTTGCATTCATACCTTCCTTGAAAATATGTTCATTTAGAGTTTTCAATTCTTGCTGAAGACGGTTTTTTTCAACAAAAATGTTCTTGAAATGAGTGGAGTTCCAAGTTTTAATTTTGGATTTTAGGAAGTTTAGTTATTTAACCAGATGAAACATCTGGGAGCCTGAGAAAAAGGGGGAATTATCCCACCAAAACTTAACCATAGGAGTGAAACTTGAGTCTTGAACCCACATGGGTTCAAACTTAAAAATATCTTGTTTGGTGCTCTGTCTTCCAGGATTACTAATTGTATTGGGAAGTGATCTAAGCCCGGATACCCCATAATTGATGAGTAAACGTCTAGATCAGAGTTTAACCAGCTCGCAGATAATAAAAAGCGGTCCAACCATTCAACGATTTGACATAAATCTTTACGTTTGTTAGTCCAAGTAAAGAGACCATTTTGCTGTTTGCAGTCAATGAGACAATTCACCTCAATAAATCCTTTGAAATCTGCCATGGCCTTTTTGTTTGGAAAGATACCACCCATTTTTTCTGACTCATCCACAATTGCATTAAAATCCCCACCTAGAATAATTAGGGAGTCAAAGAAGGATTGAACAATCAAAGATAGGAGGTCCCAAAGATTCTTTTTCTCAAGGATATTTATTGGTCCGTAGACATTCACCAACCAAAAATTTGTTTTTGTTAAGTTGCTTTTTACTAATGCCAGAGCCCAATGTGAATCAGCAGCAATTAAAAAATATTGATAATTAGAAATAAATGTAAAAATCTTAAATTCACTGTTACAATTTACAAGAAGTTTCTAAATTCATATAGAAAATAAATCTTGTTAAAATATTCAAAAAGTTAAAAAATAATTATATTATATTTTGAAAAGATTTTGTATTAATATATATTTTTATAATAAATATTATAAATCATATATATTTATATAAAGCAATGATAATTATTAGTAAAAATGTAAAAATCTTAAATTTATTGTTAAAAATATTCTATAAATTAGAAAGAACTATATTTAATCTTGAAAAATTCTATTTTGAACAGATTTTGAATTAATAGATATATTTATAATAAATCATATATATTAATATAAAGTGAAATTAGAAAGAATTATTCCAATTCTAAATAATCTTTTTAGAATTTAATAATAATTTTAAGTGTCATATTTATATTATATAAAAATATAACAAATCAAATGATACATCTAATAAAATTTTAGGTTGTAAAATAAGATTCAAAATGAAAAAAAAAAGGGTTAAATACACCATCAAATTCCACGCCTGCAGTTTCTGGTATTACAATTAATTATCAGGTGCAAATTCTTCAAAACCGCTTTTATAGCTAAAATAAAATTAGGGGGAAGCTGAATTGGGCGCGGATCTGAATATTGACTGTTAATCTGACATACCTGTTTTCTTCAGCCTCCGTAGTAGTAGTAATCATAGTAACAGCAACACATTGCCATTTTTAGATGTTCAAACAAATACTTAAAGATGTACAGGTCCACAAATGCTATTCTGTTGGCGCAAATTTCAAAACATGTAAGATGCAGTTTATAGCAGAGTGCTTTCCATAGAGCTTGGGGTGCATGTATTCCCGTCCCGTACAATATTTTTGACAGGAAATTGCGTAATTCGAATTCTGTTGGGTCGAAAACTCGAAATCGTTTGGTCTTTTCTGACCAACACCAGATGACCTCTATTGCTTGGCTTATCATGGTCTCCTTCTACTTGCGAAGCACCCTTTCAACAGTTGCTGTTGTTTATACACAGCACAGGTGTCAATTTCCCAAACCAGAGTAGAGACTAAAGCAACATCGAGAGCAATGAATCTTGTAACTAATATGACTTACTTTAAACTGGTATTCATTCTCCAAGTCATGAGGTTCACGATGGAATTCAGATTCAACATTGAAGCTCTTACGGTCATCCATTTTATTGGGATTGGCAGCAGATCCAGATCCAGCTCTATGCTCTTGTCCTTCATTATTTAGAACTCTTGCGTGTGAATGAAGTGATAGGTGAACTGGAAAGCGGTTCTTCTTGAGAGTGGGAGGTTCCCGAATTCAAATCCTAAACGTTTTGTCAGTTAAAAAATAAACCATTCAACCTTGAGCAGAGCGTGCTTTATCAAGATAACATCTAGATTTATTGATAACGAGAGCAATGGATTACCTCCTGGTGAGATGATTTCTTTTCTCAGCATTCAATCAACATGTGTTTAGAGTAAATTGGAGGGGTTTTTTTATCATCTTCCCTTGGCTAAGCACCTTCAGCTCTGGTAAAAATGGCCGACACAGGGCGGTGATCCGAAAATCTACTCTCTGCCCTCTCATATGACACTTGCTTCATTCCTTTCCCATACCAGAGTATCCGATCACACCTGCGAAAGGAAAACGAAACTATATGGGTTGAAGGTTTGAGATCTGATCAGGGTGAGGTTTGAAGGACAAACTACACGTATTGCATGGTCATACCAGGCTGGAACGCGGCTTTTTTCCCCTGGTTTGTCTTGGGTTCCGCAGTACTGGTCAGAATGTACAGCATATTTGTATGTTGGGGCGAAATTCAAATGCCCTTCACGCCACCCTTCAAATACTCGTCCCGCATTTTTCTCTAATTGGAGCTGCTATGACCACGAAGAAAAAACACTCATTTAAACAAACAGCTCGGGAGAATTTCATGAGTGCAAGTCTTGTTAGCAGATAATTCACCTGATCTCTCAGTTGCAGTGTCTTCCAGTCTTTTTTATGGATAAGAGATTTTGCTTCCGACTCTGCTATGCTCAGCCGGTAATTCAAGTCGCCCAACCAGATAATGCATCTGCAGCGAAGCAAATTGCTTAAAATCTTTCGAGAAAGAATTACTTAAAGGTACCTATTTCAACTTACTCATGTTCTTCAATGGTTTGTGGCAACTGCAAGCCGAATGTGAAGTCTCGAGGAAAAGAGGTTCTCTTTAGGATCTCTGCAACGTCGGAGTTTCGGTGGATTAAGTCACCTTGTTTCTGACCCGAAGCCAGGTGCGTGCACACAAAGCAGAAGCTCGCCCGATGAAGTGACAAGCTTACGGAAACAGATCCCTGCGAGAAAACAGCGAGCGTTAAAAATCAGTACAAACAACAATTTTAACAGGGTGGAATTCCCGATGGAAAAGAGCAGAGAGTGAACCTTGTTGCCTAGGCAGCCCATGATGCCGCATCCCACGCAAGAGACTTTCAAGTCCCGGATGTGATGTCTCACCTCGGATTTCACCCACACTGTGATGAATATTCCCACCATTTGTTTGCTTGCAACTCTTCTGTAACGCTTTCTCTCGCCCCATGGGCCATCCACCGTAAACTCGTCTATACCGTGGGCATCTTTCAGAATCCATTGTCGATCCAGTGGTTCGCCTCCATCGGATAAGGGAAAACAGGCGCTCCTCGAGATAAAATCGTTTTCTGGCGCAGCCCTTCTATTCAACACGCCTCGGATGAGAGCATCCCATTTATCGGCCGCCCGGCTGTTTTCTGCGCCAAAAACATTCCCAGCCTTGAGCGGAACGATCTCCTGGAGCCTGTTAATATTACACCCACATCAACATAACAATTTACATTACGCTGAATCTTCCAGTGCCAATTAAGAGTATGCATACCCAATAACAAATATATCGCACGATTCTTTCGTGATAAGCCAGTCCTCCAAATCCGACGTGTCCTCCGGTGTTCTTCCACCAACATTCCAAGTCCCTACAAACATCCTGTTTCGCATAAATGCAGTAATTTCTCAGTATGCACAATCGAACTGCTGTACGAAACAAAAAAAATTGAAATAAAAACCTGTAATTGTAATTATCAACACATTCCATCAATAAAGTCTCCGACTGTCCCCGCAACAGCGCTGGACAACTCTCTGGTGATTTGTCTGCAAAATTTAAAATTCCCATTCAATAGAAATAGCATTCCATATATAACTATTACTATTATTAATAGATGCGCGTATCTAATGTGGTATTTACCGAGTGTAGGGACCCCATTGGAGAAGTGGGCATCAGCTGCTTCGTCCTCTGCATCGCTCTTGAATTTGTCCCCGCCTGATTTCCGGCGTAGCCATTTGTTTGCCATCATTCGAGGCCACATTACTTCATCAACTCCTCAATATCAATACATATACAGTTGTACACTATGCCTTTCAATGGCGAAGTCGTCTTTAATCCTTCCTTCCTCTCAGCAATCAATGCAGAGAGAGGGGGAGCGGAGTGTTTATTCCTCCCAGCTGCAATTACTCGACATTCCGAGGAAGTATGAATGCAGACAACACAAGTGGAGGGGGATACGATCTCAAAGGTGGATGTCCCACCGACAGGCTTTGGTGATGGTGACGAAAGGAGCACGACTGTTTTGGCGTATGGAAAGAGAATAGGCGCTGGAATCCTCTGCAAAAGCGGCAAAGAGAGTGAGTAAGCAAGAATATGAGTGGGAGTCGGGCGATGGATATGTCAGCCTTTTCTGTATTCCTGATTGATTGGGTGCTTGTTGAAGGATGTTTGGATACCATGGGCGAGGGTCGGACGATGAGATAATGGATATATTCAGTGAATACCAGAATGAGCGCCACATGAATGTCTCTCTCAGACTTTATTCCCGGTCCACGCTGCATCACTAGATATTTCTTTTAGATCACGTTGTTAACGTACTATAATTGAAAATGGCAAAAATGGCATCTTGACTATTTAGTTTTGTCTTTAATTTGGGCAGTGTCTCAATTACTTAAAGCGCAAGAAATGTACATGTTTTCCTTTTCAATAGTATTGAATTACAAGTTCATCAGTCGCAATCGCCAACTCAACATTTCAGCCAGTACTTATTTCTTATCATAACAACATAGCATTTTCGCATTTCATGAGAATGTGATATTTCTCATTATTTATGAGCTTTGTATCTTAAACAACTTTCACACCCTCAAACAATTATTTGATTGTCGTTAATCTATGAAATAATTTGTTGGTTTTCAGTCATCGATTTTTTCTACTCGTCCTGAATTTTCTTAGGGGAGAGGGGTCGATAGTTGTGCAAGGTCCAATAGTCATGCATTAATTGTGATTATAATACCCACTCTTACCACATATTTGTACTATATATTGTAAATAAATTAGTCCAAATGTAAATTAAAAAAATAACCAAATGTTGATCAAAAGTGGATCCATCCTTGAACACATGAGAACCTCTTAATGTTATATATAAAAAACATAAATACATTCATGAAAAAGTAAAAAAAATGAAAAAAATTGTCTCAAATAAAATATCATAACTATCCACTATAAGTGTGTCATTTAAAAATAAAATGCTCATTTAATAAAATAAGACACTCATTTTACCAAGTATTGTTATCACAGTGGAAAAATATTGTTCTTATGTGTACAACTATTGGGGTAGCAGTATACAAGCATTGGAGTATTTTCTATTAATAGTTTGTTCTATGACAAATATAAAAGGTGAGCACAATAATTACCATGTATTTTCTCATTAAATGTTAAGAATTTTCAAAAAGTTTTAGTGTTCAATTATTAATCTATTTTTGTTTGATATAAGTTGTATTATAAATAATTATGTGTTGTTTTTATAACAACAAATAGTTTTTTGGTGTTGAATATAAAGGCTAGAGATATCAAAGATTTATGTTTACCAATAGGTATTTGGTCCATTTATGTTGCATATTAGTTTTATTGTAAATAAAAATATGATATTCTACAAGCAACAAATGATTTTTTTGTTCAACTACTAGGGGTCCCATGATTAAGTTTTGGTCAAATATTTAAAAAGTCAAATTTTAAACACAAGTAAAAGTACAAAGTTGTGTCACACTTTTATAAAGGAAATGGCCAACATTGATCTAACATTTAAACTTGAATCACTAGAAAGTGGCATATATGTTTTGAATTTTGAAATGATGTAAGCTAATAAAATGTGTATTTTTTAGTATGTTTTATATTTGTATTTTTTTGACAAAATTAAAAAATTATTTGAATATAGTTTTCTATAAATTAACACTATAATTTAGTTGCTTATAAAATGTTGAAAAATGATGTTCCACTCGATGTCAAGCTTTATATAGTAATTTTTTTTTTTTCCTTCAATTTTTTTGTGTTTATTCATAATTTGAAACTTTAGGGCATGGATATTTTGTTTTGAAAATTTTAATAAATATATATTTTTAAATAAATATTTAAATGTGTGTGTATTAAAAAACATCTGTTTCCACTCGACGTCAACTTTTATATTGAATATTTATCTAAAAATAAATAAACTATACTATCTTAATCTAGATTCTTTTATCTAGGGCATCATATTTTTTTTTTAAATAAGTTTTAGTATTTTTCTTGACATGGTAATTGACCTAATATTTTTGTGTTGATAACCTATTTTTAGTATAAAATATAAATAATAATTGAACTATCAAAATAAATGTATATTGAAAACTGCACTAATGGATCTACAAAAGGGTGTTTTCACATTTTTAAAAATATGTTATTTATATGAGTCAGAGTAGTTGAAACATTATTTTTTTAGTAAATTCGTCTCAAAGTGGTGCTATATATGCATTTAGCCAACAATTTTAGTTGAAAAAGTTGTAGACATATTTAACTTATCTAGAATGAATCTTACTAGATCACATGTTTGACCAAAATTGATTTTTAGTTATAAATACTAAAATTCACCAGTGCTGATGTGGCGATTGCATGATGAATAACACCTTCAAACCTTAGTTAGAGATAGATAAGAGGCTAGTCCACATTTCAAAAAAAATTTGAAGGTTTTATGGTATTCTAGTAAATCACTACATGTTGTCAAAGTTAGCCTGCACGACTACTAGTCCCTCTCCCCTAGTGCACCTTAAATTATACATCCAACTTGGACATTGAGATTTTCTATACAAGAATTACGAACATTAAATTATATGCACAATAGTGATTCTACAATTATACTTAAGATTTTTTTGTAATCTTTGCAAATTTTCAATATATTACTATAAATTAGGGGCAGCCAAATTTTTGTAATTTATGCCATATTAGGTCAAAATATATCTAATTATACATTGGATAAAACTTTTATATTGAATGGTGTGGTCAAGATCACCTACACAAAGGGAAATGCTTTTTTTTATCGAAACCTATTGATAAGTGATGCAAGAGTTTGAAGAAACAATTGGAGTATTGTTTTTAAGAGATTTTGGAGCATAGTTTTTTCTCAATAAAGAAAGGGACATGAACTATAATATTAATTGTGAATATTAAATTCACGAAAGTTTAGAAGTTCTTTTTAATCAATTTTATTTATGGATTGTGATTTTATTTTATTTTGATACCTAATTAAGGATTTATATTGATTTTAAAAAAAATATTACATGAATAACCCCCTGGGTGATAGATTTGTTGTACGCCATTGCCAATCCTAGACTAGAAAATTTAACAAGTCTGACCAATTTTCTAGACCAAATCATCCCTACCCAAAACCATGGGGAAATAACCCCCCTGAGCACCTTGATTTCCAAAATTTCCACATAGGGACACAGGCCCTTTCCTATTTGGATTGTAAGCGCCGACATAGAAATTTGTATAAACATAAAAATATATACTATATAACCATGCCACTGAGACCAGGTTACATACCATAAAACCACTGTAACAAACCCAAAATTCACCACAACCAATGAACACAACCTTTAACTAGAAGCCCCACCAAACCGATTTGTATCCAAGAAACCATTTGCATGGGTAAAGGCTTTGAAGTCTGAGACCCGACATCCATGTTGAGATGAAGGAATATTTAGCACCAACAATGGGTAGTCCACCCCAACCGCCACAAGCTCCTTGTGAGCAACCAACCCCATCCCCTTCAAATCTAGTAGGAAGGGATAATACTTTACTACCTCACCTTGTACATAAAGAAACCTCATATCTTGCGGTTATAGAATGCCCATTCTTGGGGAAGCCACATAAAGTGTTTCCTCCAGGCCCACCAACAAATCTACATAAAAAATCCTTTTTTTTAGTACCTCAGCCTCCCGTTTGCCCAACCTTATTTCTAGAATTAACACCAATAAATGTGAGGTTATATTGGTGTCTACTTTGTATGACTCGTCATTTTCCAGAAATCTCTTTGCCAAGATCATCTTCACCATGACTAGGATGAGGGTATCATACTTCTTGAGGATATGCTTAAGGTGTTGGTCAGTGATCAACCTACAGAATGCCATTTTCCTAACAATACTCTGTAAGTGAATTGGTGTGATAGCACCTATGCTCATTAGAGTTTTAAAAGACATTCTTACTATGAATTTCAATCTCTCCTCAATAACCCCAAAAATATAGAGTAGCCCACACCAAAATTTCCAAACTAGCAAAGGTTCCTTAACATCCAATAGAAATTTTACAAAACACAAATATGATGGATATATACACCAGGCACAAGTTATACTTCAACCAAGCCATTGATCATGGAGGGTTCCAGCTTGGATATAGTTCCCCATAGCCATATTGAGTAGATGTGCCACTTCATAAAATGCAGATTACAAAATACCTTATTACTTCATTATAGTTTGATGTGCCCTCCACACCAATGTACAATGATGTCATCCCTAGCACTCGTCATCCTACAAGTGCACAACCACACAAAGGTAGACACCAATGATCCCACACCACCCCCAAAATATAATGGAGCCATAAATACTACCATCATACGCATGCCAAATTACATATTGAATCTCAAGGAAAGATTGCAATGTCATTTTATGCATCTGAATGTGGGCTTCATATGATGCCCTGCATTTACAATATTAGGTTGAAAATACCATCGGTTAGGATGGATACACACCACCCAAAGCCTACGATGTGGTAGACATGGTCAACACTTCAACTAAGCATCTAAGTGCCACACATTAAGCCCATAATTTATAGTCTTTACACAACATTTATGTTGAAAGATGCATGCCCTTCTGCCCACAATTCTATTTTTCAAATCTATGTAGAAATTTTCTTTAATGAAATATTATTTGTGCCCAAATTGATAAGCACATTAGCCTCTAATTTTATCTCCCTTAGAATATGAGTCACTATTGATAGTTCAAAGCTATCCGATAGCCCAATTGCAATTTCTGATTTGGTGTTTAGTTTCTAGTTTGCCAACTTTTGCATCCTCAACATGTATTGATTATCAGAGAAGAATCACTTTCCACTACCAAATTCCTAACCTTTAGCTCTTGACATAGATTTAGACCAAGAATCATCACCTATATAGTTCTGCAACATTATTTTTCCCCCTAGGGAGAGGCTCTACCATCTTACCAAGCACCTTTCCATTCCAATCCTTGACTAGGAAGTCGACCCCTGATACACCTGAGATACCTCTTGAGTCCCCGTAAAAAATGAGTTTATGCCAACCAATATCTAGTGGAGTCTAACAAATCTTGATTCTTTCTTCATGTGATATGGCCCTGCCCTCACCAATGTATGGAGGGATCTTCAATCCATACAAACTTCAATACATCTTCACATCCCATTCTATAAAGGAGGCCTTTTGGAGGAATAGTCCCCTACCTTAGAATTGACTAATTCAATCGTGCCTGCCTCAAGCTTATTTTGCAATGCTTGTATTGATAATTCTTTCTCTTGGAAGATGTGTCTATTGCATTCTTTCCATATCTCCCATATTAGCAACGAAGGGCTTGCAATCCATAGACTATTATATAGTGATTCCTTGTAGAGAATTGGCCAACTATTTAACATACCTAATAGGTCATTGGGAAGTGTCGATTGCCATTGGAGCTTAGCTTTGAATCATTTCCAACAACATTATGTATAGGGAAAATTTAAGAAGAGATGGTCATCATTTTCCTCATCTTGTTTGCATAGGCTACACCTAGAGCGATCATTAAAACCCAACTTGGTGAGCTTATCATCCGTAAGAACTCTCCCTTGTGTCACTGCCCAAGTGAACATGCCAACCTTTAGGAGGCAATACTTATTCCAACAAAGAGTGTTGGGAAGAGAGGCTCCACCAAAGCCACTATCTGTAAGCACAATATACATGACCTTCACATTATGTCCCATTTGGAGATGCATTCCACTGTAAGACATCTTGACCTTGTCTTATGTAAACTTAATGATGTTTCACAATTTCTTCAAAAGTGGCAACTTCCCTAGCATCTACACCAAGGCCACGAAGACACCTCCATTCAAAATTTATTTTTCCATGCTAAGAATAAATTTTCATCTAATCACTTACCTTATCTCCTCATGCCAGTTTTTCACTACTTTGATGTTTGTCAATGTGGTCTTGACAAAAAATTTAGGATGACTCTCCTTGAGTCTTATCAAAAGGAAGCAAAACAACCATCCTTAATTTCCCATGTTAAGAAGTCTTTGATCAAATCTCTACAATTGTGCATGAAGTTCCAAATTTGTGAGTCATTAGGTAGAGACTTTGTAGTGAAAATTTTGTTTGCTTCCCCACCTAGATACTTCGCCCTTAGTATTTTTGACCATTTAAGATCTAAATTTGTGCACATTTCCCATATAATATTTTCCACTTGGAAGCACCTTATTCTAAAGAAAAAGATACTTCAATCCCGCCCCATTAGCCTCACGACATTCGCATAACTTTTTCCATTTTATTAGGGGATGTTTATACTAGTCAGAGTTTCCTTTCCAAAAAAAAAATCATTAAATTAGGTTTAGGGCCTTACTAACTCTGATGGTTAAAGGGAGGCAGGAGATCATATAGGTTGGTAATGCAGTGAGCACCAATTTCAACATTGTGAGTCGACCAACCCATGATAACCATTTGCACTTCCAAGAGGTCATTCTATTTTTTACCTTCTCATCTGGAATCCCAAATATTTCTTTGTTGCACCCCTCTAACAAGAAGAATAGAAAAATATTTGCAAGCAAGCTTCCCTTTCTTGAACTTTGAAGGATTCTCAGTATCTGTTTCTCCTTTCGAGTTGCAGTATTGAAGAAAAATACTTTAGATTTCTCTTGGATGGCATCCTACCATGAAGCTTTAAAAAGAAGTTGTCCAACAATTATTTGAACCACCTAGCCTCACATTCATGTACCATGCCAAACAACATTAAGTCATCAATGAATTTATGATGGGTGACTTCAAGTAGGCAACTAGTGACCTGCAATTCTGTCACCTTCCCATTACACCAAGAATTGGTGATCAATCTATCCAAAGCCTCCACCATTATAATGAACAAAAATGGGGAGAGAGGGTCCCCCTGATGCAACCCCCAAGAAGCATTGAGAAAACCTTCTAAGGATCCATTTAACAATATTGAATATTTTTAGGGCATGAAATCAAATAAAAAATCCAATCCAACCAACATCTATTGAAGCCAAACGCTTCCACGAATTTGAAGAGAAATCTCCAGTTTACCCTTTTATATGCTTTTCTGATGTCTAGTTTAATTAAAATTTCGTGTTTATTTGTCTTATGAATGGATTGGATTTCTTCTTCGGTTATGATGATATGATCTAGAATTGATCTCCCTAGCACAAAACCCATTTGTTCCTCTGAAATGATGCCTGGAAGGATCTTCTTGACCCTATTCTCCACTACTTTGTCCAAGATCTTATATAATATTTTGCACTGGGCAATAGGCATATACTCCTCTAGTGATTCTAGTTTCTCTTTTTTGGGAATGAAAGAAATGAAGGTATTATTGATTTCTATGAGCACCCTGCCTGAGCACCTTGAATCTTGAATTGCTTCAGTCACCTCCAATCCAATCATTTCCAAACAATGTTGAAACAAGGCCACATAAAAACCATTTAGGCCAAGGGATTTATCAAGGTGGAGTTGAAAAGGTGCTTCTCTTATTTCTTGCTCGGTGATCTTACTATTTAGCATGCCATTGTTAGAATCAATAACACATCTTGGGATGGAATTAATGAAATCCCTTTGTTCCACCAAGTTAGAATCGGACCAATTGTTTAGTAGATTATGAAAATAATCCACCATAGAAGATTTCACTTCCTTGATATTGTCAAGAGTTTTGTCATCAATAGTTCTAATACTAGATATCCTATTGCACTCCCTACGTAGTTTGGTAGAGTTATGAAATAACTTCATATTTTTGTCTCCTACACTCTGCCATAATTCCCTAGATTTTTGAAGCCAAAAATCTCTTCTTTGGCCAAAAGATCATTTAACTTGCTTAATAGTTCCTTTTCTTCTTGGAAGCTTTGGAGATCCATTCTAGATTCAATAACCTTCTCCGAGAGCTCTTTCAGAGCACCCTCCATCCTTCATTTTTCTTCAAAAATGTTCTTAAAACGTTCTTTGTTCCACTTTTTATATTTTAATTAATCATCTTCAACTTGGCTGCAATATTGAACATTTTTGTACCCCTTGGATTACATTTTGACCATCATTGCTTGGTTAGTTGCAAATAATTTGGATCCTCAAGCTAGATATTTTCAAATTTGAAGGGACATCTAGTCGACCCCCTTTCATTAGCAATTTCTGGCCAATTGGAAAGTTATTTGATCCAACACTAGGAAAAATATTGCATTCCAATGCAAAGGGGAATAATATCAAATCATATTTTATTAGGTACCTATAATTTTTCTCAACAACGCTACTAAAACCAACCTTCCTATTTGACTAGGTGTATTGCTCATTTCTCGTTTGGATCTCAAATAGCATATTCCTCTCTACAAAGCCTTCAAAATCTACCTGCAATTGCATTTTTCTGCTCACATCACCCCTCTTATCTGACACTTTCAAAATTGCATTGAAGTCTCCCCAAACAAATAGAATTCAAATGAAAGATTATTGTGCATGATGTCCAATTCATGCCATACTTGGCATTTTTTAATACATCAATTTGGCCCATACACATTTACCAATAAAAAAGAAAAATTTGAAGCTAGGCTTCTTACCTTACATGCGATCCAACATTTGTTTGTCACCACTTCCTTGATTAATAAATTATGAGGTCTCCAAAGGATCATAATCCCTCATGAGGTCCCATCAACATTTACCCCAATCAACTGCCAAAATTTCATTTTTCATACTAGAGAAATTGCCTTTTCTTATTCCCCTAGTTTAGTCTCTTGTAACATACAAATTTACACTTGAAAGGATTCCAATTGATGCCTAATTAGGCATCGCTTGTTAGGGGAATTTAAGCCCAGGTAACATTCCAAGTTATTATTTTCATGGCTTTTTAGGAAGGGCTTCACCCTTCTCTACTTTTAACATCTCATTTATCTTCAATTTTCCATTTGCTTCACCATCCCATTTGAGCTTTTCCTAGTTCAAGATTCTCCCATGTCTCTTGCATTCACCATAGTCAAGAGAGGATTTTAGTGTATCCTTTTGAATGATTCCCAATTTACTGAACTCTCCCTATTCCATTTCTATTACTCTTTGTCTTTTGCATGATTTATGGGCCATCACCACATCCACTTCGTCAATTTCAACATTTTCAAGAGGTTGACCATTAATCCAGTCATCAAAAAAAATTTCCTCACCGATGATTGATCCACTCTTGGTTGAATTTTCCAATTCAACTAGCTCATTACCTACTTTGAAGAGGGAATCAAGGTCTTAGATTCTCTAACCTTGTTTCCTAGGAAATTAATTACTTCTGCCACTTTATGTTCAATATCCCTCTTTTGACTCACTAGATCTCCTTTTTTTGGATTTGGTTCTTCCATCATAATAATAACTTCATGCTCCTCCTTTTCCTCCTCTTGATCTAGATTGGGCGCTCTTTTTATTGATTCATCCTCAGATCAACCAACTAAGCCACCCATCTTCAGAGCTTGGGGAGTGGGACCTTGATTTACAATGGATGACTATCACCATCCCAATGTTTTAACTAGGATATTCTTGGGGCACATATATAGAATCAATTGCAACGAACTACTCTAGTCTATGAAAAGTTTGATTTATCACCAATGCTAACTATTCAAATTACACTCGACACAAATTCTCACATAGGTGCTTATGTCGTCTATGCCTAACCACTCCTTTGCATACACAAATTTTCCTAATTGATTTTTGATGTCTTCCAATATGTTTGGTGCCCAAAATTCAAGGGGGAGGTTTGTTAGTTTATACCAGTCCTAGATCTTCTCCATTCTATGTCGATAAGGATCAAAGCCTAACATCCATCGATGAATGTAGAGCCCACATTCATCCATGATCCAGATTCCTTTTTTGATTTCCTCCCTGATTTTCTCTCAAGGGAAGATCACCACAAAATATCCCTATGCTAAGGCTTTAAAATATGACACCCCCCATTTTCGGTGCCACAATCTCATCAGGTTGTCCCAATTAAGACTCACACCATACCATCTAACCAGGAGTGCCAACCATTCAATTTGATCTTTCAATAACTTGAAGCTAATTTGAACACAAAACCATTGTTCTCCTACTCTGATTATTTAGCCTTCCGCCATATCCCTTATTGCTTTTAGAGCCCTTAGGAAAGGTTCTTATGTCTTGTGGTTTTTCCCCACTCCTTGAGCCCTTTCCATAGTTTCATCCCCATCTAAGATTTTTGTTTTTAGGATTCTTTTCTTTACTTTAATTGAACCTCCTATTGTTTTGATGACCTTGATTCCTAGCTTTGTCGTGTCACTTCCACCATCAACTACCATTCCATCCACTTGCCCTTTTTCTTTGATTCAGGATCCATCATTCGCTTCACTGATGCCAAGGTTCATTATTCACATGGTTCTTTAATTGATCCTCAGAAAATTTAGCTTCCACTTTGTGAGCCCAATTTACCTAATTTCTACTTTAGCTCAACTCCATGCCTACTAGCTTCTTCGTTGAAACTTGATGGCCATTTTCATCGCACTCGTGCTCCCGTCTTGCAAATTTTTCCTCCTACTTTGCCTCCTCTCACACCATAATATATACAATCATATATTTATTTATTTTATATGGACTGTTAATTTTATTAAAATGATGTCTTTTATTTTTTAAGAGTGAGACAATAATGTATCATAGATTTTGGTATCCACTTAGGGTTCTCTAACACTTCTAGGGTTTTTCACCTAAATAGAGAGAGAGGGATACCAAAATGGACAATGTTACATTCAAATATTAAGTGCTAAGGTGGGATGTAAATTGTGTGAATGTGTCTAAGTGCAATGATCTAAATGCTGGAAATTGATAAAAGAGACTAAACACTTAGAAAATGCAACTCGCTTGAAGACACATTATGATATGTAGATAGATAGATTGAAGTGCAATACAAAGCAAGATAGAAGGGGAAAATAAGGAGTGCACCTATAAAATAGAAATGGCTAAAGTGGAGATTGTAGATGTCCCTAAAATTTTGCAAAATCTGATTTTTAAGCCTGGTGGGACACTTATGCCAAATTGGGTGACTTAGTCTAGTTTCAGGCAAATTCTGGAAAATTGCACCAAGGCCTGTTTTAGCCAAATGGGTATCCGGATCCATAGAAATCTCTGAAAAACTTGCATAGTGGGACTAAGTCGCCACAACTGGGGGACACTTTTTTTGTCTTTTTTAAAGATTCTAAAGGGGAATCTATAGACCCCAACCTGCACTTCTGCTCCTCCAAGTATTCGGACCAAAAACCTTGATTTACGACCTGTAGGTGTTCTCCAAGATCCAATTAGGGTTTTTGCAACCTTGAAGGCTTTGATACTTTGATGACAACACTTCCAATATTCTTCTTTGACAAATCTGCAAACAAGACCAACAAATCACATAAAGAGAGCAAGAAATGTTGAATGTTAGGGCATGTGGGTTTGCCTCAGTCAAACCCCTTCTAGGTAATTAAACCAAAATGAAGAGATAATGTAATGAAGAATGAAATAATGGAGTTAGAGACTTGCCTTGATGATAGATCTTGAGTTGTTGCAACAATAGTTGAAGAATCTGCCCTTGAATGCTTGCTTGATGACTTAGAATGCTCAAACCCTAGATTTCTTGAGAAGAATGATGACGATAAGGAGATAGAAGAATGAGACTTAGGAGATTGAAAAATGAGGGGAAAACCCGTTATTTATACATGTTGTTGCCTAATTTCCCAAAAATAACACATTGAAATTGAGCCAAACTTAGGGTTTAGGAGACAATATCTCACCAAAATTTTGGATTAATTTTGATTTTTATGCCAAATGAGACTAAGTCACCCAAGGTGGTCACTTAGTCCACCTGGGAAAATTTAAGTGGTTGTTGAGAATTAAAGTCTGATTATTGTTGCTTAATGGCATTGTCTTCTGAAACACACTTAAGTAGGACCTATAAGTGCATTAATAGGTCATTTTAGCATAAGAAAGGGTTAATTTATTGATGACAAGCCTAGAAAACTATAAAAGTTTGTTGCAACTTTTTACAAAACTTTGAAATAAGACTTGGTAAAGGGTTAAAAGAGGTTATTTAAGTGAATTGTGATAGAAGGGTCCTAGAAAAGTAGGAAAATGTGTTACTTCACAACACTTTTACAAGACACCATAGAATTCTTATTGATTTACAAGGGTTCAAGACCTAATGTGAAAGTGTTGAGCACATTACAACATTAAATCCAAGAAAAACTAGGCCAAAAACCATAAGAAAGGCCGAAATGAGTGAAAAGTGTCAAGGATACACTTTTTTGCGACACAAATACATAATTTTAATATGCATTTTTATCTTTCATATATTTATTTGTAATGATGGAAATTGGCCCCCTTCTTGGAGATAGGGAAATTTATCACTTAATCTAGACCTATTCTAGCACCCTTGGATTAATTAACCTTTTAATTCATCATTAATAGGCCCCTAAGACCCATTATTTTACATCTCGAAGCTTGTTTTGGCTAAAACCCTAACAAAATCATTTAAAACACCAAATTTTTTGAAAAACTCACCCTGAAAAATCTAGTGTGCCTGACTCCTTTGCCACCTTGGGCGAATGAGTCCCATTTGCGGATTTTTTAAGGTTTGAGCAAGAAAATAACCTTTTTCATTCAATTTTTTTGTTGATATCAGTCATTGAGATCTAAATGACAACAAATTAGGTGTTGATGCCTATATAAGAAAGCTCGTAAGTCACTTTTATAGTCTAAGAAAGAATTTTTCAAGAGAAATTGCAAGATTCAAGCATTTAAAGTCTTCAAGAATTCTCTCACAAGAGCATTCAAGTTTCAAAAGCAAGCAAATTTGAGGTCTTAGAGCAACATTAAAGTGTTTTTGCAGGTTTTCAAGCTCATTTTCATTCAAGATTTAGCATTTTCAAGGGTTGATCATGGTTTTATATGGTGAATCATGATAGATTCTAGGTTGGGGAGGTACAACTAGCCATCAAGCCAAGCCTAATGACCTGTTTCCTAAGTGATTCCATCCTCCATTATCACTCTACATTCAACCTAAGGAAGGTACAAGAATTACTAGGGCTCATTTGGGTGATTAGATATCTCTCAAAGTGATTCATTCATTGTCATATTTCATTTATGCATCTCATTCTTACACATTAGAATAGGGTTGCATTATATCTTAGATTTCTTTGTCTTAGAAACACTTAAGGCTAGGGTTTATGTTCCCATTTATATTCAAGTTTCATTATTTCTATTAAGGTTTAATTACCAAACTAGTGGTTTTACCAAGGCAAACCCCCCATAATAAAAATCAAGTTTATATTATGTTTTGCAAGTCTTTTTGTAGATTCATAACTGAAAATCAATTTGGGAGAAGAGAGCAGGTGTTGAAGTGCAGATTTGAACTTTGAATTCTTGAAAAAGAAAAATGGGATTGATTTGCCTAGATTGGTGAATGAGTCCCAATATGTCAAAAATTAAAAAAAAATAGCATTTTTGAGCTCATCCAAGTCTGCTTCAGATTCCCAAGTGAACACAATTCATCCTATAGTTTGTTATTCTATTTTACTTGCATTTCTAGGTCATTTAGTTAAAGCTTGCATTGAATTAGGGTTTAACATTACATATTGCATTATATTTGTCTTTCCAATTCCTAGCTTGGTGGTGAACCCCTTATTAGTTTATATTCATACCCTAGGACAATCCTATTGCAATATCTCTTTCTCCTTTGCATTGAGATCTTTAGGTTTATCCTTGAATGAAATTGGAAAGTGGGTGTTCTCTATGTCCTAAACCATACGATAGCATCCTATCTCCTTTTTATTTTGTTTCATTTTGGTGAACCTACATTTAGAACATTATAATTTTGATTCAGAGTACATTACCATCCTAGACCTTGCTTGCATTAACACTGCATTAGGGTTTGCATTAGTTGATTGGCGTTCTAGGGTTTTAAAATTTTGCATTAGTGAAAGTTCATATAGCTTACATTTTTATATCTCAAATCATTGAAAATCATAATAAAACTACATTTTTACTTAGAATACAAGTCATACAACATAAAAAGAATCAAAAATTATTTGAAAATTGAATTTTTTTTTGAAAAAAATCCCCATTGGGACTCATTCGCCACCTTAGATGAATCAGCCCTTGTGCAGATTTTGAATTGCATTTTTCAAATTTAAATTCCCTATTTTTGAGTTTTTGTTTGCTATTAAAACCTTTTTGTTTCAGTTTGCATACTTTATGTTACATTCAAATCATTAGAAGTAGCATAATTTACATTCATTGCAATTGTGGATATAATTAGATTCTTGCACATTTCATTTTTAGCATTAGTTCATTGTTCAATTAGATTAGATTACATTTGACATACATTAGAGAACAAAATAAAAAACGAGATCAAACACCTAGACCACTTGGGGAAAGTATAGTTATTTGACTATGTCAAATCTTTTTTCCAAAGTTAACCTAACCCTCAAGCCTTTTAGTAGTGATGAATTTGACATGTTAGATGAATCCCTTGAGGATTTCATCTCACAAAGTTCATCCACTAAGGCTTGTTATGACAAACCAAAAACCAAGAGACATTAATATGATTAACCTCAATTTATCTTTTAACCACCTTCACACAAACCTCAAACTCAAAACAAACCTTTTTACACTCTTGAACCACCTAAAATAATGTTTTGCAACAACCAAGTCATAATACCATTGCTCATACATATAACACTAGAGACAATCCACAACCAAAACAAACAACCTCAACATTCTTACCTTTAACCAACTCAGTTTTGCCTAGTGCCCCTCATTTACCTTCAAATAGTGGAAAGGAGTATGATCTTGTTGAACAACTTAAGAATACTCCCGCAATATCCCTATGGGATTTTATTCAAAACTCTCCTAATTACCACACTATGCTTCAAATAGCCTTAAAAAAAGTTGTGATCCCTTCTAATACAAATGAAAATGATGTGGTAGCTCTAATAAAAGGAATGAATATAGTTAATGCAGACATTACCTTTCATCAACATGAGCTTCCTCTCTTGGAGATATGAAAGAGACAAGATGACTTCATGATAATAGCCAAAATCAATGGAATAAGAATAAAAGGAAAACTTTTTGATAATGGGTTAGCCCTTAATGTGTGTAGTGTGAAAATTTTAGATAGATTGGGCGTAGACAAATCAAAAATTGAATCTGACTCCTTATCAATTCAAAGATTTGACAATGTAGGAAAGCAATCACCCACTGTGATTACTTTACCTATTACAGTCAGAAATGATACCTTACAAAATCCTATTCATATTATTCCTCATGACCTTTCATACAATCTCCTTTTAGGAAGACCTTGGATTCATGAGATACATTTGGTGCCTTCGACTCTTCATTGTATTATGAAGTATGTCTATAACAACAAGGTATACTAAGTTGAAATAGACCCCGAGCCTAGAAGTTTCTTACAAGTTGAAAAATAAATGGCAAGTCCTCTAAGCACATTAATTCCAACATCAAACATAAAACCTATGAAAGAGGAAAAACAAGAAATTGAAAAAGTGTCAAAATTATTGGATGATGATTGGGGTTCCTTGGAGTTCACAACCTCATTTATGGGAGAGTACATAATCACAAATAATGAATATGAAAATAAAAAACAACCAATGGTAATGCCAACACAAAATTCAAAATAACAATCACAAGCATCTACGTCGTCTACTTTAGAAGAAGACACAAGTTATATACAACAAAATTTGATGAGATAGATTATCAACAACCACCAAACCCAAAAGAAATGGAAAGACTTTATGGGAAAGGCTATGAGTTCATGGAAAAAATTGGTTATAGCACGAAAAAGGATGTGGTAAGAAAGAAAAAGGTATTCATGTTCCTATAGAATCTAATACACAAGAGACAAAAAGTGGTTTAGGATATTTTTATCTTCTAAGATCACACAAGCAACGAAAAGACCCTCGCTAAACATCAACACCATCATGTGTAATCCTAAAACAACTCTCACCTTCAACCATATGGAATTGATTGATACAAATTTTGAAGAATCATTGGAGTTTTTTTAATATGATGAAGCCTTCAAAGAAATGATAGGAGTTTATGAAAAACCATTAACTCCTAAAAAGAGGTGGTTTACATGTGTTATGATTAGTACCAAGAAAAAAGATGGAGAAGAAGAAAGTGGTGAAGTTGACATGAAAAAAGAAGACTACAGTTTTGAATTTTTGAAACAAAATGTGCTTCCTTAGGAGATACTATGGACATACAGATGGATATCAACAATAAAGACAAGGTGATTAAGATAGGAAAGTGCCTTGATGATGATGAACAAGAGGACCATGCAACTTTACTTCATGACTTTCTCGAGCTTTTCACTTGGACATTCTAATATGTCGAGAATTGATCCTAAGATTGTAACACATAATATAATCCTGGTTGAAAATGATAAGCCTATTAGACAGAAGATTCAAAAAATGAACCCTAAGATAGGCTTATTAATTAAAGCTGAGATTGAAAAGCTCTTTGAAGCTAGTTTTATAATACCTATAGATTATTCTCCTTCGATCTCAAATATTATCGTAGTTGCAAAACCTGAAAATCATATTAGTATGTGTATGAAATTCTGTGATTTGAATATAGAATCTTTAAAAGATGACTTTCCCCTTCCTAATATCAACATGATAGTGGAATCGACTGCGAGAAATTATTTGTTATCATTCATGGACGAATTTTATGGATATTATCAAATCTTTATCAACCCTCAAGAAAAATATAAAACAACATTTACAACAATTTGGGGAATATTTTGTTGCGTAATGATTCCTTTTGGAATTAAGAATGCGGGCACAACATATCAACGAGCTATGACATTGATATTTCATGATTACATACATAAGGTTTTTGAAGATTATGTTGATGAAATCTTATCCAAATCTTTAACAAGACAAGAAAATGTGAATATCCCTTGGAAAATATTTGAGTGAATGTGAAAATACTACATGAAATTGAGTCCAAAAAAGTGTGTCTCCAGTGTAGATAGTGGAAAACTTCTAGGGTTTATTGTATCTCATAGAGGCATTGAGGTGGACACAAAGAAAATTGATGTTATAATTAACATGCCCCCTCCTAGAAACATCTCTTAATTGTGAACCTTACAAGGAAAAAATCAAGCTATCCATCATTTTTTGGCATCCTTAGTAGATCGAACATTACCATTTACACATCTCCTTAAGAAAGAAGTTCAATTTAATTGGAATAGGGATTGTAAATAGGCTTTTGAGAGTTTAAAATATTATCTTGATACTCCTCATGTTTTACAACCTGCTATGCAAAATAAATCATTCATCCTATATACAACAACATCAGCCCATGGTCTTGTAGCATTGTTGGCTCAACAAGACGAAAAGGGTAAAGAACATCTTGTGTATTACATTAGCTGAACTTTGATCGATTAAGATAAATGATACACAATGATAGATAAAAAATGTTTGGCTCTTATATTTTCTACTAGTAAGTTGTTACATTACTTATTGAATGCTAAAATACATGTGATAACAAAATTCAATCCTATAAAATATCATTTTAATAAAATAGATCTATCAGGACGATTAGCTAAAGGGGTTAAGTTGTTGATTGAGTTTGACCTTAAATTCGTTTCACAAAATGCAATCAAAGGACAAGCCTTGATCGACCAGCTAGCTGACGCTCCTTCTCCCCTAGAATTACCTACTCAAGAAGCATTTCCTGGCGAGTGTATTAACTATTCAAGAACATGAAAATGCATGGGAATTGTCTTTTGATGAATCTAAGTGCAGAATAGGCTTTGACATGGGAGTTATAATAGCTCTTCCTAGAGGAAAACCTATTCCCCTATCACATCGATTAAATTTCCTATGTACCAATAATACCGTAGAGTATGAAGCATTATCATTGTATTGCATACCGCTTTAACTATGGGAGCCTGAGACATCAAAATATTTGGTGATTCATAATTAATCATTAAACAAATAAATGGAACATATCAAGCAAAACATGAAAAATTATCAAAATACAAAGATCTTACAATGACCCTATTAGAAAAGTTTGATTTGTTTACCATTGATCACATCCCACAGAAAGACAATAGACATGCAAATGCAATGGCAAGCACTTCTTCTCTAATATCTTGTCAAGATCCCTCAAAAAACTTCACATTTGTCATCCATACAAGTATGAAACCATCGATCGAACATAAACTGGATGAGATATTAACTATCACCACATAACACTCTAGCAAATGGTCTTCATTGATATTTGATTACCTAAAAACGGGTACCTTTCCTAAGTCCACAATTAGGAATACTAGAAGACACCTTCAAATACTTGCATCTAAGTATATAATTCTTGTTGATGTATTGTATTGTATTGAGGGTCCTTTGATGATCTCTTTCTTAGGTGCCTTAAACAATCCGAAATCCAAATAGCACTTGAGGAAGCTCATTCAAGTGCTTGTGGAGGATATTTTGGAGGATCGCTAGTCCAAAAGCTAATTCATATAGGATATTAGTAGATAAACATGGAACAAGACTGATTTGCATATATTAAGAAATGTCGCAAATGTCGAGAACATAGCAGACTAATTCATGGTTTTTCTTCTGAGCTTTGCACACAAGTCCCTAAATATGGCCTTTTTTAGTATGGGCCTTGGACATCATTGGAAAAATTTCACCTACTTCCTCCGTCAAATATACATTTATAATTACTGCAACACATTATTTCATGAAGTGGGTGGAAGCAATTCCCCTTCATTCAACAACTACTAATGTAATATATCATTTCATATTGGAGCACATTATTGCTCGCTTTGGACTTCCTTCTACTTTAGTTTCAAACAATGAGACACCATTTCAGAATAAGGATGTGAATAAGTTCTTAGAAATGTTTAACATACAACATCGCTTTTAAACACCTTATTACCCATAATCTAATGGTCAAACTGAATCAACTAATAGAACCCTCTAGAAAATCCTAAGTAAAATAGTAAGCAACAATAATGAAGATTAGCATATATAGCTAAAAAATGCATTATGGGCCTATCATACAAACATTAGAGCATCAACTGGACATACCCCTTATAATCTCGTCTATGAAATCGAGGCGATAATGCACTTGGAGTTAGAGATCCCTTCATTAAGAATCACACTTCAAGGGTTTATTGATGACAATACTTATAAGGAACAATGGTCGCATCATCTTGAAATGCTTAATGAATAGTGCATCAACACTCTTGAGAACCTTCAGGCTTATTCTAAAATAATGTAGTGTAGTTACAATGATAACATAATACCTTTTTCCTTTAATAAATACAATTTGGTGTTATGTGAGAATTAGTGTAATGTTAATGCTGACCCAATGGAAAAGGAAAGTTCAGCCCTAATTGGTTAGGCCTTACAAATCAATGAAAATTATGGATTTGGGGCTTATAGGTTAACAAAATGGATGGTACACCTTTTAAAGAACCTATAAACATCGTGCATTTGCACCGGTATTGTGTCTAATGGTCTTGAATAGTGTGAGTTATAAAGTAGTGGTGTTAGAGTTAGTAGATGACAGTCTATGTGCTCTCGCATTGCTTCGTTCTTCAGAAACAATAATTTATGTGTCTTGAATACTAAAGTGATTATTTAATTCATTTTTAAATGATTACTTGAGGTTTCATGTTACTCAAGTTCATCTTGTATGTTGTGTTAGATTAGATCCTTATATGCATTTAATGTTCTTTAATTAGATCATAGGTGCATCTAATTTAACATAACATACTTAATCACAATGTTGCATCTAAGAGAAACTAGAATAATTTTTAATTAGATCACATAAAACATGTTAAATTATGGAGACATTCATTAAATAGTTTTACAAATATTTAATCAATCACATTTCCATTTAGCATTTAACACATAAACACAAGTAATAAAACATCAAATTATCATATATATATATATCAAATTTTCGTGCACATGTCATCAATATATATAATGATAATGAGGTCTATGATTGCTAGATCCCTTGAGATCTATTGCTCACATCTGTCTAGAGGGGGTCCATTGAGAGATGATGGTATGCAATCGTGATCATGATATGCCAAGTGAATTAAGAGAAAACTATAAACCATGTACCTATCCAAGGGCCTCTTGACACTCCCCCAGTGCTAGTTGATCTCTCTTTGTATGTTGTCTGGCTACCACTAACTGTAGTCTCTGAAATGTTTTTGACCTATTTGAGATGACAATGTATCCTAGGCAGCCTTGGCTCGGTGTATGTAGCTCCTGAGACTCTCATACACTACCTGCAATCTGACATATGGCTCAAACAACGATGGATCCCTCTCCACGATGGGTGGGGACACATAGTCTATATCAATAGTCTCCTCATAGAATGATGGGGGGAACCATCTCAACAACCACCTAATGATAGAGATCATGAAGATCTCTCACAACTCTTGCAAGATAGAAATCATAAACATAATTAATACACATCATGATATATATATAGACATAAAATTTTAAAACATAAGCATAAAGCATGAAAATAAATAAAATATCATTACCTAGGTCTCTGGATGGCTATGTAAAGATAACCTCATCGTGTGTAGGTGGCATGTAGGATGTACTAGCCTCTCCATGACTGTAGGTGTTGGTGTCTTCTACAATAGTTGATCATAATCTAGTAACATGAATGGGAGATGGCTTTCCCCACTTGTGGCCTATTGGATCCTCATCCACTACCTCACTGCCCTCACTCATCAACTTCTCCTCCTCATCATCCTCCTCCTTGCCATCTTCCTCTTCCTCCTAGCCATCATAGTCAGGATCTCCAACCTTGTTATACTCCTCATCTATCACATTTGTGAATATGTCTATATCCCTTTAAAGAACATCTCCTCAGCCATGTACTCCTCGTCATCTCCTTGATCTAGGAGTGGTATTGCATCACGTATCATCTCATCCATCAGGAATAAGGGAACTGGTTGTGATGATTCCCACCACTCCTCATAGGCATCTATGGTACTGATGTCATCATTATCAAATATTGGAGGCATATCAGGATCGTCATCATTAGAGTCACTGTAGACAATGTCATCGACAATGAATCGTCTAGCATCACCAAGTCTCTGAGCACTCCGTACTGATCTCCTAAAAAGGTTCATACCATGGGTGGAATCTAGACCTGTCCAAACTATTGCATGACATGATCATAATAGAAAGGTCGTACTATGTAATTTTGTCTACCTATCAAGAATATGTCTATCGATAATCTCCTCCTCATTTGATGAGTCTCATCTGACTACTATAGAATAAGCTAGTAAGTTCTCCATATGATCTCCTCCTCATCCAATCTATCGAATCAGACTCTCCAAAAATGTAAGTCACCATAGTGGATAGCTGAATGCCCGAGGGTACACTAGGGTTGATGTGCATGAAAATCCTGTCGATCTGGGGCACGTGATATTATCCAGACACCACACCTATAGCAACATATATTGTACCATACTATCAATCTCATGAAATGAAAATCACCCAAGATCACAATATAAGTGTGCTAGGATGTTGTGCCTCCAGGTATACACGGTCCTTTGCTCTACCATACCTTGAATCATATGCACTAGTACTCCCTCTAAGTGTGCTCCTCAACCGTCATGGATGAGAACTAGTGCTATAGTAAACATCATAATCCGTGCAACAAGTGGGGCTCATGAATATAGTAGCATAGCTAGATCAATCTGTGGCCTCACCATACCATCATGAATTGGACCTCTAAGACAATACTACATATCGTATTTCATCTCCCAAAATGACTGCTCTGCTAGAAGGCATACTATCTCGCCCCTGAATCAAAACTTAGAGTATGTGATGTAGGTCCTCTAACGTGATGGTTATCTCTCTGGTGGGAAGATGAAACATGCACATTTCTGCATTCCACCACTTTGTCAGTGCCATCAACATAGCATCATGGTAGCTCATGGGGGGCATGAGTTAAACCCAGTATAACCCCATAGTTTTTAATGTCTTTGTGTCCTCTGTTGAGAGTGTGGGGGTTAGGTCGTAGAGGTGACTAATCTATCCACCACCCAGATGTCGCCACGAACAGGGAGGAATCTAACAAAAAGGTAAAAATATGTCCTATAAGCATTCTACAATCTTAAATCTATACATCAACAATCAAAAAAGTGTACTAAAGTCATTCTAGTGTACTCTCCTAAGGGTCCTAGACACTTTAGACCCCTTTTGAGACACTTCACAAAGAAACAAGACACTTTGAGACAAAAAGGGACACTTTGTGACAAAAGGGGACACTTTGCGAGAAAGGGTGACACTTTGCAAAAAAAAGGGATGCTTTGTGAAATTTTCTTCAAAGGCCCTAAATTAACTTAGAAATGCATATAAATCATAAAATAAATGTGTAAGGACAAAGCTAAGGCAAAAAAATCAACTCACAGGTAAGTGCACCAAGATGGTTCCCAAAAAGGGGACTTAAGTGGACAACGTTTTTCAGAAATAAGGAAATACTGACCTTGGACATGAAATTGAGGATAGTTACACTCAAAATTTTGAGATTGAACAAAAAAATGGATTGAAGTGCTCCAAGTCTACTTTCTAAACTACTAATTTATTTTTAAAATGGTTGAGATTAAGGGGTTTAAAAGAGGGACGTACACAAATTGGTTTTGTTTTTGTCAGAAAAAAATAACATAGCAACTCTTGTACGAACCTCGTACGATGAACTTCCTTTTAGTATTTTTAAAATCTCAACGTTCAGAAGTTAACCTATAGTATGTAGTTGATGCACGATTTTTCTGATAATTTTTTAATGAATATTTGATTTTTTACTCATTTTTGAAGTGGACACTTCCTAAAAAATAGAATTTTGGTCATGCTACACATAAAATTTTTGGAAAATAATTGAACTTTTAAAAATAAAAATAGGAAAATTCTAGAATGGAGTCTAGTTTCTAAAAAATTAATTTATTTAAAATTTCGATGAGTGGTTAATTTATAATGAAAAAAATACCAAACATTGCTTTTTGCCAAAAAAAAAGACATACAAACAAAATAAATTATGGATGAAAGGCTTAACATTGTTAGAAAGTGAAAAAATTTGCATCGTTGGATAGCTAAGAGAGAACGTAACATTACCCAAATGTTGGATTTGTTTGATATTGAACCACGTGCAATCCTGATGGTGAACACAAACTTGATTATGTGAAATATGGTAGAATTTGTAAAAACACATCTCTGGTCATTGGGAATGCCCTCCAATCCTTTGGTTTGGTATTCCAGGGAAAATACCAATCCCAAGGCTTGGGGATTCCCAAAGAAAGATATAGCACACTCGCATTATATCTCAGTTCTAACATGGTTTTTGCTTCTACAAGAAACATGTCAACTAAGACATAACAAGAGCATGTTATAACTCGCTCACATTATGTCCTCTTTATGTTAAATTCTAGTCTATTGAATGTATGCTAATATATTTTTATGTTTGTATGTACATGTATTCTTGTATGTCATGTATGTATGCATGTATGCATGCTTGTATGTATGTACATATGCTTGTATGTATCTATGCATGTATATTGTATGTATACCTATATGTATGTAAGATTGTATCTACACATGTATGTATGTATGCTTGTATGGATGTATGATTGTATGTACATATGTATTATTATTGTATGTATGTAAGTATGTATGTATTTACATATGTCTTTAGAGGGAGGGATAATTTTAAGAGAGACAGAGAGAGAGAGAGTTTGGAGAGAGGGAAAGAAGGGGTTGGAGTTATAGGGACTTAGCCATGTAGGGTGGGAGGGATAGAGGGAGGGAGAGAGAGAGGGGGGAGGGAGGGAGGGAGAGAGAGAGAGAGAGAGAGAGAGAGAGAGAGAGAGAGAGAGAGAGAGAGAGAGAGAGAGAGAGAGAGAGAGAGAGAGAGAGAGAGAGAGAGAGAGAGAGTTATGTCGGTAGGGTGCCAAAGGGAGAGACTTGAGAGTGTGAGGGGGTGAGAAGGAGAGACTTGAGAGATAGGTAGTGAGAGGGAGTGTGAGAGATATGGAGTGAGAGAGAGTGTGAGTGAGAGACCTGAGAGAGGAAGAGGTTGTGGGAGGGAGTGACTTGATGGAGGTAGAGAAAGAGGGGGGTGGAGTGAGAGGGAATTATCTAGGTAGGGTGGGGGGGATAGATAGAGAGAGGGGAGAGAGACAGAGAGAGAGTTACCTAGGTAGGTTGCTAGAGGGAGAGACCTGAGAGAGAGGGGGGGTGAGAGGGAGATACATGAGAGAGAGGGAGAGAGAGGGAGTGGGAGAGAGTTTGAGAGAGTGGGAGAGAGTGGGAGGGACATAGAGATATATGGATAGAGGGAGCGAGAGAGGATGGTAGGGATTGATTGATCGAGAGGTATGTAGGAGGGAGAGGGTAGATAGAGACAATTAGAGAGGGTAGGAGGGAGGGAGGGAGGGAGAGGTGATATGTATAGATAGAGAGAAAGTGATAGGGGTTGAGGGTATAGGGTTGAGGGATTATGGTGGAGGACCTATAGGGTTGATGATTTCTACAGTATTAGGGTTTGAGGGTTGAGGGAATAGGGTCGATGGTAGAGGGTATTGGGTTGAGGGTATAGGGTAGAAGGTTTAAGGGTTTAGGGTTGAAGGGTTTAGGGTTGAGGGTAGAGGGTTTAGGGTATAGGTTTGAGAGTATATGGTTGAAGTATTAGGTTCAGGGTCCAATGTAAAGGGTAGAGGGTATAGGGGTTGGGGGTTTAGGTTTTATGGTTTAAGGATTGGGGTTGAGGGATTAAGGGTTGAGGGTTGAGAATTGAGGGTTGAGGGTTTAATGTATAGGGTAGAGGGTAGAGGGTTTAATGGTTGAGGGTTGAGGGTTGAGGATTGAGGGTTTAAGGTTGAGGGTTAAGGATTGAGGATATAGGGTATAGGGTCGAGGAATAAGGGTTCAGGGTCTAATGTATAGGGTAGAGGTTATAGGGGTTGAGGGATTAGGGTTTAAGGGTTGAGGGTATAGAGGGTTGAGGGTTTAAGGGTGTAATGGTTGAGGGATTAGGGTTTAGGGTAGAGAGTATTGGATTGAGGGTTGAGGGTTAAGGGTAGAGGGTAGAGGGTTTAAGTGTTAGGGTTTAAGGGTTGAGGGTTTAGGGTTTAGGGTTTAGGGTTCAGTGTTGAAGGGTTTTAGGGTTTAGTGTTGAAGGTTTTATGGGTCAAGAGGGTTAAGGGATTAGGGTAGAGAGTTTACTAAGTGGGTTTAAGGGTTTAAGGGTTGAGGGATTAGGGTTGAGGGTAGGGGATTGAGGGTAGAAGATTGAGGGTTTAAGAGTTAGGGTTTAAGGGTTGAGGGTTTAGGGTTGAGGTATTAAGAGGTTATAGGGTAGATGGTAGAGGGTAGAGGGTAGAGGGTAGAGGGTTTAAGGGTTGCGGTTTTAAGGTTGAGGGTAGAGGATTGAGGGTATAGGGTTAGGGGATTAGGGTTGAGGGTCCAATGTATAGGGTAGAGGGTATAGGGGTTGAGGGAATAGGGTTTAAGGGTTGAAGGATTAAGAGGGTATAGGGGTTGAGGGATTAGGGCTTAAGGGTTGAGGGTTGAGCGTTGACGGATTAAGAGGGTATAGGGGTTGAGGGATTAGGGTTTAAGGGTTGAGGGTTGAGGGTTGAGGGATGAAGAGGCTATAGGAGTTGATGGATTAGGGTTTAAGGGTTTAGGGATGATGGATTTAGAGGGTATAGGGGTTGAGGGATTAGGGTTTAAGGGTTGAGGGTTGAGGTTTGAGGGTTGAGGGTTGAGGGTTGAGGGTTGAGGTTTGAGGGTTGAGGGTTGAGGGTTGAGGGTTGAGGGTTGAGGGTTGAGTGATTAGGGTTAAAGGGTTTAGGGTTGAGGTTTGAAGGATTAAGAGGTTATAGGGGTTGAGGGATTAGGGTTTAAGGGTTGAGGGTTGAGGGATCAAGAGGGTATAGGGGTTGAGGTATTAGGGTTTAAGATTTAAGAGTTGAGGGATTAATAGGGTATAGGGGTTGAGGGATTAGGGTTTAAGGGTTGAGGGTTGAGGATTGAGGGATTAAAAGGGTATAGGGGTTGAGGGATTAGAGTTTAAGGGTTGAGGGTTGAGGGTTGATGGATTAAGAGGTTATATGGGTTGAGGGATTAGGGTTTAAGGGTTGAGGGTTGAGGGTTTAGGGATTAAGAGGGTATAGGGGTTGATGGATTAGGGTTTAAGAGGTTGAGGGTTGAGGGTTAAGAGGTTATAGGGGTTGAGGGACTAGGGTTTAAGGATTGAGGATTGAGGGTTGAGGTATTAATAGGGTGTAAGGTTTGAGGGATTACGGTTTAAGGGTTGAGGGTTGAGGGATTAATAGGTTATAGGGGTTGAGAGTTGAGGGTTGAGGGATTAAGAGGGTATAAGGGTTGAGGGATTAGGGTTTAAGGGTTGAGGGTTGAGAGTTGAGGGTTGAGGGATGAAGAGGTTATAGGGGTTGAGGGATTAGGGTTTAAGGGTTGAAGGTTGAGGGATTAAGAGGGTATAGGGGTTGAGGGATTAAGGTTGAAGGGTTGAGGTTTGAGGGATTAATAGGTTATAGGGGTTGAGGTATTATGGTTTAAGGGTTGAGGGTTGAGGGTTGAGGGTTGAGGGATTAAGAGGTTATAAAGGTTGAGGGATTAGGGTTTAAGGGTTGAGGGTTGAGGGTTGAGGGATTAAGAGGGTATAGGGGTTGAGGGATTAGGGTTTAAGGGTTGAGGGTTGAGGGATTAAGAGGGTATAGGGGTTGAGGGATTAGGGTTTAAGGGTTGAGGGTTGAGGGATTAAGAGGTTATAGGGGTTGAGGAATTATTTTTTAATCACTCCCTCCTACCCCCTCTCCCTCTCTTAGGTCTCTCTTCTATTGTTCAATCACTCCTATTCTCTCTCTATCGCCATCTCTCCCACTATATCTTTCTCCCCCTCTCCCTCTCCCTCCCTCTCTCCCTCTCTCCCTCTCTCCCTCTTTCTCTACCTCTCTCTCCCTATAACTCTTAACCCTCTACCCTCTATCTCTCTCCCTCTCTCCCACTCTCCCTCTTTCTCCCACTCTCTCTTTCTCCCACTCTCCCACTCTCTCCCAGTCCCTATCTCTCTCCCTCTCTATCTCCATCTCTCCCACTATCTCTTTCTCCCCCTCTCCCTCTCCCTCCCTCTCCCTCTCTCTCCCTATTTATCTCCCTCTCTCTACCTCTAACTCTTAACCCTCTACCTTCTATCTCTCTCCCACTCTCCCTCTCTCCCACTCTCCCACTTTCTCCCAATCTCTTCTCCCACTCTCCCACTCTCTCCCCATCTCTCTCCTCTCTATCTCCATCTCTCCCACTATCTATTTCTCCCCTCTCCCTCTCCCTCTCTCTCCCTCTTTCTCTCCCTCTTTCTATCCCTCTCCCACTCTCCCACTCTCCCCCTCCCTCTCTACCTCCATCTCTCCCACTATCTCTTTATCCCCTATCCCTCTCCCTCCCTATCTCTCCCTCGTTCTCTCCCACTCTCTATTTCTCCCACTCTCCCCCTCTCTCCCTCACTCTCTATCTCCATCTCTCCCACTATCTCTTTCTCCCCCTCTTCCTCCCTCTCTCTCTCTCTCCCACTTTCTCTTTCTCCCTCTCTCCCACTCTCCATTTCTTACACACACTCTCTCTCTCTCAACCATACACCCTCTACGCTTAACCCTAACCCCTTAAACCCTAAAAAACCTTAAACCCTCAACCATACATCCATCTATATAATATATGTATCCTCTCCCTCTACCTCTCTATCTCTCTCTCACACACACACTCACCTCTATCTCTTCTACTATAAGGGTACAGGGGAGAGATATATAATTAGGATAGTGGGTATAGAAAAAGAGGGAGAAAATAAATCTATTAAAAAAACCATATTTCATATAACACGAGCACGTTTTGAAGAAGTAGAGATGTTACCGTGTTAGCTAGAAATAATGTGCTCACATTATAACACACTCACATAATATCATGAGCGCATTTTGGATTCCACTAAAAACTGTAAGAAAACTCAATATACCTATGATCTTAAGGCCCACATTCTGCATATTCTCCTAGTTTTGCGTGTACTTCAACAAAAAGTACCTTTTTGATGATTTTGTGAAGTGTGCAAGCATGTTTTTCACATTCCACTACCTTTTCCATGATCTTTCTACCACCTTTGCATCAAATAATAGAGTTTCCACATTGAAAGACATATAATATCAATTTAAGTTTGAATTCCATTGAAAATTGATATACAATTGAAGGTTGGAGGGGAACAAGATTTTGAAAAAGTCAAATTGTTGTGGAGTTTGAAGAAAGAAAAAGCTAAGGCTACATAATTGGGTTGAAATCCTCCATTTGAAAGTTTTGATTTTTAGGTATGTGAAGTCTTTACACATTTTCTTTCATTCTATTATGGCTTGCTTTCATTTTTGTTATTTTGCATATTCCATGTTGATCATTTTTTATTTGTCATTATAACCTTAGGTTGTCAATGCACATTTTAAGTTACACAATTATATACACTTGCCAATTACCATTTTAAAATTGATGCAAAGAATCTACCAAGATCAAAAAATCATCAAGGGTACTTCTGACCCTAACTTAAATTAAAGAAGGTCAACCAACAAACTCATTCATCTTTTCATCAAAATCCTTCAATTTCACTTGATTTCATATTTCCACAAAACATTAAAACTTGGCTTCAACTCTTTGTCAGACTCAAAAATAGATTAACTATCATAAAATTGATTTTAAGCTTTCAAACAAAGAGATCATGTCTCATTAGAAAGACGAGTGAACAAACAGGAATTAGTAGAAATACTTTATCAAGATCCATTCAAAGGTGGAAAAGAATTGAGGGCATTGATTCAAATGAATTATGGGCATTCTCGAGGAGACTGTCATGAAAAGATAAAGAAGTTGTAAAAGCCTTGAGAACACTAATTGAAGAGTATTGAAAGAATAACATAAGGCCATATCTGAATCAAAGGGATGTGGTAAGAAGGAGAATCAGTATGCAGAATCGTGATCCACATCCAAATAATTTTTTGGATATCACTCAAACCCAATTTTTTCATAAATTTGAAAATGATATCCTCAAATTAGTATTTCTCAAAGATTTTTTGAAATGCTTAAACCTTTTTATGTCAAGATAAATCACACACGCACTAATTTTTGTTGTAGACTACATATTGAATTCTTTAACCATTATGATGTTTATCATTCTATATGTTTAAATTTGCATACTAACGATGTTTTGTAGGATTGGGGCATAGAAGCCCCACCAAAATCTTCCAGAGATTTCTTATCTAAAAAATTATGTGAAATAGAGGATGGCCAAATATTCTACAAGACAAAGTTATTGGATGGTTCATGTGAGCGTTGCAGTGGCTTCCAGCGTATGCCAGTATGCCAACATATGGAAAGCACATATGGGGTGGGATAGAAACTAGTAGAGTTTGGGAAGTATAAAACAGTGGCATATGCTACAAAAGATGGGTCTCAAGAAAAAAGGTGTGATTTGGTTATTGAGAAAATTCCAGTGTACTAGTTTATGTCCATGTTTCGTGACAATATACTATCTGAGTATGCAATGCATACCCATAGAGCTCAATGGTTGGACATGCAATTCAAGCTATGCAAGGAAACCTTTCCAGTTGGAAACATAGTATCAGTGGTTGAATTTGTGGAGAATTACACTCTACAACCACAGTGTGAGGTGTAGTCATAGTATTACAACTACACACAGGTTTTGATATTTGTATAGATAGCATTCATTCATGCATCTGATAGTACAAATGACCAAAGGAAGGTATTGAGGGAGTTCCATGTTTACATTAGTGATGCTCACACGTATTCTCCATAGTTTGCGCAAGGTAGCTTCTAGATGTTCTATAGTGGTTTGGCTCAGAGGGGCATAGCATACGACCAACATATAATATGGTCAGATAATTGTGCAACACAGTTCAAGAAATCACACATGTTCTACTAGTTGTGAAGGATGTATGTCATTACTGGTGTTCAACATATGTGGAACTTTTGTGAGGTCATCCATGGAAAGTGGAAGCATGATGGTGTAAGAGCATGCATGAAAAGAGCATTAGCACGAGAAGAGTTAAATTATAAAGACAATGCAAAGTTGACAGATGAAAAATCAATTGTCAAGTGGTGTAATGCTTCGATGGGTCCAGGTAATGAAGGTACATCTTTAGTTCATATATTTTTTTCGTTGATGGATGATACTAACATTGAACCATATGAGGACTGTTGTACACTAACAAGATCGAGTGAGGTACACTCTTTCCTTAGTTCAAATGCAATTTTATGGAGTATCGATAAACGAAATATGGTATGCTTTTTTTCTTCATGTACAATGCAAGCCTAGAATGATTGTGAGTCAGGGGAGTGGGTTGAAAAATGGTTGACAAGTTATCTTAGCCCACTTCACACGTATCGCCCTTCGATGGCATTGGAACTGACATAGATGGAATCATCGGTCGACTTTGACCATGTATCAGATTTAGTTCAACCAGGTGATATATCTACTTGCTTAGTTGTTGAAATTCCATATCATTATCTTACTTTGCAGTGTATTCGTAATGTTGACTAATTTCAAGAGATTTGTTGCACATATCAACATGCAGGGCATGTTTATGCAGTTATTGCAAATGAAGACAATGAAGAGGGAAAAAACTATTACTTGTGTCATTATATTGAGGCCAAAAATAAATTGGAGGCCCCAGTTATAGATGGAGAAAACATCGAATACCCTACAGGCTTAGTTGTGGTTACTTGAACATGGCTTAGAAGGTACCCACATTCGAGTGTTAAACATTGGTTGTTTTAGGACTATGAAACACATCGTAAGATTCTTCATTACTCAAACATTGTTGTGGCATACAATGTTCATTTGAGAAAATATGGGGGTAGACCTTTGAACAAGACCTTGTGGAAGGTCCATGAGTCTAACCATGAGGCAATAATTGACATAATAAATAGTAGAACAGACCCAGATGGTTCGTTGGATTAATTTGTAAGTATATGCACATTGGTTCTTATTAATTTATACTTGTATGCATATTAACTTGTTTGATGCCAATGCTATCATTTTCTTTTACTTTTTCTATTTGTAAGTAACCTACTAAATACTGATTGGTGTCCCCTTGCAGAAAATACAGATATATGAGGCATCCACTAGAATATATCAGCCAAAAAATAAATGCAACATCCTTATTTTGATTATCTTGACAAATCTCAATCATGATTTTAAGCAATTAGAAAAGTGTGTGCAAAGCTTGGTGAGGGAATTTTAAGTTATTCATTTGAAGTTGTAAGTGTGGAATAAGGTAAATAAATATAATACACTTCTTAATAAGACATTATATCAATGATTAAACAAATTGAACTAAATCAAAGCAGTAATCAATTTAAAGCGTCCTATTGCTCTCTATCTCCAAAGATTTATTAAACCACTATTGCTCTCAGATTATTAAGCACTATGATTGTTAAAATGACTATCTGAAGAACGAGATGATACTAAAATGCAATGCTAAATGATAAATCAATTTAAACTAGCATGATATAGATATGAAACAGATAATTGCAGCTACAGGAGGCAGCCATTGATGTGAAGCTTGATTATTGAATTGCTTGAATGTTGATGCTTTGATACTTGATGTCTGGATTCCTGCAGAGTAAGAGTGCAAAAGCTTGATTATCTGGATCCTTTTCTTGGTTGAATGAGGTTGTATTTATAGATTTCCTGGCTGTAGAAATGCACAGGGAAAACATTGAAAGGCTTGGATTCAATCTGGAGAATTGAATGGTGAGAAATGGAGGAGATTGAGAGAAAGAGGGAGGTTGTCTCTACCCATGAAAACACTAGGCAAGAGAAGAGGAAAGATTGATGGAAGAGGATTGAGAGATCAAATTCCAAATTTGTCTCCAATTTGTCTCCAAAACTTTCCATGAAGTTTCAATCAATTAATTTGACATATTTTTGACATAATTTAGACATGGTTTAGACATAGGAAATCTAATTCATTTTTGAGAGAATATAGATTGGAATATTCCTTGTGCAACAATTCAAATATTTTGATTTATTTGAATTAATAAAGGAGAGATAAATAATTTAATAAAGCAAACTATAGGATAGTTGTTTATTAAATTAAAATAAAAGAATTATGGCAATTAATTAATAAAGTGTTTTGATCTTTATTTAATTAATTTAGAAATGATGTGATAGATTGAAATAGGGATTTGATAATCAAATTGAACAAAGTATTTATTTTTGTTTATTTAATTAAGACGAGATTTAGAAGAATTTATGAAGAATGCGAAAGTGAACTATATTAAATAAATATTTAAATTTATTCAATAGTAGAGGAAATTAGGATAATTAATTAAATAATTCGTATTTAATTAATTGGATGCTCCAAACCAATTTTAGGTGTATACATTTTGCCCCTCTTCGAAGTGATGTGTTTACGCGTTGCTTCGAAGAAATATTTTGCTGCTACTGCCAGGATCGATGATATAAAAAAATAAATCATATGCCCCAAACATGCCCCAGACATTGATTTTTAGGTAATGATAATTTCGTGTGCCCTAGACATGATTTCTAGATGATAATAACAATATTAGATGATAATACCATAGACATGATAATTTTGTGTGCCCCCAGACATGATTTTCAGATGATGATAATAATACCCCAGACATGATAATTTTGTGTGCCCCAGACATGATTTTCAGATGATGATAATAATACCCTAGACATGATAATTTTGTGTGCCCCAGACATGATTTTCTGATGATTTTTAGAATTTTTCAAATTTTTATGATTTGCTGATGATTTGATGTGTTTCAATGATGAAATAATTGATCTCCCGACAAAATAATGAAGAAATGAGTCCTCTGATGAGTTTTAATTAATTTCATGGATAAAATTAATTAAAATGTTATAAAAATCCCACAAAAATACCTTTCAAAAATTATAAATAGTGCTAAAAGGTCATTTTCACTTCATTATTTGCTTTTTGAGTTCAAATTTCTTAGTGATAAAGACATTTCTTCCAGTTTGGAGCAAGATGCCTATTCCTTACCACACTCACCAATTCGAGCATGTTCAACATCACAGACAACTGTCTGCGTATGGACCTCCGGTATGTACCCCTCGACCTCCTCATAATTCGTGCACTTTTGTTTTTTATGCTTTTTAGGTCCTAGGCGTGTCTAGGTGTCTTTTAGTGCTTTGAAGCCGCACTGTAGCACTTACATTCCGATGTAGCGCTTCCGTTAGGTATTCTAGTGCTTTGAGTTTTAGTGCTTACGTTTAAAACTCTAGAGCTTCCAGTCAATAAAGTAACGCTTTCAGCGAATTAGCGCTTAGGAGTCAAGAAGTAGCGCTCTAAAGCCGAATTTTAGCGCTTTGAGATTTTTAGCACTTTGAGTTGGCGGATTAGCGCTTTTAAGGTCTGTTCTAGTGCTTCTGGTAAAGTGGCATTTTGACGGCCTATTTTAGCACTTTCATGTGGAAAAATAGCGCGTTGAGACTTTTAGCGCTTCGGAAGCCTGTTTTAGCGCTTCTGGGTGTTGAAATAACGCTTTCGGAGTTTAGCGCTTTGGGTTCCTGATTTAGCGCTTTTGGGATTTAGCGCACTAGAAGCCTGTTTTAGCGCTTCCATGATAGAATTGAAGATTTTGACTTAGTGAACTTTGATTATGTCAATTTCGATCATGTCCATTCTTTTGATTGGTATGATTGACAATCCACATTCTTGATGTTGGATTTAGAGTAAAGTAAATAAGATTAACTCTCATGATAGGCGAGATCTAGATAATGGTTTGAGGAACCTCATGAGAGGTGAGGTTTGATTCAATATCTGATAAATCTCATGATTTGCGAGATCTAGATAATATTTTGATGAACCTCACGATAGTTGAGGTTGATTGTTCACCTATGAATTTTGATCAAAAATTCATACCAAAGTTTTTGAAACAGACTTGATAGTAGAATGACGTTTTAATTCTTGACATAGTTCACTGATTGTGGATTTTTTGTTATGATAATAGGAGGACTTGGGTGCTCTCCAGATGCGAGAGAGATTTCCGCAGATGACTGATTTGATTCCACATTTGACACTGGATGAGCTCTAGGTGATAGACCAGTGTGGCCTCATGAGTTTACTTGACATGCCCCAGATTAGGATTAATCGGGGTTTGTTGACCACACTAATTGAGAGGTGGCATAGCGACCACAACACCTTTCACCTACCCACCGGTGAGATGACGGTCACACCAGAGGATGTGTGGCATATATTGCGCATTCCTTTCATGGGGGAGATTGTGACATATGATTCACATGGGACCAGCAGCAGAGATGCTGTCCATAGAGTCTTTCAGGATCAGGACATAGAGGGTCTGAGCATTTGATGGCAGAGGATCACAAACTCTTATGCAACATTACCAACAGTGCTAGATGGATTTATTGGAGGATTCCTTTGCCCTAATCGCAGGTCAAAGTGATTCCTCGTTGGCTGGGACTGGACATTGGAGAGCATGTTGGTACATGGTACCAGATATGCGTGGGGGATGTGCATGTTAGCACATCTTTACCATGATCTTCATTCCATCGTGTACC
Source organism: Sequoiadendron giganteum (assembly GCA_007115665.2). Taxonomy (NCBI): domain Eukaryota; kingdom Viridiplantae; phylum Streptophyta; class Pinopsida; order Cupressales; family Cupressaceae; genus Sequoiadendron; species Sequoiadendron giganteum. Next base: position 558,836,893 of record CM021102.1, read on the forward strand.
TAGGTGCACGGAGTATATCCGCAGGAGTGACATTGTTACAGATATGGGTGTGGGAGAACTTTGCTATTTGTCGACCGTTTCCCATTGCAGACAGAACAGCCGGTAGACCCTATGTATTTAGATATAGTGGTCAGTTCACACAAGCCCAAATGGGCAAGTTAGAGCACTAGAGACGAGTTTTTGATGACACAGAGATAGTGATATGGCGCCCCTATCTTGAATGTGAGAAGTGGGAGGAGGATGATGCAGTGTTGGGGTTCTTTTGTGATTCGATGTACCTTATTGGATGGACTCCTTTTTTTATTGAGAGATTTTTGCTGCATCAGATTTACAGACAGTATGACATTATTCAGTGCATGCCACAGGGTGTAGCCCACTATGCACGATGACGGATGGATATTCCAGATTGGGGCCCCATATTATCTTATGATGTTGTAGTAGAGGGTTACATAGTGTTATAGCCATCTGCCTGGGACATGCAGAGAGATATTGCAGTTGCGCCCATGATAGAGGAGTATGCAACATTTTTGGCTTGTGTTCCCCCTCCTTGCATCACCATTCCTGATGAGCCCGCACCATTACTAGTAGAGGAGGATGCGGTAGAGGATGTCGCCGGGGTAGAGAGTGATATCCCAACAGATGAGAGCTCAAAGAGTAGTAGTTCAGACAGTGAGGATAGCAGCAACAGTGGGGATAGTGATGGTGGGAGTGGAGGATACAGAGGGCCAGTTCTAGATATTCACAGTGCACCTTCTTCTAGTAGGCCTCATAAGAGGCAGGCAGTGACAGTGCCAGTAGTAGGGCAGCAGAGACAGATAGCTAGGCTTCAGGCACAGGTCCAAACTTTTTAGGCACAGGTTCAGACACTGCAGGGGCAGTTGGTACAGGCTCGGGGCATGCTTGTGCAGACTCAGACACAGATGTAGGCACAGGCACAGACTCACGCACAGGCCTTGGCACAGGTATAGGGGTAGTTAGCTGCCATGCAGACGCAGGTTGATACCCTGAAAGCCGAGAGAGATAGTGCTCGACAGATAGTCGAGAGGGCACAGGAGACAACAGATACTCTCTAGAGATTGGCGATGGCACCTCTATAGGTGATTACATGAGAGAGGTTCTGCGGGCTAGCCAAGAGGTAGAGTTTTATTGGGGCTGGTATCATGATGTAGTGCCTGCCGAGCGTCGAGTTAGTTATGCCCCATCAAGATCAGGGCAGACCCATATGTGGACAGTCAGTGAGGGCTGACACAGCCTCCACGTAGAGATCCCAGAGATCCAGGTCCGTCTGGGGGTGGTGGTGGTTCAGGTCTTGCTAGGTCTGCTCATTCTGGCAGTAGTAGGTCTTAGAGGCCATGTTATCCTCATTGATGTATTTTATGATGTACCTTCTTATATGATGATGTATTTTTATGACTTCATTATATACTTGACACTTGATGATATATATATGAGATGCATTTTGATATGATATGTCGATGGCTTCATGATTTCTATGTGATGGATGTTGTTAGATATATGATTTTTTGATGATTTAAATCTAAATGTGATGATGTAATGATGTTTTATTTTAATGTAATGATGCAATGATATATGTATGTGTAGAATATGAAGATGTGATGTGATAACATGTATGGATAGATAAATGTTTTCTTTTTATTTTCAAATATGATAATGATGAATGATGATCTTATGATGGATGCTATATGTTTTTGATGAATTTTGTGTCAAGTATGCTCAATCTCTTTTGTAGATTAGATAATCATTGATTGGAATCCTTTATGCAAAAAATACTCTGCAGATAATAAATGATGATGGATGCAATCTAATTTTAACATGCAATGATATGCAAAACAAATGTCATTTTAACAGTCTTTTCTCTTTTGTGCTTGGTATCATCATAGAGCTTTATTGAATGTTGAAAGTGAATACAAGCGTCAATGGTTGTGTTAATCCAATGATGACCTGAGTACTTCTTTCATGATTTTTGATATTGCAATCAAACACAAGCATCTAGGTATAATTGAACCGAGATGACCTGAGCATTCATTGTGTAAACAGGCAGAGATTATCATTTGAGTGTGTGAATTTTGAATGTCATCGGTGATACATTTGCATAGCACATCCCCCAATAATTCACACATTTATATGATTATCGTACATACAATAGACAATAAAAAATATCATTCTTTTTCCTTCTTCCTCTAGTTCAATACATCATTGAATTACTCCAAAGAAAATGATAATCAAAAAGTACAATTTATCCATTGTTCACTTAGAGTGTTTCATTCATTTATCAGATTTTAGATCATCCATCCTAATTTTGACATGTTTTTGAATTTTTGAGATTTTGACCAAAGACCTAACCTACTAACCTATCTTAGGGGTCTCGAGGGCTGATTTAAGATTAGCCTTGTCTACATTACACATGCAGAGACCATGTAGTTCAACTGACATAGACCTATGTTTTTGGATTTTAGCCATTTTTGACCTGTTTTTGGATTTTTGATATGATACGGATGGTTGATTCTTCTAACTATGATGTTGTCATTTTGTTTTTGGTTTTCTGCCAGTGGATGTAATTGACATGTTTGCATTGCCCCTAGTGATATCCAGATGTTGCCCCTAAGCTATGGAGTGATATGTTGACCATGTGACATGACTTTGATAATGGATGTAATGATGGTCAGACGAATGATATGATATGAATTGATACTGACTTTCAAATGAATGATCCTGACATATATCCAAATAGATGAGAAAGTTGATCTTAGAATCAGATATGATGCCTGTTTCCAGGTTTTCACCACACACTTTGATTATGCCTGTTGTGCTTTTGTATTTTTCCCTTTTCTCTTTTTTTTGTATTTTGTATTTTATTTCATTTTTTTGTATTTTTGCCTTTGCCAAGATGCCTGTTTGCCAGGTTTTCACCAAGGAAACAATTTTTAGAATTTTCGTCGTGCACTAGGAGACTTTAAGCATGGAATTTTCTGAGATGAATACTGTTGATAGGTTCATCAAATAGATCCCCTTCTGACGTTGATAGCTGATATGCTCCTGATCCATACACTAATATGACAACAAATGGACCAAGCCAGTTAGGCTCAAATTTGCCTTTCTTTTCTTTGTCCTGCGGATTCCTAGGATTTTCCTTTAGTACCAAGTCACCAACCAGAAAGACTCTCGGTTTTACCCTGTGATTGTAACTCCTTGACATCCTCTGTTGATAAGCTGTTAGATGATTAATAGCTTGTTGATGATGCTCATCCAGCAACTCCAGTTCTTGTAGCCTAGATACCCTATAGTCTTCATCTGAAATGATACCTTTGAGTGATACACGAAGGGATGGAATTTCAACTTCAATGGGTAATATGGCCTCTGATCTATATACCAAAGAAAATGGCGTAGCTCCCATTGGTGTTCTGATGCTTTTTCTATAGGCCCATAGTGTAGGGTTTAGTTGAACATGCCAATCACGTCCAACATCGTTAACCGTCTTTTTGAGAATTTTGAGTATGGTTTTGTTTGAGGCCTCTGCTTGGCCATTCCCTTGAGGATAGTACAGTGTTGAAAAATGATGTTGGATGTGGAACTTATCACATAGCTCTTGGACATCTTGATTTTTGAAAGGTTGTCCATTATCAGTGATAATGGATTGAGGGATACCATACCGACATATGATGTAGTTCAAGATAAATGAGGAGATTTGTTTCCTAGTGATGGTAGTAAGAGGTACTACCTCTATCCACTTCGTGAAGTATTTTGTAGCCATGATAATGAACTTGTGTCCATTAGATGAAGATGGATGTATTTTGCCTACCAGATCTAGGCCCCATTGACAGAAAGGCCATGTTGTTGTAAAAGGATGCAGTTCTTGTGCCGGTGCATGAATCAGATTGTTGTGAACCTGACATTTGTGACATTTCTTGACAAATTGATGTGATTCCTTTTCATGGACGGCCAATAATAACCTAAACGAAGGAGTTTCTTAGCTAAAGTCATTCCACTCAAGTGAGTACCACAAATACCCTCGTGAACTTCACGTAAGGCCATTTCAGATTCATTGCGTTCTAGACATCAGAGTAGGGTACCATCAAGACCTCGACGATAAAGGATATCTATGATTAATGTATGTCGGGTAGATTGGCGGATAAAGTTCCATTTTTGGTTCCTGAAAAGATATGGAGGAGGAATATCATCTTTTAGGTAAGGATAGGTTTTTTCGTAGATAGAGGGTTCAATGGTTTCTATATGGCATATGGTAGCAGATTCCGATTGATAATGGGAAGGATAGGACACTTGTTCTACCATAAACTCATCACAAACACGCTTCTTAGGTAATTGTAGTAGTGAAGCAATCGTAGCCATGGCATCTGCAACTTTATTCTCTGCTCTTGGAATCTGATCAAACTTGATATTTTCAAAAGACTGTTTCAGATAATCTATTTGTTGTTTGTATGGCATCAAATTTTCATCTTTGGTTTGATATTCGTCATTCACTTGATAAATGACTAGTTGAGAGTCCCCATAAACCTGTAAGTCCCTGATTTTCCATTAAATAGCCGTGTTGACCCCAATAATCAATGCTTCATATTCTGCCACATTATTTGTACATTGAAACATGAGTCTATATGACTTCGGAATTGTGTGTCCATGGGGGGAGATGAACAAGATTCCTGCTCCTGATCCTTGTTGTGTACATGATCCATCAAAATAGAGAATCCATTGTTGAGGCATAGCTGTCATAATGTCTGCATCTGGTAAAGGAGCATCGGCTAGCTGTTCAGCGATTACTTGTCCCTTGATTTCCTTTCTTTCGACATATTGAATGTCAAATTCACTTAGGAGCATAACCCATTTTGCCAATCTACCTGTTAAGGCAGCTTTACTTAGTAGATACTTCAAAGGATCAATCTTTGCAATTAACCTGATTGTATGAGCCATCATGTAGTGTCTTAACTTCTAAGTAGCAAACACCACTGCTAAGCAAGACTTTTCTATGAATGTATAGTTTATTTCATAGCCATTTAAAGTTCTACTGATGTAGTAGATGGCATGCTCCTTTCCTTGATTACCCTCTTGTGCTAAGAGTGCCCCCAATGAGATATCAGTTGTAGCAATATACAATATGAGGGGTCATCCTTCTATTGGTGGCATGAGAACTGGTGGTGACATTAGATATTGCTTGATCTGATTGAATGTCGCTTCACACTTCTCATCCCACATGAAAACTATGTGTTTATGCAATAGATGATTGAATAGATGACTTCTATCTACCAGCTGGGAGATGAATCTCCTGATTGATTGAAGCTTCCCTTGTAGTGATCACAGTTGGCTGATGTTTCTAGGAGGTGGCATCTCCATTATAGCTTTGACTTTTTTCGGATCCACTTCAATGCCTTTTTCTGATACAATGTACCCTAGCAACTTTGTTGATGTAACCCCGAAGACACATTTCTTAGGGTTTAACCTGACATTAAATTTTTCCATCCACGTGAAGATTTTATCTAGGATATGCAGATGTCCTTCCCTAGTAGTATATTTTGCTAAGATATCATCGACATAATCTTCCATGAAGGTGTGCATGATATCATGGAAGATCGTCATCATTGCTCTTTGATAAGTCGCTCCTACATTCTTTAAACCAAATGGCATGACGTTCCAGTAGAAATTTCCCCATGGACATGTAAAAGCCGTCTTTTCTTGATCTTGTAGAGCTATTCTTATTTGATTGTACCCAGAGAAACTATCCATGATTGATAACATGGCATGCCTTGCCGTCAAGTCCACAATGATGTCAATATTTGGAAGTGGAGAATCATCCTTCGGGCATGCTTTATTGAGGTCCCTGAAATATGTGCATATTTTGATGCTATTGTCTGGCTTGGAAATAGGCACAAGATTTGATATCCATTCAGCATAATCTATAGACTGTATGAATCCAGCATCCAGTAATTTCTTTAGCTTTGTTTTGACCATTAATGCAATGTGGGGGTGCATTTTTCTTAATTTTTGTTTAACAGGCCTGATTCCTGCTAGCAAATACAAATGATGCATAAGCAGATTGGGATCTAAACTTGGCATATCAGAATATGACCAAGAAAAGTTGATGCTTCTTGCTTTGAGGAATTGGATGAATGTCGGTCTTTCTTGTTCTGTCCTAGATTCCACCAGATGTAGGATTTTTGCCCTTTCTTCTGTGCCAATGTCCACTGATTGTGTAGGTTCGACTAGAACTGATGATCGCTCATGATAGTGTTTGGGGAGAGTGTCAAATCTTCCATCCTTTAGTGCCTCAAAAAGGTTTTCACCATTGGATGCGTTCTTTATTTTTACTTTTTCCAGATCTAATGCTGCCATAGAATGGTTTTCACCATTAGATCTATTTTCCCTGTTGTCAATTTTGCAACTGGAAGATTTGACACCCTCCTGCTGAGTCGTATTGTTATGAGTAGTATGGATAGAATTTGTATCAGGATCGGTATGGAATAGGAAATGCACGATGGCATCATCATTTGCAAATTTTGGTACATTCAAAGGTTCGATAGGTTCCCAATCAATAAGTTCTGGATGGATTAATGGCATGGTATCATCGGATTGATTTTGGTTAATGGAAGTAAGGGTGAGGACAACAGTATCATTAGAGTCATTTGTTGGAATATCGAGATCGATGATGGTACTTTCTTCCATATTGTCTAGTTCACTCGAGGTTTGTTCGTCCCCACTTGAATCATCGATATATAGTGACTCTCCCACGATTGGAATAGATCCAAAGTCTTGGCCCTCCTCATGTGTGGGTGTATATTGTTGGATGATATCACAATGAATATCCGTAAAAGATACATCAGATAATGAATCCCATTCATACTCATTGGAATCGGTTTCAGAGCAATCTCTTAGTTGAAGAATTCTTTCTACAACCTTCTCCTTGAGTTCCTGTTTCTCTTTCTCAAAATATCCTAGTCCTGGCTTTTCTTTTGTGTGGAGAGTGAGAGGTGTGATAGGTTCTGAGATTCCCTCTTTTCTTAATCCCATAGGCCCTTGTCCTTCATAACCCATCTTTTCAAGAATAGATTTTCCTTTTCCATACTTGTCTGTGTTGATGCTAACATTTTTGATACTGATCTCAGATGTTGATGTTTCTTCATCCTTATAAAGCCAATCCAAGATTGCTTTATTGTCTGTTTCTTCTGCTATAGTTCCGGATTTGACAAATTTATTTTGAAGAGCTATGCTAGATAAAGTTGTCGGAGGTTTGATCATTGATGGTTGACCATATTTCCTAGGAGATGACATTAACTGTGATAAGTTAAGCGATTGCTCCATTGAGTACTGTCCCATTCCTTTATCTGTCAACTGAACTTGCTTCTGAAAGTTGTCTGATAGAGAAGTTTGTGTACCTGGAATGTTTGTGTCAACATGACTTGTTTCCTTTTCTTTACCTTTCTTTTGTACCCACTTGGTAGTGATGTTTGGACTTTTCTCATTCTTGGATGATGATGAACTTGAAGCTTCCCTGTTGTGAGGGACAAAGGTGTCTTGAGATATTCTCAATGTGTCACAATGTTGTGGATGATTATAATCAGCAGTTATAGTCACCTCTTGTCCATTTACTGGAAACTTTAGGCATTGATGGTATGTAGAAGGTATGACCTGTATTTCATGAATCCAGGGTCGTCCTAAGAGTATGTTGTATGTTAACTCTCTTTCCAACACTTGACATGCTATATGTTTGATAATGGGTCCCACTTGAATGGGTAAAACAATTAAACCTTGAGATGATCTTTCCTCCTCATCATATGCTTTGATGGTCATTTTCCTTTGAGCATCAATAGTGTCGTCAGAATATCCTAGTGCACGGACTAATTTTAGGGTGCAAATGTTTAGACCAGCTCCCCCATCTATTAGAACCCTTTTAACGTGATGATTATGGATACATACTTCAATATGTAACGCGGTGCTATGCAGATGATTTAATGAGACATCATCATGTTCAGAGAACGAAAGAAAATGCAGGGTAGTTAGATGTCCCACCATAGCTTGGAATTGACAAACATCCAAATTCTTTGGCATGGTTGTGGCAACTAATGCTTGTTCGAGAACTTCCTTATGTGATGGTGACAACTTAAGAAGCTCCAATATTGATATTTGCACAGGGATATTTTGCAATTGATCAATAATATTATAATGAAATTGAGGTGTAACCACACGTTGAGATCCCACTCCTTTTAATACCACCTTGGCTTGCTCCCTAGTCATGACATTTGCCGATTGATGTTCTTGATTTTCTCGGGGGGTGTTTTGCATTTGATTGATGACATCATAATGAGATGGAGGTGGAGCTGCATGTGTGGAGCCAATTCCCTTTAACACTACTTTTGATTGTCCCCTAGTTAATGCATTGGCGGGTTGATGTTCTTGATTTTCTCTGATTTTTAAGACATTTATTTGATTATCAGAGCTTTGCACACTTGGGAGTAAATCCAAAGAGGTAATGGTGTAGGTTTTGTTATCAACAATATTATCGTTAACCGTATGATCATGTTTGACTTCAGATAGACATAGGATTGTTGTGTCATAGACATGATTAACGTGCTTTCCTTTGCTGTTTGAAGATGATGCACCTTTGTCATAATTGGGCAAAGGATCTTTGAAGGCCAAATGATCATTGTTATTTTGAGGTCCTTCCACATACACTTTGTTGTTGTCCACCAAATCTTGCACTGCATGTTTCAATTCCATATAGTCATTTGTTTTATGACCCTTGTTATTATGATAGTTGCAATAATCAGCGTCATTCCACCATGATGGTTTGACTTTTGGATCCCAGAACCTAGCTTCACATGCAGTGAGAAGGCCTCTAGTAACTAGTTCCTTCATTGTTGATTCCATTGATTGACCTAAAGGTGTGAACCTTCGTCGATTTGATGGTTTTTGATATGGTAGTGTTTTTGCGCATTTGTTGTTCTACATGGCATTTGACTGGACTTTTTGGTCACTGTTTTGATTGTTTGAAGAAGATGCAGTCAAGTTGAAAATTGGTTTGACATTTTGTGAATCGCTTGTTGTTTCATTTGTGTTGCGATTCTTTTGCCAAATTTTTAGTTTATCATTGTTTGAGTGTTGATTGGAGTAGTTATTTGATTTTTCATTGTAATGTTTGATAAATCCCCATTTCACTAATGCTTCCTCAATCTTAAGACCATTTTCTATGACTTTTTCGAAAGTGGGTGGACATTGTAATTCTAGCCTATAGCTCATTTCTTCTATCAAGTTCTCAATGAATAATTCCATCTTTTCTTCCTCTAGAATAGATCGAGGATACCTAGCGAACAGTCGTCGCCATCTTTGGAGAAAAGACAAGAATGTTTCTCCTTTGTTTTGTTTTAAGTTGTAGAGATCCTTGATAGTAACATCATTTTGGATGTTGAATGAATATTGAGAGATAAACTTGTTAACAAGTTCCTCAAACGTTTTGATACCAGGTTGCAGTTTTGAAAACCATTCCATACATGCTCCTCCCAAACTCCTTGGGAATAACCTCATCAAATAAGTCTTATCCTGAGAAAACTCAAGACTCATCATTTTAAATTCTCGTCTATGATCTATTGGATCTGTTCATCCATTGTACTTATCGTACTTTCAGAATTCGCAATGTCTTGGAATGGGTAGCAAACCAACTGTTGCGTCGAATGGATAAGGACAAATGTCCTGTATCACATATCTCTTGGTAGTCCCTTGTGTCATATCTTGTATTTTTTGTTGTAACAGTTGCATTTGAGATGTTAAAGTAGCAATCGAATCTATTGTTGGTGTAGGTTGTGGTATCTCAATCTCATTTATTTCTAGTGTTTCTTTCAAACGGTTTACATCAAAATCTTTCGAAAGTTTTGCCCTTGATTCAGCTAACATTAAAAGATATTTTTCCATGTCTTGTTCTAGAATTTTCTCCATAAATATGTGAAACTTTGGATCCTGTTGAGCCGCTTGGATATCTTCCGAAGTTATTTCATTCTTGTCATTGCAGTTCAGATTATTCCAAGGATTTTCCTCTGCCATTTCTTGTGATTTTAAGATTTCTTGTTCTAAGAATCTCTATTTTTGGGACCTAGTTAAGATTGGCATACAAATTTTTGCCCTTTCTTCTGAAATTTTGATCTTATGTGTGGGATAGTGTCAATTTGGACCTTTTTTAAATAAAGTCGAATAAGATGTCTTATCTTATTGATGAGACAATATTTAAAAAAGTTAATCGCTATACTTTGTTTCGTGATGAAGGATGATAGTATCCTGATAACGAAACTTTAGTATAGTAATTGATTGTGTATTTGATTTCGACACTTGTGATTTGCAAGATCTCGTTTTAGTTGATAAGTTGGAAATTTGTATATACCTTTCTAACTTTGATTCCTAGACAATGATTCTAATAGAAGAAATTTTATCCTGATGAAAAAATGTGGATAAAATGACAAATTTGATGGACTGGTGAAAATTTTAAACTCTTTGTTTTAAAAGCACTAAAACAGATACTAGAAGCGCTATTTCTTGAAAGCGTTGGAACAGAGTCCAGAAGCGTTGAAATAAGCGACAGAAGTGCTAAATGACCAAAAGTGCTAAAACAGATGACCGAAGCACTAAAACAGTGACTGAAAGCGCGATTTTATCGAAAGCGCTGAAATACAAACCTGAAGCGTTGTAAATTTTGACAAAAGCGCTATTTTACCAAAAGCGCTGAAATATAGACTATAAGCGCTGAAACAGTGCCCGAAAGCGCTATTTCCCAAAAAACACTAAAACAGTGACCAGAAGCGCTGAAACAGGTTTCCAGAACGCTTAAACAAAAAAAATTAATTTTTTCTATTGTAGAATCCAGTCTAGCCTTGTGGCATACTGTATCAGAGACTGCGGAAGATATGAAGGATGAATCCGTTGACTACGGTTGTGAAATTGTGTGAGAGCTCTTCTTTGAAAGAAGGCTCGTGAATAGAGCGGTTCTACCACGTAGTCTAAAGAGTGACCCCTAGCAAAATCGTGATAACAGTGAATGAATGTTCTATGTTGTAAAAGGAGTTTCTGATTTTGATAGAGAAAAAGTTGTCTTCTCAATAAATTTCTATAACCGAGAGGTTGTTTGGGCCTTGTAACTTTGATTTTTCTTTTGACAAACGTGGTGGACTTCCACTTTCGCAGCATGGATTTTCTGACTATTTTGACTTGACGTTTTCAGGATGATCTTTAAATTTGATTTAAATGAATTTGTGAAAACATGACAAGCAATTTTGAATAAGTGTTTTAAAACTAAAAAGATTGTGTATATTCAAAAATCATGAATGATTTTTATTGATTTTGACGGGTTATTTTAACAATTGTATACAAATCAAACAGACTCACACTTAAGGACAAGTAGGTGATCATTATACTCACAGCCCATATCTTGCAATTACGTTGACTCACACAGCCGTGTCACCCCCTAGAGGGCGCCTGTGTTTTTGTCGTTGCCAGGTGCATACTCAAAGTGACGGACGTAGGTGCCGAATCCCTTAAGCAAACAATCCTTGGTAATTATATGGTGAGTGTCTTGGGGGCAAATTATTCCCTCCCCTTGCACCGTGAGTATGACAATGTATGGATATTGACTCGGTGAGCAACTACTCTATGGTTCGTAGATAGAGTTTCGTTCGGTGTGGCAAATAGATAAACTCCCTTAGGAGACCTCCCAATCTTTAGAACATATATTTTGGGGATGGTTATCTTGCCTACTGCCATCAATTTGGACTTTTATCAAAAAATTGCATTTTTATTATAGTGGGTTGGATAACCTGGCTTTGGTTGTTCCCACTTAGGTCGTTCCCGTAGGGTGAGCACTTTTTCCCACTATGGCAGGCCAGCTAAAGGATTTAATAAAGTGTAAATGACATGAAATAAAAGTGAATCTAGCACTTTGGTCATCCAGTCAAGGGGAGAGCATAAGCCTAATCACCACAAGCACAGCATATAAATTTGTTCTATTTTAAGCCCAAAAAGAAATATTCTTAATCTAAGTGAAGGTGTTGCTTCACAAAAATCATGATGTTCTTTTTAACTTCTATTGTAAAAATGCGGTGACTATCCTAGGATTGATAGATTTGCTTTAAGAAAAACAAGAAAGTGACTATCCTGGATTGATTAATTTTATTCCAACTTTGAAATGACTATCCTAGATTGGTCAATTTTAGAAAAACTTGAAGTGACTACCCTAGATTGATCAATTTTATCTCAACTGTGAAAAATAAATACAATCTGGCCATGGAAGCATCGGATCCAGACTATTTTACAAAAGCGCTGGAATATGGCACCGAAGCGCTAGAACAGTTACCTGAGGCGCTAAAACCCAAAAGCACCGAAACAGTGTATCGAAGTGCTGAAATTTATCTTGGAAGCGCTAAATCACCGAAGTGCCAGAATAGTGTACCGAAGCACCGAAGTTTGTCATAGAAGTGCTAAAACACCCGATGCGCTAGAATAGTAACCGGAAGCGCCAAAACTCTGAAAGCGCTAGAACAAGGACCAGAAGCGCCGAAACTTTTAACGAAAGCGCTCAAATAAATCACGCTGTGTAAACTTGCATAACACTTTCCAGAAAATTTGTAATTTTGATAAAAATGGGGTTAATGCCCCACGGTGGGCGTCAAATTGTAAGTGTGGAATAAGGTGAATAAATATAATACACTTCTTAATAAGACATTATATCAATGATTAAACAAATTGAACTAAATCAAAGCAGTAATCAATTGAAAGCGTCCTATTGCTCTCTATCTCCAAAGATTTATTAAACCACTATTGCTCTCAGATTATTAAGCACTATGATTGTTAAAATGACTATCTGAAGAACGAGATGATACTAAAATGCAATGCTAAATGATAAATCAATTTAAACTAGCATGATATAGATATGAAACAGATAATTGCAGCTACAGGAGGCAGCTATTGATGTGAAGCTTGATTATTGAATTGCTTGAATGTTGATGCTTTGATACTTGATGTCTGGATTCCTACAGAGTAAGAGTGCAAAAGCTTGATTATCTGGATCCTTTTCTTGGTTGAATGAGGTTGTATTTATAGATTTCCTGGCTGTAGAAATGCACAGGGAAAACATTGAAAGGCTTGGATTCAATCTGGAGAATTGAATGGTGAGAAATGGAGGAGATTGAGAGAAAGAGGGAGGTTGTCTCTACCCATGAAAACACTAGGCAAGAGAAGAGGAAAGATTGATGGAAGAGGATTGAGAGATCAAATTCCAAATTTGTCTCCAATTTGTCTCCAAAACTTTCCGTGAAGTTTCAATCAATTAATTTGACATATTTTTGACATAATTTAGACATGGTTTAGACATAGGAAATCTAATTCATTTTTGAGAGAATATAGATTGGAATATTCCTTGTGCAACAATTCAAATATTTTGATTTATTTGAATTAATAAAGGAGAGATAAATAATTTAATAAAGCGAACTATAGGATAGTTGTTTATTAAATTAAAATAGAAGAATTATGGCAATTAATTAATAAAGTGTTTTGATCTTTATTTAATTAATTTAGAAATGATGTGATAGATTGCAATAGGGATTTGATAATTAAATTGAACAAAGTATTTATTTTTGTTTATTTAATTAAGACGAGATTTAGAAGAATTTATGAAGAATGTGAAAGTGAACTATATTAAATAAATATTTAAATTTATTCAATAGTAGAGGAAATTAGGATAATTAATTAAATAATTCGTATTTAATTAATCAGATGCTCCAGACCAATTTTAGGTGTATACAGAAGTTAACCCTATCATGAGCAACTATGATGTAGACATTATAAGAGCATCTCAAATATCAACTTACTCTATTCATGAGAGGTGTTGTGTGCAATAGGTATGTTGGAATTCCTAGTGAAGATGTATGACCAAGAGTGACTAAGTTGAGAGACCTACATGCCTATTTGTAAGTGCCTTCCATCTATTTTCATTTTATTTCCATTTTGGATGCTCTTTCTTTTTCTCTTTTAATTTGCGTATTTGTAAGTAAACTAGTAAAAATTGATTAATCTCTCATTGTAGAAAATACTAATTTATGAGCCATCAAAGAGAATCTCAGCCAAAAAAGCAATACAACATCCTTATTTTGATGATCTTGATAAATCTCAATTCTAACTTTAAGCCATTATAAAAGAGTGTGTGCAGGTAAGTGAGGGAATCTTAAGTTACTCAATTGAAGTTAACCTCATAATGAGCACCTATGACGTAGAAATTTAAAGATAATCTTGAATGTATGAGTGAAATTGTAAAATATCTATGAGAATGAAGTACCTAAGGAAGTAGCACCTTGTTCTCTAAATGCCTTCAATAGGCAAATTTGCAAAATTTGAATTTTGAAATGTAAACAATGTGAAAAATGTCATGTGAAGGTCATATGCAATATATTCAAATTCTCAAAGAATTCATTAGGTGATTAGAGAAGTGATATAAATCATGTAAGGTTGAGAAAAACAAATATCTTTTGTATTCTTGAATATTTACAATCAATGAAGTCCCTATTTTAGTGATTTTATGAGTTTTTCCAGTTGTTCATTAACTTATAGTACGACTTGTATAGTAGTTTAAGGCCTTGAATCTTGTTGTTTAAGGTAGAATAGTGAAGTAGATTTCATTTGAATCTATTTAGGAGGTTATCCATTGAGTTTATCAATAGTTTGAACTTATTTTTCTCTACTCGATCTGTAAACCCTCAAGATTTGGTTTCTGAGAGTCTAGATAATCAATAATGACTACTCCACCGAATTTGATACTTTAGATCAGTGGAGTAAGTTAGTCTTAGGATGTTTTAGGTTTGTGTGTGTTTATCTATGCAGGGGAATTTAAGAAACAAAGGTGGAGTTGATGCTATAGGGTTTTATGATGAATTTCCAAGTGAAAAGTGTGGCTCCAAGTGGTGTTTTGAGGAAAACGTCTCAAATGAATTCACAAAAAAATGAATGATCTATATAGCTATTATTGAGTTACAACACATACTTCAAAATCAATAGTGACTATCTTAGAACATGTGCATCAAAAATGACCTTCGATGTCCTCATTAGGCTAAGTAGGCCTAATTTACAAAGGAACATACCTATAAAAATTCAACAACCCCCTGAACTTGTTGGGGCAGCAATTATAATGTATCCAAACCCTCAAATCCGCAATTTGTCTTAGGAGAAACTCACTCCGCCATGCCAAACAAAAACACTTATTTTATGCTAGAATAAGGAGGGTTTATTGAAAGGAATGGTTCCACACCTTACCAAAACATTCCAGAAACTTAGACCTTCCTTAAATCACCTGAAAAAACTCAAAATAAAATCATTTAACCTCTACATGCAATATTTTATCAAACCTTAGGGTGAAACCTCATTTTTAATTCCCTTTTCCATCAAAATCTACATGGGCAGCAACAAAAATTCCATAAAACTTATTCCATTTCACTTAGAAATTTCTCGTCTAATCCTACAAGATTGCATTGGGCCCCTCTACAAAAACCTCTCTCAGTTTTGGCTATCTCAGAGTGGTTTTCCCATGGCAGTGGATTTTCACTTGATGGAAAAAGCATCAAATGCAAGCAGTGCAAAGTTGTAAAGTGGTGCAAATTTCATTTTTTAACTCGTGTGACCAAGTGGAATCTTCCAATGTGTCCAAAATAGGCATGTTTACACTAGGAATGATCCTCTTTCACACCCAAACATGTGGAATCGCTTCGAGGTACGTTCAACCAAATCGATCATTTATGAGTCCAAAGTGCTAATGTGATGCAAAATTCAACATGCTATTACTCGGATACCGTGACTCTTAGAAAATTCTTGTCTGATCCTACAAAATTGCATTGGGCCCCTCTACAGAAACCTCTCTCGATTTTGGCTATCTTGGAATGGTTTTCCCATGGTGGCGAATTTTCACTTGATGGAAAAGGTGTCAAATGCAAGCAATGCAAAGTTGCAAAGTGGTGCAACTTTTTCTCTGCAACTCATGTGACAAAGTGGACTATTCCAATGCATCCAAATAGGTATGTTTATGCCAGGCATGGTCCTCTTTCGCACCCAAACACGCGAAATCGCTCTGAGGTATGTTCAACCGGATCGATCCCTTAAGGGTCCAAAGTGCTAAATGGTTGCAAACTTCAGCATGTTGTTACTCGGATACCACTACGTTTTAAAACTTCTCATTTGATCCTATAGGATTAAATTGGTCCCCTCTACAAAAAATCTCTCAGTGTTGGCTATCTCAAAGTGGTTTTCCTGTGGCAACGGATTTTCACTTGATGGAAAAAGCATCAAATGCAAGCAGTGCAAAGTTGCAAAGTGGTGCAAATTTTGTTTTGCAACTAGTGTGACCAAGCGGATTGTTCCAATGCATCCGAATAGGTATTTTTACGATATGCATTATCCTATTTTGCACCCAAACATGCATAATCGCTTTGAGGTACGTTCAACTAGATTGATCCCTTAAGAGTCCAAAGTGCTAAATAGCTGCAAACTGTAACATATTTTTACTTAAATACTGTGATGATTAGAAACTTCTCATCTAATCCTACAATATTGTGTTAGGCCCCTCTATAAAAACCTCTCTCATTTTTGGCTATCTCGGAGTTTTTTTCCCGTGGCAGTAGATTTTCACTTGATGGAAAAAATGTCCAATGCAAGCAGTGCAAAGTTGCAAAGTGGTGCAACTTTGGTTTTGCAATTCATGTGACCAAGTGGACTATTTCAACGTGTCTAAATAGGTATTTTTATGCTAGGCATGGTCCTCTTTTGCACCCAAACATGCAGAATCACTTTGAGGTATGTTCCAGCAGATTGATCCCTTAAGCGTCCAAAGTGCAAAATGGCTACAAACTTCAACATGTTGTTACTCGGATACCGTGATTCTTAGAAAATTATTGTATAATCCTATAGGATTGTGTTGGACCCCTCTACAAAAACCTCTCTGATTTTTTTTTATCTTGAAGTGGTTTTCCTATGGCGGCAAATTTTCACCTGATGGAAAAAGTGTCAAATGCAAGCAATGCAAAGTTGCAAAGTGGTGCAACTTTCGTTGTACAACTCGTGTGACCAAAAAAACTTTACCAATGCATCCAAATAGGTAATTTTACACTAGGCATGGTCCTCTTTCACACCCAAACACAAGGAGTCACTCCGAGCTATGTTTAACCAGATCGATCCCTTAAAGGTCCAAAGTGCAAAAGGGAAGCAAACTTTGACAGGCTATTACTTGAAAACCATGATGCTTAAACAATATTCATCTGATCTTATGCAATCGCATTGGGCCCCTCTACAATAACCTCTCTCATTTATTTTTATCTTAGAGTTTTTTTCTTGTGGTGTCCAGTT
The DNA here is from genome assembly GCA_007115665.2 of Sequoiadendron giganteum. Lineage (NCBI taxonomy): Eukaryota > Viridiplantae > Streptophyta > Pinopsida > Cupressales > Cupressaceae > Sequoiadendron > Sequoiadendron giganteum. The sequence continues at coordinate 558,854,275 of CM021102.1, forward strand.
TTCACTTGATGGAAAAAGTGTCAAATGGAAACAGTGTAAAGTTGCAAAGTGGTGCAAATTTCATTTTATAATTTATGTGACCAAACTAACTGCTCCAATGCATCCCAATAGGTAGGTTTATGCTAGGCATGGTCCTCTTTTGCACCCAAATGACAGTTGAGAAGTCTGAGTATTCCACACAAAAAGTGTATGATCATTGGTGTAGAGCACCTAGTTCCTCCATTTGATGAAGAAGGTCTAGTTCGGTGGTTTTAGTCATTATAATGTCAAATAAGGCCATGATAAGCCATTTTCTAATCTTGCTTTTAGTTTTGAGTTATTGTGGGGTCATTTGAGTCAACTATGTAAGTACAAATAAGAAAATATCATTGGTAAAGGCATTGGAAGAGATTACTAACGCTGCCCCTATTCAAAATTTAGAATTTAGGCCTTAAAAGCAAGGCTAGACGAGGTGAAAAGAAGAAATTTCTTGAGAATAAGTTAGAATAGGTTGGAAATAAGGTGAGGTTGTGGATTTTGATGTGTTCAAATGGTCTGCAAGGACAAGGGAGGTCAAAGTATGTTATGGTATGATGCCCTAATTGGGAATAGAGAGGTTTTGAATGAAAAAGAGAGGTTTGAGGGAGTAAAAGTGGGTAAAGCTAAGGGGAAACATAATTTGGTGGTCAATTAAGTTTGTGCAGGTAGAATGAAGAGTGTTGGAAGAGGTTTTAAGGTTGTATGACGCATGGATAAGGGGGTTTCAATAAACCCTCGTGAAATTTGAGAAAAATGAGGGTTTAGAGGATAATGGGGTTAGAGGGCCAATCACACCCTAAAAATTATGGATTTTATGGATTTGCAAGCCAGTAAATGCTACCCAATGGTGCTTTGTAATTGGAAGAGTGATTGAGAGCATGTTTCTTTATTAAATAGTCCTATTTAGGGGTCTAGGATAGAGTTGAGTCCATTTCTTATTTGTATTATAAATTATAACTTGCTTTCTCCCGAGTCCATTTTATATACAAGAAATAATATTGCAAAAATTTGACATATAAATAGTTCGACATGTTGATATGGTGACACATCGAGAACATGTTGGAATCTTTTTATTAATCATTTCATGAAATACCAATTGAAAATGTGTTTTTAGCTTTTAGATAAAGTTGTTTAGCATCAATTAATTAATATTCAAGACAAACCATGAAGGAAAACAATGATCAATGCTAGGGCTAACCAATTAATAAGTATACACATGAATAATTCAAGCATGTACATGTGAATAAGGGAAGCACAAGTACTCAAAAACACGTAAGCCTCAAGAAGTATACACACGAATACATAGTGTACACAAATTAATACAAAGTATATGCACGAATACAAGGTATACACATGAAAACACGTAAGACACAAAGTATACATTGAAACATATGTAAGTCACAATGTATACACGTAATTTGTAAAGTATACACTTGAATACACGTAACTCATATCTATTGAACCATCAATTTAGAATGCAAATATGGACACCATCGATAAAAGATATTTTTATTAACTAAATAGCCATGTAGGCATACATCACTATATGTCGATATAAGTATGAAATATATGTACAAAATATCCATATAGGCTTACAAGAATGCCATATAAGCATACAATGTCAAATATGTCCAATACAAGATATATACAAAACTGCCATGTAGGCATACAACAAAGGGCTCTAGAATCAAAAGTCATTGCTCTCCATGCTCTCGAAATAAATTCTTTCCTTTTTCTTTTCGATCGGATGGCGATAGGTTTATCACTCATTTTTTCTACACTCGTGGAGTGCTCCTACTACTCCTCCTAGTGTTTAGTTCATGGTGAAGTTTTAACTGTTACAATAAGAAGTAAATACATGAATATATAGAAATTACATTATAAAAAATTATATATTTGAAAAAATAATCACTTACCGCTATCTCATGATCTCTCTCCATGAGGGAAATATTCTCACACCCATGCTCAGGCATGCTCAAGCCCTATATGAACCATACAAATAGAAATTAAACTATGAATCAATAATGGTTTGATTTTTCACTAACTAACATCTATAACAATGAATGTAAATTGAAATTTACTGATTTTCCTCATACCTCCCCTGTCAGAGCCACCGAGGATTGTATAGTAGATGACACACCAATCTCCATTTCCCTTGTCACATTCAAAGGTGTTTCAACTTGCAACAACTAATAATAAAACAACAAATTATTCAACGTAATCAATGATGTGCATATAAACTACATAAATCTATTAAGTACAATTCATTAGTTAAACTCTTTATTCTATTACCTTCATAAAAGGTTTGAGTAAATCCACTGCCGCTGGGAAGTGTTCCCTCAAAACCTCCAATATTAGCCTCTTCAACACCCAAAATCGCGTATTAAAATACTATTCGTAAAACAATGATATTAATATTTAATAAATTTATAATTATTTACTAGTTACATACCCCAACGATAGGTGTACTGCATAAATAAGTAGGTGGGGGGGCGGTGTATCCAGTCTCAACACTATGATTCTACAATTTTATTAAAATCATAAGACATTTTTAGTTAATCTTCCATTTCAAAATTGAAACTTAATAAATTAAATTCAACGAACATGATAACTTTTACTTGACTATCAATTCCATATGCCTCATACAAAATGTCAGTTTCCCTCTCCATATCCATAGCTACAGACAGATCCTACGTAGCAGCCTCCTGAGTGTCGGTGGGGTCACATGAACAAGTCGCTCCACAAGATTGACACACATGGGTTCGAAGGCCATCACTCGAAGACTCCCCTAGATGGCATTGTAGAATAGGGCTAGTATGATGGATGACACTTTGGGTCAAAGTGTTGATCACCTACAATATCTCTACGTCAGAACTTTCCTTCATGACAAAAGGCATAACAACATGCTCACGAGGTGGCCTAGCGAGAGCTCATCTACCTTGCCACATAGGACCTAACTATACACTGGGTCTATCATGAACTGACCCCCCACCTCTCCTGTGGAAATCCCTCATATCAAAATAGTTTTGGATTTTGTTCAATATGAACTCATTGTATAGTTTCCTAACGAAATATTGCGGGACTTCACAATTGTTGCACGATGGGTAATCAAGGACCATCTACCACCTATCATAAAAATGGCCCCTAATCTGTTGGTGATGGCACCAATGAATAGGAAACCTCTTCGCATTGAGGGTAAGATTTTGATTTGTGCATAGATCAATGAATAGTGAGCACTGTAAATCACCTTTTGTAATTTTTAAATCCTTTAAATCTTTATATGATAGTTTATTCGCATAATAATCCCTAGTCACATGCCTCCTATCTTGCCATCCAGTTTTTTTTTTTCTAATTGAATCTACATTTGTTAACATATCTTTCAATGAATTTGATAGGGTCATTATTATTGTGGTTGAACCATTTGGATCACTCAGCCTACTGATCAAATCCTCATTCTGATTTTTGTTGTTCTGAATTTCACTCATTAAATTTTGTTGAGTGCCAGGAGGGGGTTGAGTGATTGGTGGAGGAGGTTGTTGTTGTGGTTGATTTTGTTCTTGAGGATTTGGTTGTTCTTCTTGTTGAGAATTTTGAGGGTTTGCAAGTTGATTTGCATCTCCTAAAAATTCAAACAAATATATATCAAATACAATCTAAAGCTAACAAATTCAACCTAAAACTAACAAATTCAAAACAAAAAGAAAACAATCCTTACTTCTCACACCTCCTCCTCGTTGTGGCACCATCGTTGCAAAGAAATAGCAATCGGTGATTTTTTTGCAAAATGCCTCCTCCTAGAATGTGAGAGCTAAAAATGGGGGTTTTGGCCGCGAGGAGAAGAAAAAACACAGTTGAAATCAAAATGACTAGTTTTAACTCTTTTTTTTCTTTTAACATGCAATAACGCGAGCGCATTATAACGCACTTATGTTATGACTTTTCAAAACTTTTTAAAAAGTGGCCACAAATTGGCTACCCATTTCCATGCACCCACCCTCATCTGATCATAATACTCGTTGTAGGCTACCTGATTTTGTAGGGTGTCTAGTCTCGTAGGCACATAATCTCGTCGGCTTGGCATCTTCAATCACTCTTCACCAAAATCAAGCTACAAGAAGGTAAATGACAAAATAGTTAGAATTTACTTCACTTTTTACTCTTATATAAGTTAAAATTAGGGTTTTTACTATATTAGGGTTAAAAAATTTCTTTCATTCAAATTAACATAACAAGAGCTAGAGAGCTCTATTTTCGATGTCATTTGTTGCATTGGAATCATGATTTTGCTCCCGTCCTCATCAAATGTCTATCATTATCTTGTATGGTAGTTAGAAATACCCTATGATGTGACCTACCTTATTTAATGTGGCTAGATTGCTACCTTGATTCCACTTCCATAAAGCAAGTGAAATCAAGGGGGTGCATACATCTACCCTCGAATTTGATTTCTAGAAAAAGCTAGATAAGAGGATTTTTGGACAACTAACAAATTCGTGTTGGAGGATGTGGTTCCTAACATCGTGGTTTTGCAGATAGATACAATGTGGGGTCTTCATTCTCTCATGTTGTGAATGAACCTATATGAGTATTTTTTTTATGAAATAAAGTGTGCTGTTTTGATTCCTTTAGCTTGCATATGCACGTAGAGTCATATGGGTGCTAAAGTGGGGGCTAGATGTAATGATGAAAATTGACTCCCTTCTTGGAGATAGGGAAATTTATTATTTAATTTGGACCTATTCTAGAACCCTTGCATTAAATACCCTTTTAATTTATCATTAATAAGTTGCTAAAACCCATTATTTCAGATCTCGAGGCTTATTTCAGCTAAAAACCTCACAAAATCATAAAAAACACTAAAAATTCCAAAAACCCACCTTGAAAATCTAGGGTGGGACTCATTCGCCACCTTGGGCGAATGAGTCCCCCTAGTTGGGACCCATTCACCACCTTGGGCGAATGAGTCCCATTTAGGGATTTTTTAAGATTTGAGCAAGAAAATCACCTTTTTAATTCAATATTTTTTGTTGATGTTGGCCTTTGAGATCTAAATAATGATAAATTAGGTGTTAATTCCTATAAGAGCAAGCTCCTAAGTCATTTTTAGAATCTAAGAAAATATTTTTCAAGAGAAATTTCAAGATTCGAGCATTCAAAGTCTTTAAGAATTCTTTCACAAGAGCATTCAAGTTTAAAAAGCAAGCAAACTTGAAGTCTTGGAGCAACATTAAAGTGTTTTTGTAGGTTTTCAAGCTCACTTTCATTCAAGATCTCAAGGGTTGATCATGGTTGTCTATGGTGAATCATGATGGATTCTAGGTTGGGGAGATGCAACTAGCCATCAAGCCAAGCCTAATGACTTGTTTCCTAAGTGATTCCATCCTCCATTATCACTCTACATTCAACCTAAGGAAGGTACAAGCATTATTAGGGCTCATTTGGGTGATTAGAGATCTCTCAAAGTGAGTAATTCATTGTCATATTTTATTTATGCATCTCATTCTTACACATTAGAATATAGTTGCATTATGTCTCAGATTTCCTAGTCTTAGACACACTTAAGGCTAGGTTTTATGTTCACATTTACATTCAAGTTTCATTGTTTGTATCAAGGTTTAATTAACAAACTAAGCATTTGACCAAGGTAAAACCCCATAAGAAAAATCAAGTTCATATTCTATTTTGCAGGTCTTTTCGTAGATTTGGATCCATAAATCAATTTGGGAGAAGAGAGCAGGTGTTGAAGTGCATATTTGAACTTTGAATTCCTAAAAAAGTGGAACAAGACTGATTCACCAAAAGTGGCGAATGAGTCCCACTACAAGCGTGTGACCAAAAAGTGTAGCCTTTGACACTTTTTCACTCATTTGGACCCTTGCCTACGGATTTTGGACCTCCTTTTACCCCTTTTCAAGCCTTGTGCCAAAGTGTTGTAAGGTGTTGTAAAACATTTTCACACTTTCCTAGGTTTTCCATCACTAAATCAACCCTTTCTTATGCTAAAATGACCCCTTAATACACATACAAGCCTTATTTTAGTGTGTTTCAGAGGACAATCCTGAAAAAATCATTAATCACATCTTAATCACCGAAAACTAATCAAAATTTACCAACTGGACAAGGTCACCACCTTGGGTGACCTAGTCCCATGTGGCATAAAAATCAAAATAAACTTAATCTTCTTTTGGGATTTTGTCTTCTAAACCCTAAGGTCGACCTGTGTAGTGTTATTTTCAAGGAAATTAGTGCACAACTTGTATATATAAGGGTTTTCCCCCTCATTTTGCTCCTTTTCAATCTCATTTTTCTCCTATCTCATTCTTCTACTCACCACTCTTCTCAAGCAAGCTAGGGTTTTGAGTATTCCAAGTCATCAAGACATTTCTCAAGAAGCATTCAAGGGTTGAATCATCCATTGCTGCAACTCAAGATCTATCATAAAGGCAAAGTAAAATCCATATTTTCATGCTTCTTTACATTATTTCATCATTTTGGTTTGATTACTCAAAAGGGGTTTGACCAAGGCAAACCACCATGCCCTAACAATCAAATAGTTTTCCCTCTTAGTGTGATTTGCAGGTCTTGTATGCAGATTTGACAAAGAACCAAGGTGGAATACTCTTCATCAAATTTTTAAAGCTCTTCAAGGTTGGAGAAACCCTAGTTGGAGCTTGAAGAACACTTGTAGACCAGAACCTTCACTTTCAGGACTGGATACTTGGAGGAGCAAAAAGTGTAGACCGAGGGATTCCATTTTGATTCTTCATTTTTCAAAAATTTAGAAGAGGAATTGGTGACCTAGTCCCACTGAACTTTCCTTTTAGATATTTTGGTAGATCTGGATATACTTTTGGCCAAAATGGGCTTCGATGAAGTTTTCTAGATCTAAGACTAGGTCACCCAGAATAGCGTATGTGTCCGAGTAGGCCTAAATTTTAGTAGATCAACAACATTTATAGCCTCCAATCCAATCTACAACTCATTCCCAAGTGCACCCCTTTTAGTTTTATTCATTTTGGTAATAATTTGTTTACATTTCTAGGTCATCTTGTACATGTGTGCGTATCATTATGTGCTTTCCAACAATTTGTATTTCAATAGTTTACATTCAATAAATCATTTCTATTTTCAGTTTATTGCACTTAGACCACCACACATTTCAATCACACATCACACATTAACCCTAATCTTTGAATGTTAACATTATCATTTTGGCCTACCTCTCTCCTTCTAGGTGAAAAACCCTAAAAGTGTTAAGAGAGTCTTGTGATGCCAAAATTTGTGTTAGAAGGTGATTTTTTAGGATTTTTGTAAATTAAAATACCCTTTTTTTCTCAAAACCTGTTCTTGTGTAGAAACCTAGATCTGGAACTGACTCACCCAGATTGTTGAATGAGTCCCAATAGGTCAAAAATTTAGATTTTTCAGCATTTTTTAGCTCATCCAAGTTTGCTTCAAATTACCAGGTGCACACAATTCATCCTATAGTTTTTATTCTATTTTACTTGCATTTCTAGGTCATTTAGTTAAATCTTGCATTGAATTAGGCTTTAACATTACATCTTGCATTACATTTTCCTTTCCAAGACCTAGTGTGGTAGTGAATCCCTTATTAGTTTATATTCAACCCCTAGGACAACCCTATTGCAAGATCTCTTTCTCCTTTACATTGAGATCTGTAGGGTTATCCTTGAATGAAATTAGAAAGTGGGTGTGCTCTATGTCCTAAACCATACGATAGCTTCCTAACCCCTTTTTCTTTTGTTTCATGTTCATCTAAATTTAATATGAGCATATTTTTATTTAGTTTTAAATTATATTTTTGGTTGAATATTAATTGGTAACAATTGTTTTTTAATTTATTATTTGTTGGTTTAAAAATAAAGTTAGTTTCAAATTTTTCATTCGGTATCAAGGTAAGTGGTTGTTTGAGATTTGTGGGTTATTGTTTTTTTGATATCTTTTTAGTAATTTTTATCATGTTGAAATCTAACTCTCTCAATTCCAAAATTCAATGTAAATGATTATGATTGTTGGAGAATTAAGGTGATCTGATTCTTTTGATAGAAAAAGACTTACAAAAAAATTATAGAAACATGTTATCAAGAGCTAGTTGATTGGACCACTATTATAGTCAATGATAAAATAGTTACAAAGAAATTTAAAACAAGAATTCTCAAGCCTTATTTCATATAAAATAATTATAGATAAGATTTTTTATGAACATTTAAGATCCAAGCATAACCATGGGATGTTTGGAAGACTCTCCAAGAAGCTGATCAAGGTGGTGATCAATTTATAGACATTGAAGAGAGAATTTGTGTAAAGTACCTATCTAATTTTTGTGTGTATTTTAACAAGTATTTGATGTAATTCAAAATGACAAGTGTTGTGTTTGCAATTTTTGATAAATCACCCAAGTTTTGAAAAATCATAATAAGTTATTTCAAAAATAATTATGCAAGAAATATAATGCGAATACTAGAATAACAACTATAAACATATACCACTATTGATAAGCTTGATATTCTAAAGGTTGTGATATCCCTTGTTAAAAATAAGTTTGACTATTCTAAGATGATGTGATTAGTATAATGATATCCCATGACCTCCTTCTCACTTCATATAATTTATCTTGTTTCCCACACATTTCTATAAAATTTCACCCTTTCATATTCAAGACAATGTAGTTATAAATAGATTGAGGTTCTATGTCCTATTTTAGGGCACAATAATTTCTATAGCTTCACCTTGTATTTATTTTATAAAATAAAATCTTGTATATATATTTTCTTGAATCTTACAACTAGAATAAGAATAAAATACCTAGACAACTCTCCAGTATCGAATATTAATCCATCCTAAATTCCTTTTGATTAATTTCTATTATCATCATTTTAGAAAATTCATGAATCTTGTGTGAGTCCACTTGATTAGCTAAGTGGACTTTCATCCATGAAAGTGATTGCCATAAGGTTTTTATCCTACATCTTAAGACTAAACCGAGTTCAGCCCTTCTAAATTGGAGTTAATGAAAAATTCCAAGAATACCTTTTTCCATTCCCATTCATCTCTTATACACTTTTTGTTTCTTTTTTTGAAAAATATATATTTTTTTTTAGTTATTTTTTTCAAAAAAAGATTTATTTTTCTCATTTTTCCCCAGTGATAATTAATTTAACTCTATATTTAAAGCACAAAAAGATACTTTATAAAATAATTAATTAAATAACAAATTAATAATTTTATTATGTGTGCACAACTACCAAAGTTATGGAAACTAATGAAATAGCCCAAAACAATAATTTCAACTCACCATCAATACTTAAAGTGTATAGAAAATTAATCCATGTGCAAGTTGGCATTTCTCAAGATGACAAAATTCTCCAAGACGTGCATAGAGTGCTCCCAAAATATCTAATTTGCACATGGATAATACCATTATACTCATTTGGATTCTAGTAGCTCTCTACCACTATCAAAATAACTTCACCATAATGTTAGCACTCTCAAATAAAGTTGATTTTTTTTAAAGATGTTGAAATGGACCATAAAGGAAATTTCAGCTTGAGAATTTGAAGATGCAAGAGTTCAAAAGTGTAAGTGACTATTGCATAAAAGTAAAGTAGTAAAAAACATGGCTACTCTTGGAGAATTATTGAATAACAAGGTTGTAGTGAAAAAAATGTTTAGACCTTTAACACTAAAGTGGGATCATGTTGCAACAATTATTCAAGAAGACAAAGATATACCAATATTTTTGTTTAATCTCCTTTTTGGATCATTTATGTTTCATGAAGAAAGAATACGAGACCTATTTAGAAAAAGTGTTAAGAAGGTTTTAACCTCCAAATTAAAAATCACAAAGAATTGAGGTGCAAATGCTAAAAGTGACTAAAAAAGATATAAATCAAAATTATTCAAGATAAAATAAAAGAAGAAGAGATGCTTCAACTAGAAGAAGAATTAGTAGAGGTAGACACAAAAATTGAAAAAAAAAAAATTATCATTGCAATAGATAGCTAGTCACTTTTAAAGGGAATGCAAATATAAAATATGAAATAATAATTATTTTTTAATTATTCTTATGAGGGTGAGGAGGATTCTCCTAAAAATTAATCTTTTAAAAAATCTAAAAACAATCCTAAATAGGTTTGGTATTTAGGTTCAAGTTTTTATAATCACATGTGAAGGATTAATGAATTATTTTCTACAATAGATGAATGCTTCAAGCCCAAGATCAAGTTTTTTGATGAAATTTCCTTGGAGGTTGTAGTAAAAGGATCTATGGAGGTGAATACTAAAGAAGGCATTAAATGTATTAATTAAATTTATTATAATCCAAAATTAAAATACAATTCATTGAATGTTGGACAATTATGTTAAAAGAATAATAGTGTAGCATTTGATGATAAGCAATGTATAATTTGTGGTGAGAATCAAGAAAGTGTGATTGTTAAAATTATTCCTATGTCAAACAATAGGATGTTCCCATTGAAATTTAGAGAATATAATATAAATCATGCAAATATGGCATATGAAGATAAAAGTTGGTTATGACATCTTAGGTATGAAAATTTGAACATTTTGAGGATACAAACCTAAAAAAGAGTTAGTTGATGGTTTTCCTAAAGTTGAAGAGCATAAAGAATTTTCGGAAGGATAAGCTCAAAGAAAATTAGAAGAGAAAAAAATATAAAAGGCGATGCATAGAGGGTCCATTATCCACTTTATCTAGTTCATTATGATAATTGTGGTCTTATGCAAACAATTTTTTTGGAAAATTCATCATATTTAATCATATTTATTGATAATTATTCATGAAAGTGATGGGTGTATTTTTTAAAGAGAAAAGATGAAGCATTTTATGTATTTAAGAGGTTTAAGGCCCTTATGGAGAATGATAGTGGTTGTAAAATAAAATTCTTAAGGACTACTCATGAAGGGGAATTATTTTTTAAAGATTTTATTAATTATGGTGATATGTATGGCATCAAAAGATAACTCATGATTGACTATACACTTTAAAAAGAGGTGGATTTGAATGGAAAAAACTATACAATGGTTGAAATGGTAAGGAGTATATTGAAAATCAAGGGATTGAGCAACTCTTTTTGGGCTAACATAAATTCTATTGAAATGTATATTCTTAATCAATCTACTAATGCATTTGACATGATGACTCCTCATGAATAATGGTATAAAAAATCCTAGTATTAATCATTTTAGTGTTTATGACTATTTAGTGTATGTTCATGTAGCTCATTGAAAAAATAAAGTTAGATCCAAAAAAGTGAACCATGTATTTTTGTTAGGTATAATGATTAAAGTACTTGGTTTATTAGTTGTGTAATTATCTTACTAGGTTTTTTGTGTCAAGAGTGTTACTTTTTATGAACGAAGAGTGCATGGTCTTCAAAAATTCCATGTTAAAAATTCAAATTCTATTTTTAATAGTGATATTATTAATAATATTGTTAATGAAAAACTCGCTACTATTTCCATTCCAAGTCCTAAAAGTCCATCATGTAGCCCTTTATATAATTTTTTATTCTAAATTGCAAGCCTAGTTCCAAGTCATAGTTTTTCAAGGAAAACCATAAGCCTAAGTATAATTATCAAAGGAGTGAAAGTCAAAAACATTCAAAAAAAATTATGAGTTAATTACATTGTAAATTTTTCTTTATTTTCATTTGTTCATTTTGAACCATCATTTTTTGAAGATGCACATACTAATGATGTTTGGGTGCAAGAAAAATAAGGAAAAATATATAAAATTTATACGAATGATACTTGGGAGTTAACAAAGATTCACAAAATGAGAAACATATTGGTACTAATTGGATCTATAAAACTAAGCATAAAAATGACATGGTAGTGTTAAAAGAGATAAGAAAAAATTAGTTGGAAAAGAATTCACACAAAATTTTGGGATACATTAGGAAGATACATCCATACTACTAGCAAGAAATAGACCATTAAAATTTTGGTTTCATATAAATTAGAAAATAAATGGAATCTACATCACATTGGTTTGAAAAGTGCCCTCTTGAATGAGTGCTTAGAAGATAAAGTCTTTGACAAGTTGAATAATGATTTGTATGAACTTATATAAGCACCAAGAGAGTGATATGCTAGGATTGATGGATATTTTCAACAAAATAACTTCAAGAGCAGCATGAGTGAACCTACCCCTACTATAATAAAGAAGGTAATGATATCTATATTGTGAGTTTGTATATTGATGATTTGTTCTATATGGATAGTAGTTCTAAGATGAAAGATGAATTTAAAATTTTTGTGATGAATTAACTTAAAATTAAATATATAGGTCTCATGTAATATTTTTTAGGAATGAAGGTTCATCAAAGTGAGGATATAATATTTGTTTGTGAAAAAAATTATGCAAAAGGAAATGTTGTAGAAAGTTAGTATGGTTCATTATAAATAAATCTCTAATCTAACTACTCATGGATTTGTGTTATGTAGAGAAGATGATTTTGAAATAGTTGATGAGATAGATCATGAAAGTATCTCTAAAATCTTGATGTTTTCAACTCACCCAAGCCTAGATATCACTCATTTTTACTTGTTTCAAGGTATATGATTGAACCATCTAAAATACATATGAAGATAGCCAAGAGAATATTGAAGTATGTGAAAGGTATATTATCATTTTTGTATTCATTCTTATTCTTCTAAAGTTATTAAAATTGTTGGTTTTAGTGTTTCTAATTGGGAAGGTAGTTGGGATGATTGAAATTTTATATTTAGTACTTATTTTTCACTTGGTTAAAATTTGATTACATGGAAGTAAAAAAAGAAAGAATTGGTTGCTCATTCATCTACAAAAGTAGAGTATATTGCAATCACTTTCAAAGGTACACTAAAATTATGGTTCTAAAAAGTTTTCAAAGAAATTAGGGAACAATAAATTCAACTTACAATCATATTTTATGATAGCATTGAAAGGAATCTAATAGAAAAAAGACTTCCTATGTACTAACCAAATAAAAGAGACATGCACTCAAAATCTAATGATTTGAAAAATAAAAAAATAAATATAAAATTATTCATCACAATGACACAATATTTACCCTAAGAAAATCGATAAAAAAAAAACTCCAAAACTTGAAATTGATATTCATAGTACCAATTTTGATTACAATAAATCAATAGACTCAAGCCTTCACAAGAGAAACCATTATAAGTTTGAAAAAAATTTAGCAACATAACCTACTTATAAAGTCATACAATCATAGGGTTGACCCCGCAATGCAATGGATAAGTTGCAAGGGAAACAATTGGGTTGTCTAAGTTTCAAATCCCACCTCAACTCACACCGGTGGAGCGAAAGCTTAAAATAGGATTTAGCACCATCAGGTCGAAAGGTTGTGGTGGGTTTCTGGGTGTTGCCCCTTAGCAGCGATTCACCAAACAAACAAAAATAAATCATACAATCATAAAAAAATTACATCTACAAACTATGAACATATATATAAGCAAAACCCAAAACTAAAAAAATATTATGATTCCAAAATACTATCAAGAAATTAGTGAAAAATAAATTCAACTTGTAATGACATTTTATGATAACATTTAAAGGAATCTAATTGAAAAAAACTTTCATACAACTTTACCAAATACAAGTTTACCAAATAAGAGAGACCTGCAACAAAGATCTAACAATTTGAAAAGAAAAAGTGAAAAAAACTACAAAAGCATTCAACACAATGACATGATGTTTACCTTAAAAAAAATCTTTCAAAAAATACCCAACCTCCGAAACTTGAACCAATGTATTTGCAATACAAAATCCAATTAAAATACATCAATAGACTCAAGCCTTGCAAAGAGAAAAACAATATAAGTCTAGAGAAATTTCAACAACATAACCTTCATATAAAATCATATAATCATAAAAAATATACATCAGCAAACAATGAACTAATATATATAGGGAAGACCCAAATCTAGAAATCACCCATGGTTTCTAAAATTATGTAAGAATTATGATATAAAAGTGGCACCAAGATCCCCAAGCAAATTTCAATGTCAAAATTAAAAATAGGAAATTTAGAAACTCTCTTTTAGCTAAAATATTCCATTTTTGATTTTATATTCATTTTTTTAATTTACATATACAAACAAAAGATATTCCTTATTTTATTCAAATTCACATTTAACTCCCTCTTTTCACTCTTTTCAATCTAACAACTCTTATCTACTTAAAAAATTGTCATAATTGCATTTAACAACTTTCAAATTAATTAAATGATAATTATAAATTGTCAAATAAAAATTACTTGCTAAAATAAAATTAAATAATTAAATAAAAAAAAGTTTTAAAGACATTTTCCTCAACAAACATGAAAATTATCAAATAGTCAATAATCTACTCCACTACTTAGGTCAAACTATTTTGATTTGAAATATCATTTCATTTGAAATTTGGTTCAAAAGAAAGAGAGAATTGAGATATATAAATACTCAAAAAAAATATTAAGTGGATATTTGATTGAAGGTGTTGTAAATATTTTTATTAAACCAGTTACAAAAATGCAAAAATCCAGTTTTTGAAACTTAAGATCAAATTGTAAGTCTGCTCAACATCAAGAGAAGTATGTTGATAAGTGATACTGGCTGGATGGAAGTGTTTGAACAAACAAATGGAGCGCTATTTTTACAAGAGTTTTCTGCATAAGTTGCAGTCTAAACATACATCATGGTCACTGTCTTTTGATTCTTTGTTCAAGAGATTTTGGAGCGCATTTGTATTGTTCATTTGCTATTGTAGAAGGGCATGAACCGTTTTCAATTAATTTAGTTTTAATCAGTTTTATTGATGGACTGCGAACTCTATTCAGAAGTCAGAACACATCTTTTGCTGTTTAAAAAAAGTGAGACAATACATAATTAACAATTTTTTGCTTCCATATGCTGATCGCCGAAGTTTGCCTTTGTGCTGAATATCAAATGGTTGAAGATTTCTCTTTCTGTTAATTTTCAGCTGGCTTAACAGGGTTAGTTCTCAAAATTTTCAAAACCACTTTATAACTGACTTAAGCTCAAGTGGGCGCCAATCTGAAAATCTGACTGTTGCTCTGACATACCTGTTTTCTTCAGCCTCCGTAGTAGTAGTAATCATAGTAACAGCAACACATTGCCATTTTTAGATGTTCAAACAAATACTTAAAGATGTACAGGTCCACAAATGCTATTCTATTGGCGCAAATTTCCAAACATGTAAGATGCAGTTTACAGCAGAGTGCTTTCCATAGAGCTTGGCGTGCATGTACTTCCGTCCCGTACAATATTTTTGACAGGGAATTGTGCAATTCGAATTCTGTTGGGTCAAAAACTCGAAATCGTTTGGTCTTTCCTGACCAACACCACATAACCTCTACTGCTTGGCTTATCATGGTCTCCTTGCTACTTGCGAAGCACCCTTTCAATAGTTACTGTTTATACAGAGCACGGGTATCATTTACACAAACCAGAGAAGAGACTAAAGCAAAACAAATCTTGTAATTAATATGACTTACCTTAAACTGCTATTAATATGACTTACCTTAAACTGCTTCTATTCATTTTCTATGTCATATGTTATCAGGATTGGCATCAGATCCAGATCCAGCTCCATGCTCCTGTCCTTCATTATTAAGTGATAATAAGAGCAATGGACTACCTCCTTCTGAGATGTTGATTGGATGCTAAGAAAATAAATCATGTATCTGGGGCAATTTGAAAGAGTGGATTTTTCTCAGCTTCCCTTTGTTAAGCACCTGCACCTCTAGTAAAAATGGCCGACACAGGGCGGTGATCCCAGAATCTACTCTCTGCCCTGTCATATGATACTTGTTTCATCCCTTTCATATACCAAAGTATTCGATCACACCTGCGAAAGAAAAACGAAACTATATGGTTGATGGCGTGGGATCTGACCAGGATGAGGTTTGAAGGGACTAAATACCGGTATTGCATGGTCATACCAGGCTGGAACGCGGTTTCCCCCCCGCTCCCCTGGTTTGTCTTGCGTTCCGCAGTACTGGTCTGAATGTGCAGCATATATGTATGTTGGAGCAAAATTTAAATGGCCTTCACGCCACTCTTCAAATACGCGTCCTGCATTTTTCTCTAATCGGAAGTGCTATGACCACAAAGGAAAACACTCATTTAAACAAACAGCCCGGGAGAATTTTATGAGTGCAAGTCTTGTTATCAGAGAATTCACCTGATCGCTCAGTTGTAAAGTCTTCCAATCTTTTTGGCAGATAAGAGAATTTGCTTCCGACTCTGCTACGGTGAGCCGGTAATTCAAGTCGCAAACCAGATAATGCAACTGCAGCGAAGCTAATTGCTTAAAATCTTTCGAGAAAGAATGCAGGATTCTAAAATGCCGATACTTATTTCAACTTACTCATGTTCTTCAATGGTTTGCGGCAACTGTAAGCCGAATGTGAAATCTCGAGGAAAACAGGTCCTCTTTAGGATCTGTGCAACATCGGAGTTTCGGGGGATCTGGTCACCTTGTTTCTGACCTGAAGCCAGGTGTGTGCACACAAAGCAGAAGCTCGCCTGATGAAGTGACAAGCTTACAGAAAATAGATCCCTGCGAGAACAAGCGTTAAAAATCAGTATAAACAACACTTTTAACAGGGTGGAATTCCCAATGGAAAAGAGTAGAGAGTGTAACCTTGTTGCCAAGGCAGCCCAAGATGGCGCATCCCAGTTGGAGACTTTCAAGTCCCGGATGTGATGCCTCACCTCGGATTTCACCCATGATGAACTTATGTAACGCTTTCTATCGTTCCACGGTCCATCCAATTTCAACTTGTCTATTCTGTGGGCGTCTTTCATAATCCATTCTCGAACCAGCGATTCTTCTCCATCGGAAAAGGGAAAGCTTGCGCTTTTCGGCATAAAATCGTTTTCTGGCGCAGCCCTTATGTTCAACACGCTCCGGATGAGAACATCCCATTTATCGGCCGCCCGGCTGTTTTCTGTACTAAAAACTTTCCTGGCCTTGAGCGGAACGATCTCCTGGGGCCTTTTAATATTACCCTAACATCGCATGATTCTTTCGTGTTAGGCCAGTCATCCAAATCCAAAGTTTTCTCCTGTGTTCTTCCAGCAACGTTCCATGTACCCACAAACATCCTCCTGTTTCACATAAATGCAGTAATTTCTCAGCATGCACAATCAAATTGCTCTACGAAACAAATAATTTTGGAATAAAAAACTGTAAATGTAATTATCGACACATTCCATCAATAAAGTCTCCGACTGTCCCCGCAACAGCGCTGGACAACTCTGTGGTGATTTGTCTGCAAAATTTAAAACTCCCATTCAATAGAAATAACATTCTATATATAACTATTATTATTAATAATAGATGCGCGTATCTAATGTGGTATTTACCGAGTGTAGGGACCCCATTGGAGAAGTGGGCATCAGCAGCTTCCTCCTCTGCATTGCTCTTGAAATTGTCCCCACCTGATTTCAGGCGACGCCATTTGTTTGCCATCATTCTGAGCCACATTACTTTATCAACTCTTCAATATCAATAGACAATACACATGCAGTTGCACAACACAAGACATAGGCACCTCTTCCCAAATGCCTTTCAATGGCGAAGCCCTCCTTAATCCTTCCTCTCAGCAATCAATGCAGATAGAGGGAGAGCGGAGTGTTTTTATCTCTCAACCGTAATTACTCGTCATTCCGAGGAAGTATGAATGCAGACAACACAAGTGAAGGAGGCTACGGTCTCCAAGCTGGATGCCCCACCGACAGGCTTTTGTGATGGTGACGAAAGGAGCACGACTGTTCAGGCGTATGGAAAGAGAAGAGGCGCTGGAGTCCTCCGCAAAAGGGGCAAAGTAATATGAGTACAATTATGGGTGTGAGTCGGGCGATGTATATGTCAGCTTTTACTGTACTCCTGCTTGATTGGGCGCTTCTTGAAGGATGTTTGAATACCATGGGTGAGGGTCGGGCGATGGATATATTCAGTGAATACCATAATGAGCGCCACATGAATCTCTCTCTCTCTCTCTCTCAGACTTTTATCGACCACTAATTCCCAGTCCACGCTCTGTCACTAGATATTTCTTTTCAGATCACCTTTGTTAACGTATTATACTTTTGAAAATGGCGAAAATCGCATCTTGACTATTTAGTTTTGTCTTTATGGACGATGTCTCAGTCAGTTACTTCAGCTAGATTAACTAATACTAAAAGAAACGTAAATGTTTTCCTTTTCAGTAGTATTGAATTACAAGTTGCTCAGTCGCAATTGCCAACTAAAGATTGATGGTACATAGGTATTTCATATAATAAATTAAGAACATAACATTTTCACACTTCACGAGAATGTGACAACATAATTGTTAGTCCTCGTCTTCGGTAGGGAGACTGATAGTTTTCACCGTGTGATAATTCTTTACCTTGGTCATTGTGCAAATAGGATTTTTCTGATTCTCTAAGGTTTTATTTATTTATTTATTTTAAGTGAAAAAAGTAAAATCCAAAAAATTTATTGGATGGTGGTTTAGAGAAGATGTTATCCAATAAGAAAGAGGGCAAGGGAAATACTATGTTGGCTTCTTAAAGTAGTTTGTTGTTTGTTTCATGTAAGACATGTTCTTATAAATGGTTGGCTTTAAGTTTAGTGAGGATATGTAATAGGTATTTCTTGGTATGGAGGCCTCAAGAAAGGGTATGGACATTTCTTATGTAGGACGTGTTCCTATAAATGGTTGGCTTTAAGTTCAGTGAGGATATGTAGTGGGTATTTCTCGGCATGGAGGCCTCGGGAAAGGGTATGAACATTTCTCATGTAGGACGTGTTCTTATAAATGGTTGGCTTTAAGTTCAGTGAGGATATGTAGCGAGTATTTCTTGGCATGGAGGCCTCAGGAAAGGGTATGGACATTTCTCAAATGGTTTTGCCCTCTTTTTTGGTTTCCTTTTGATTAGGGGAGAGGACCCTCTGAGCATGTTTCAATAGTTGTGATAGTAGTTGTTTATATAATGTTCAATATTTTTCTTAATATTGGACCAATAGTTGTGACTTTAAAGTTGTTAGTGTTGATGATGACTACCCATAATTAAACAAAATGTATTCTTTTGATCTAAAAAGAAACCAATCATGTGATTCCACATCAACGCTCAATAAAACATGTTGTGAATGCACAAGTATTGGTCTCACTTTTTTTTTGGGCATTTTTGGACACCTTGAGCATGTTGATGTGGCATCATATTTGATGACGTGACTTTGAAACCTTAGTTATAAGTAGGGGACTTGCCAAGCAAGTTGCTGTAAAAAATTGGGAGTGATTTGAATTTCCACATAGGATAATTAGAAGAGCGAAGTTAGGCTGCACAACTATTGGGTCCTCTCCCCTATATCAAGATCATGGGATGTGTTGTTTTTGTTGTTCGCAATAGTATTTGGTAATATTTATTTAGAGGTATTGCTATGTATTAATTCTAGATGTTTATTGTTTCTATGTCAAAGTTTCCTATAGAAATCAAGCATCGCTTGAGAAAAATAAGGCATGTTGATATTATTTCTTATATATATATTTTTTGGTTTATATTCAACTCTTTCTATTTCAAACTTGATTTGCTTGTATAGTTGGACCTTAGTGATATCATATTCTAGGGTGAGACATTAGCAACTTGAATTTGGTAGATGTCACAACTAAGTTCATTGAGGCAATTTAGAACAACCACATGAAATGTGTTCATGAGTTGTTATAAGAGAATAAGTCCCGTCAATAGTTTTTGTTTATTTTTTAAAAAACTGAACTTCTATGTAGGAAATAGTAATATAGAATTAGGGGATTATTTATTTTCTAAAAATAAAAAGCACTCTACTAATCTCTTTACATCACGCCATGTTCCAAGTATATTGTTTTTATTGTTCTAGTCTTGAACTATATAAACTTGAACTTATAAAATAAAAAAATTATTAATAATTTTTATTATTAAGAATAATGAGATTTTTCCAAATTAAGAATATGAAATAAGTGATATTATTTACATGAGACATCCATTCAATACAAAAGTGTTAAAGAAAATGAAATCACCATAACTCTTACTTTTAAATATATCCAAAGACACAAAATACCTAAATCTTATAATTTCTTGTATCATTAATTATTTTTCTCTAGTCTAGATATCAAAATCAAGCTTGAGGATGCAATTTATGGTGTGGGGATGAAGGTATTGGAGATCCTATTCCCTAGAGAAAAGGTATAATCTCTCTATTCTTTTTATACTAATCCTACTAGATCTCATGTCTTATGTCATGCATTTTATTTAAAGTATCATGCATGTTTTATTTGAGCTAAACTATTGTGATAATATTGATAAGAATGGATTAGTAATGATCCAAGTTCAATTTAATAAATTCGACATTATTTATTGTATGAATTATCTTAAAGAATATAATATTTTGTAGGGAAATGAAAATAGACGAGACTATTAGGAAATGATTAATTTGTGTACAACATAGTATGGAAGTCTTTTTTTGGCAAGGTATTTAAAAAATAATAATAGTTAAGAATATTTAATCCATTGAATGCAAAAATTATTTGGTGGATAAATAAAAGCTTGAATTTATTTATTTTTTAAAGGAAAACTAGACTAATTACAAGGAAGAGCTCCATCAAAATGAAAATCAACATTAGATATTGTGAATCTCTACACTTAGTTAGTTGTCTAAGTCTTATTCAACTTAGTTATCGAAATGGACTTGTAAAAGACCTCATCTAGACCAAAAGAATTATAGAGTCTAAATTCTAAATTTTTAAATGATATTACCAAGAAATCAAAATATAAATCTTTACTTTTTAAAAAAATATGTTGAGAGATATAAATTTATATTGTAAACCATAAAGAAAATTTTGAACAACTTACCATTTTTAGCATGCTCAAATTATACTAATGCTAAAAAAATTATCAAAAACTTCATATGATTTTTTTACTTTGAAATGAAATAAATCACTTATTTTAGCTCTAATTTTATCTCACAAACCTATGACATGTTTATATTTATCACAAAATTGTGGCAAATTCATTGAAGAACCTTAAAACCAATTTCAATAATGTCATACTAAATAGAAATGTAGACATGTATTGTCTAAAGGAATATAGTACAACACATGGAACATATTAAACCAATAATTTAGAAAATGATGGAATATAAATATGAGGCAATAAATTTGATGGTATAATAGAGAAACTTGACATGTTTAATTGAGAGGAATTAGAGGAGCACAATTAATAAAACATCAACAAAATATAGAAAAACATATACACATATAATACACAAGCCTATGTATTATGCTATGGATACTAAAATGAGCATTATCAAAAACCATTCAAATGAAAGAAGATAAGACCACAATTATTCATGGCTCATAGTGAAAAAGTTAGTAACATAAGAAAACACCTAACTAAAATGTTGTATTATCTAAAAGAGGTGAGAAGCCACATGTATTAACAATTTATTAGTTAAAAAATTAAATTCATATGGACAAGGTAGACATGAATGCCAAAGGCTATAAGATCCCTTCTTCTACCTTGTTTAAGGTTGATTTTTTCTACAATCTAGTTATGTGTGTCACCTCATGTTCCCATGAAGCTGCTTAGCTTATTTTGGCTAGCAGCCACTGCTCAAATTATTTAGGAGTTATTTGTGGAGTTGATGGCCCCATGAATGATTAATCTTTTTGCTTATTTTTTAGCAGTGAACTTAAATTTGTATTAACAACATCAATAATAATTTGTACCAAAAAACATTAGAAAAAGAGAAAAAAAAGAAAATCTTAAAAAAGAGGGAAAACAATTTGTGTAGCCACGTGGATTTTTAACATTATGCAGTTGCTGCTTATTTCTAGCCCCCCTTTTTTTTCCACAGCTTATTTTCAATTCCTAAACAGTAGCTGCTCCATTAAAATAGGAAAAGATTCCAAATTATCCTTTCCCAACAAACAATTTATGCATGGGAACACTCCGGCTGCTTAAATTTAAGTAGAAAATGGAGTTAAGCAGCCGCATGGGGACATGAGGTTAGAGTGAATGGTTTCTTATTGTTCATATTCTCTTAAGATTAACTTAGGGGTGGTTATGCATTTAATAGTTTGTAACTATATTTTAATTGTTTTTATGTCGGTTACATTTCTTGTACTGACCTTCTCGTGTCTTTATAAGGCATGCTTTGTACATTATTTTGCATCTCTCAATTTCATTGTTTTCACTTCTAGTGAAATAGCCTCTTCGTATTGCTTCTCTTTTCATGATGGTGTTGTCTTGGTTTGTAGATGCTCCTGGAAGCCTGCTCCAACATGATATCAGAACATTCGTTTGCAACCCCCTTTCGCCGAAAGTGTTTGCTAGAGATGTGTGAGATCAAATCCTTTTTTCGCATTTAAAATTTATTAAATTTCAAAGTTGTCATTATTGCTGATTTTTTCTATTAAGGAGGCCCCAATTTTGTCCATTTGTGGCACAATTTTCTTCGATTCATTTGCAGTTGGAGGTGGTGTTTTATGCTGCAAGAGGTCATCTTTGACTTCCTTGAAAGTTGCATTTGAATCAGATTCAGAGGCTACATTTGAGTAGGTCTTTGGCAGTATTGATTTGAGGCGGGTTGTTGATTGGTAGACCAATCCCTCGATTGGAAGGCCTCATATAATCCTCACGCGATTTATCCCGGAGGAGGTGCAATTTGTTGTTGCAAGTTGATTTCAACCATCCACGAGTTTTTTGGAGACTTTATTTGCTTTGCAGCCCACGAATCATCTAAACCCTCCACTGTGAATTTTTTGTGCCCGAGGCATGTTTGCTTTTTGGAGGGGCATTTTTGGTCATTGGTGCATCGTTGTGTAAAGGGAGGTTGAACCTGAGGCGGCATCGAAGGTCTGAGTGTGAGTATTTTCTGCTACAGGCGTCTACAAACTGTTGGAGACTTCATTGCAAACATTGGTTTATTCTTGGCTGATTGTTTGAGTGGTAGCAAAAATTGGACGACCGCGTGATTTCCTCCTTGTTGGGCATTGTTGGGAGTGATTTCTCAAGTTGGGTGAAGTTTTCCCCTAAATATTCATTTAGGGTTTCCTTTTTTCTTACCATTTTCTAGCTGGGCATGTAAAACATTTATTTTGTTTTAACCTTGTTGTAGATATTTATCCCACTTTAGTAAGAAATCGAGAAAAACTATTCTTTTTATTGCCTTGCACTCTCCTTGTTATAGTTATGGCTATGGTGGTGTTGGTTATCTTCTACCCGCGTGTATTGTGAGGTGGTGATCTGCAGTGATTTTGTGTAGCATTTTCCTTAAAGGGAGAAATTATCCCACATTCTCCAGGTGCGAGAGTCCTCTAATGTTTATATACCACTCTACACTTAATACTTGTGAGTAGTTTTGTTGTGGTTGCATGGTGTGATCGAGAGCTTGGTCAAGGCACTCTTTTTTTTAATGTTTTCATCAATTGCTAGTTTTTGTAGCTTGAAGTTGCATATAGTTTTTTGCTTCAATCTGGTGTTTTTGTGGCAAAATTTATTTTTTTGGGGATTGCACATTGTTGGTTTTAACCATTTTGGTGGGGTATATAAGTAGCATATTGGTCTCTTCATGTTCATTTGTACATCATGTCAGATCAAAGATTAAACTACTCCCTCCACACAAATATCACACATGAAAGCTCAAGATGACAGAATTATTGCAATTTCAGGGCCTTTGGAAAATGTTGGATGTCGAACAACCCGAGTTCACTAAGGAATTTGTGAAGTTTGTTCATCGCAACAAAATGGATGAGGTGAAAGGACTCATAGGCCTCCATGTTTATGATAACTTGTTGTTTCATATTGTGGAGTGTACAACAACTAAAGAGGTGTGGGATAAGCTTGTTCAGTTGTATGGAAAGTTCAATCGGTTTAGGATCTTGCAGCTCAAAGTTGATCTCACTTCTCTCTCTCCATAGGCCTTTCCCACTATTCAGGACTTCCTTGCATAGTTCAAGTTGATTTTGTTGCATTTGAAAGGTTGTGGTTGTGACAAAATAGATAAAGAGTGTATCTTCTTGATCCTGTCTAAGTTTTGTGGTGCATTTCAAGTATTTTCTTCCACCTTCTATTCTACCATGGATGTTATGGGAGATACTTATTAGATGCCTTCTTTTGAGTTGTTTTTTGATTGACTGACTAGGGAGCAAGCAAAGTTGATCCAGATGGATGCTCTTCTTAAGAGTCATGCCTTGATGGCTCAATCTTCCAAGGGAAAGGGTAAGAATAAGAAGAAGCCTAAGATAGATTATCCTCTAGGTGGTGAGCATCCCTCCAAGCCTAAGGAGAATAATGATCAGAAGATTACACCTCCTCCCCCTTCTAACTTAGGAGAGTCATCTTCCAAATCTAAAAAGAAGAAGGATAATTGTTCCTTTTGTGGAAAGTCGGGGCATAATGATGCACATTATTTTGTGAGGCTCGCAAAATTGGAGGAAGCTTTGAGGAAGCACAACATTTCCATGCCTAAGTCTTCTTCCTTGGGAAAAGGTCAAGCCCTTGCAACAAGAGCTTTGTCCTCTACCCATGATAGTTGGATTCTTGATTTTGGTGCTTCACATCACCTGACTCATTATTTGGATCTTCTTAATTCTCTCTTTGATAGTCATACTACTCGTGACATTGTAGTTGGGTACTTTTCTCAAATTCCAGTTTTAGGGACAAGCTCAGTTTAGATGTAGAATGGTTGCATTAATGATGTTCTTCTTGTTCTTGATATTTCACAAAATCTACTCTCTATTTATCAAAATTTTCAACATGGTGATGGAAGGCTTGTTGAGTTCTCTCCCAGTGATGTGACTATTCGAGAGTTAGAGAATCTTAAGAAGGTTGTTGCTATTGGTGTAGTTGATCATAGAGTCCATTTGTATAAGTTTGATAGATTTGAGCCTTCATCAGGATCATCATTTATTTATCATGCAGATTCAATGAGTAAGCTTTGGCATGAGCGGTTTGGGCACCTAAATTATAAATATCTCCAAGTAATGAGCACACAAAACTTGGTGATTGGTCTGCCTCAGATCTCTTGTTCTAATGGGGTTTGCCTAGGTTGTGCACTTGGGAAACATCATCGAGATCCATTTCCAAAAGGTATGGCTACACGTGCTTCGACACCCCTTGATTTGGTGCATAGTGATCTTATGTTATTTCCCACTCCTTCATTTTCAGGTGCCAAGAATGTGTTCACCTTCATTGACAACTTATCCCACCGCACTTGGGTATAATTTTTGAAGTAAAAGGATGAGGTTCTTTTTTTCTTCATGACCTTCCTTGAATTTGTGGAGAAGCAATCATGACATTCCCTTTAGAATATTCACATAGATAATGGGGGGAGTATGTCAATCGGGCGTTTCGGTACTTTTGCAGTGCTTGAGGTATTCTTCATTAGAACACAATGCCATACATTCCTCAATAGAATGGTGTGGACAAGTGAAAGAAAATAACCTTATGAGAGATGGCCAATTGTATGATTTAGTATAGGTCCATGCCTCTAGCTTTTTGGGCAGAGGTTATCAATTGTGCCAACTACATTCAAAACTATATGCCTCATAGGGTAGTGCGGAATATGACTCTCGAGGAGGCTTGGTCTCATGTCAAACCTAAGGTATCCTAATTCAAATTATTTAGCAGTGATGCATGGACATTCATTCCAAGAGGTAGGCAAAAAGTAATGGAGAAGAATATTTAGCAGTCCATCTTCATTGGCTATTGTGAGGATGTGAAGGGTTATCATTTGTTTGATCCCATCACTCAAGAGGTACATTTTCATCGTGACGTTCTTTTTGATGATTCTTTCATTTCGAAGGATTCTCCATGACATGCCTCTACCTCCCTGAAATTATGGTGAATGGGTTCTTTATGGTTTAGGACATAGAACAACACATTTCACAACATTCATTCAAGAAAACCCTAGATATCTCAATCTAAAGTATGCAAGGAGAAATAGATCTTGCAATAGGGTTGTCCCAACGTCTAATTATACATTTTCATCATGATGTTAATTTTGACAAGTCTTTCATTTCAAAGGATTCTCCATCATGGGCCTCTACCTCCCTAAAATGATGGTGAATGGTTTCTTTATGGTTTAGGACATAAAACAACACATTTCACAACATTCATTCAAGGAGAACCCTAGAGATCTCAATCTAAAGTATGCAATGGAGAAAAAGATCTTGCAATAGGGTTGTCCCAGGGTCTAATTATAAACTAAAGAGGGGTTCACCACCAAGCTAGGGCTCGGAAAGACTAATGAAATGCAAGACCTAATTTGCTTAAACCTAATGTAATGCAAGATTTCACTAAATAACCTAGAAAAGCATGTAAATCAAAATAGAAAGTTGAGAGATAAATGGTGTGTACCTAGAAGCATGAAGAGGACTGGATGAAGACTTGAAATTCTACAAACATTAGATTTAATGTTGACTAGGACTCATATGCCAGACTGGGCAATTTAGTCCCAAATTAGGGTTTCTGGGTAGGAACAAAAATTTGGTAGAGATATGACTGAAACTCCTAAAATCTACAAATTTTCCTATACTGGGACTCATATGCCAAAAGTGGCGTATCATTCCAATTATGGTTTTCTTGAAATTCAAAGTCCAATTACGCTCTTCAATGTATGCCATGTCCTTTCCACTTGATTTTTGGATTTGAATATCTGATATGTAACCTATAGATGTCTTTTAATGATCTCTAATGCAAGGTGACAACTTTGACAACTTTGAACACTTTGGCAACTTTCTCCAAACTTTCTCTTCAATATGTCTTCAACGTAGATTTACAAATCACACACTAAAGAGAGGGGAAAATGTTGTTTTGTTAGTAGAAAGGGGTTTGCCTTGGTCAAACCTTGTTTTGGTAATCAAACCTTGTAATGAAATCAAATAAGATAAAGGAATGATGAATGAACAACATGCAATGTTACAACTCACCAAACCCTAGCAATAAAGTGTTGCAAACATGTATGAAGTGGCTCCAATGTATGTAGATCTTGATTCTTGGTTGAATGTGATAGATCTTGAATTGAATGCTAGCTTGAATCATAAAAACCTACATCACAATTGTTAGCTAAAAAAAACATGATGCATGATGAATTTTACATGATGCTTGATGCTTGAATAATTCTCTAGAACACTTGATAATCAACTCTTGAAGACTCTTGAATGCTCTTGTAAACTCTTGAATGCTTCCTTGATCATAAATTTGCTATAATGCATGAATACTTGAAAGCTTGGGATGAAAATGAGTGAAATAAACTTGTATTTATACTTGTTTATGCCTAATTCCTCGAAATTACAACACTACAAGCCGACATATGGGTATGTGCAGGATCATGATGGGCCAAAAAGTGGTGATATGTAAGTGATATGATGGCCCATGTGGCTAACGACTTTTTTTTACCCAAAATTGATGAAACAAAAAGGGTTTTTAAAGGAGATTCTCATATTTCCACCAATATAAATTATTTTTTACTTTAAATTTAATAAATAATAATTATTCATTTTATGTTTGAATTACGATTAAAGTCCTAATTGATGGGCTGATTGAAAAACATCTATAGCTTTCAAACGGTATCACATATTTTGAATCTGAAACATGCATCACATACTATAGGATTAAAATAAATAAAAATTGAATTTCATGAAGTTTTGACCAAGTTAAGGTGGTCAGACATATGAGTTTTTTATATTTTTAAAAATTTGTAATAAAAAATTCATAATTAATTATTTACTTGGAAAAAAATTACAAAAAAATATGCATCACATTAGGACATGAGTCCTTTAATTATATCTAAAATATTATAAAAAAATATTATCATTTTATTGTGGTTAGGGTGGGTAGACAGACACCTACTTATTTTTTCCTTGAAATTTAAGTACTACTGCATTGAAATTTCAAATTTTCACCAAATAGATTTTTTTATTTTTTAAATAAACCTAGTAGTTTAGAAACTACATTCAATTTTCTACAAATTCTATTCTTACATGTTTTTGAAATAATATAGATAACTTATTCAAATTTTTACGTCAAGTTTCCTAACTCTTATTTTTCTGAATTTTATTGCCACTTAAGGACCTATTTTTTCCATGATGATCCTGCACATACCCATAAGATCTAGGAGAATAAAATCCCTCCAAGAATTTGAATTAAATTTGATTTTGGGTTGCACGGGACTCATAGGCTAGAAGTGGTGTATGAGTCCCATTAGGCTTAACTATGGGACACATTTTCAAAAATGATTAGAATGATGTGAAATCCAAATTGGGGCCCAAAAATCTAGGTGGGACCCATATGACCAAGGTGGCGTATGAGTCCCAAATCACTAAATCTGGGCCACACAACCTAAAAACACCTAAATTATGATTGGATGTTGATTTATGTCAAGATTATCTTTAGAAAGATGCATTAAACAAGGCTTATGGATGTAAAATTGTAGTGTAGGAAAATGCCCACCCTTGCATTTTCACACTTGTTTGGGCCCGCCTTGCTTTATTTATCCTCATTTATAGCTTAATTGGTCCTATTTTGTGTCCACAAGCTCTATGAATTGCATCTTTTTTATGGCTAATATTGACATTCTCCAATGCATAAATGGTAATCCAATGATTCTCATTTGTGTGTCCCTGATTTTGGGTCAAGACTAAAACGCCATCTAGGGCGTCTTTGTCCCCCCGAGGTCTTAGGATCCTAATTTTGAGGCATCTTAATTGTGCCCCTTTTTGGTGTATATTCCCCAAGTTTCATGACTTGGTACTAGGATGCCACCTAGGGCATCTTAGTCCTCCTTGAGTCATTTTTGGGATTTAAATTCAAATTCTGGCAGGATTTAGCCTCCTTTATTTAATGAATTCATATGTCGGCTTGGTGTGATGTAATTTCAAGATATTAATCATAAGTAAGTATAAATACAAGGTTCATTCATTCATTTTCATCCTAGCAACTTGAGTATTCATTCCTAAGGAAAATTTATGAGATCAAGAGCATTCAAGAGAAAACCATCAAGCATTTGGAGCCATCATCAAGATTCAAGCATCATATCAAATATCTTCTTGCATCATGTGAGTTGTTGTGCTAACATTTGTGATGTAGGGTTTTGATTCAAACAAGCAATTCAAGTTTATATCTTTGGTTCAAAATCCATATCCATTGCAACCATTTCACACAAGTTTGTAGAATTTACAAGGGTTTGGTGAGTTGTAGCATTGCATTTTGTTCATTCACCATTTCCCTTCATTACTTTATTTCATTTCAAGGTTTAATTACCAACAAGGGGTTTGACCAAGGAAAACCCCCATTCACTAACAATCAAGAAGTTTTTCCCACCTTGTATATTTGTGTTTGCAGGTTTAGGTTGAATTCTTGAAGATGATTTGGAGTGCAAAGTTGTAATATTTGCAAAGTTGCATTACAAATTTGTCATCCTCACAAAAACTCACCTACATGCCAGATCCAGAAGTTTTGAGCTTGAGATCCGAGAAGAAGCAAGTGTAGACCTTGGAGCTCAAGATCAAATTCAAAGTTTTTAGAAATTCAGAACGAGACTAATATGCCACCTTGGGCATCTTAGTACTCCCAAGCATATTTTTAGAGATTCTTTCAGATCTGATTCCAACATCCAAAGATTCTATATTTTCCCTGAAAACTAGCAACGAGAGTAATACGCCATTCTAGGCATCTTAGTCCTCCATAGCACATTTTGGTAGCTTCTTTACATTTCTGGAATCTTCGCAACATCTCTAGACTTCCCAGGTACACATATCATATCTCCCTGTTGCATAATTTCATTGTTTGTATACCTCATTTAGCTTGCATAACAAGGGTTTGTAGGTTGAATGTTCATTTGTCTTTTCCAAGCATTTTATTGGTGTTGAACCCATTTTAAGCTAAAAGGACCCCCTCCTAGGTCCTCCTCATTGTGAATTGACTCACCTTGTGAGGTTGTTAGTCAATCCAATTAGGACACCTAGGACATAATCTAATGGCCTAGATAGAATAGGAAATCATCCCTTCCTATTTTATTTCGGTTCATTTCGGTGAACCTGAATTCTTTGTACTTTCTTTTTTTGATTTGGAGTCCATAAAAGTCCTAGATCTAGATTGCATTCATTGCATCTTGCATTAGTGAAAGTGAATCTAGGGTTTTTTTATTGCATTAGTGAAATTACATTTAGGGTTTCCTATATTTGCATTAGTGAAAGTTCATATAGGTCGCATTTTTACTTTCTTGCATCATTTCATTTCATTGAAAAACTAAAAAGTGCATTGTTCATCCTCTTAATTGCATTTAGAAACATTTTTATTGCATTAAAATTTGAAAAATCGCATTAGATTGCTTGTTAGTAGTTGCTTTTCTTTACATCCATTTGCATAGTTTCCTATTTCCAAACATCAAGTCCCTGGGTAGGCAACCTAAGAAATTTGTTATCAAACCAGAATTTGTTATTTTTTTGAGAAAAACCTCTGCTAGAACTAAAACACCCTTACTGGCATCTTGGTCCCTCTTAGGGTTTTTGCTCCAGAATCCTCTCTCTATTGTTTGTTGTTTGTTTCACTCCCTGGAACTTCAGAATCTCACCAAGAGGACCAAGACACCCTTACTGACATCTTAGTCCTTGTTTACTTTGACTCTCTAGTTTTCAAGGTCTACAATTTATTTTTTGTGTTTATGTGGGTTGCCTTTAGTTTTATGTTTCAATTTGCAGAATAGTTGTTATCTCAATTTATTTTATTTCAGGTGCATTTGTCCAATCTTTCATCATGGATATGTGCTTTGGAAAGTTGTGTATGTCCCTAGATGTGTCAAATTATGCATTTGGTAATGATCCTAATAATATTGAACACACTTCTGCTCAATCAACTCCTAATGCATGTCCCTCTCGTGATGTTGACATCATTGGAGAAGATGATGTTAGCATGAGTATGTTTCTCAATGATTTCCTTAACAACCTTGAATATAATGTATCCTTTTACCCATCCATGAAACAACCAAATCCCCCTACAATACCACCTCTTGAGATGTTTGGTTACTGACATCCTGAAACTAAAGAAAAATTTGACCCTCAGTTCCCTACAATAGGTGAACTTGGTTCCTCTACACAAGCAAACACTCAACCATTTTATGATAACAAAGTAACAAACACTCCAATCAACCTAGAAGAAAAAAATGGAAAAGGATTCACAATCTTGAGTAAACAAGGATGCAATACAACAAGTGAACATGAAATTCATCAACTTCTAGAGCAAGTTCTTACTATTGAAAACACAAAAAGGGTTGGGATATCAAGATCCCCCTCACAACGTAAGAATACCTAGAGAATACCTAAAACTTAGTAGTGATGGTATGGTGATCTTTGATTCACCTCTTGATATGAATGTCCTTCCTAAAGAAGAACCAATGACTCGTAAAAACAAGAAGGATGATAGGATCTCTTTAGGTCCTCCTCCTCCTCATTCAACTACAAAATTTGGTGAATCTAGCAAGCGTAAAACACCTTATAAAATAAAGAAATATCAATTCCCTTGTCCACCATCTTCAACCAAATGAACTTTACACATAATTTTAGCTCAATGCATTATCACATTACCACCCATACCTGAAAAATAAATTTCCAAATCCTAAGAATAACAACATATCTTATTGAAAATATCATATGATTTTCGGTCATAATACTAATGAATGTCGCACCTTACGACACATATTTAAAAAACTTGATATAATAGAAATAATCCCTTAAAATGGGACCCCTTGTCATGTAATAGTTTTATAATCTTAACATTCTCACTATTACATGACCCTTCTCATCACCTACCTCAGCCCATTCTTGTCTTGCACGTAGTGGGGACAAGAGGTGGATGGCCTTTTCCTAGTAAGACATTTTATGTTGTCCCTTCGGTTCGTTATCTACCTTCCACTTATGCAGATTGAGATTGGGAGGCAGATGAATTGCTTTGGATTGAATTTCCTATGCCTTACTAGTCTTTTTATTTTTGCTTTCACTTGCATGTGTGTATCATGATCCCTCGTTATTTTTTGTTTGATGTTTCCCTCTCTCTGTGCATTCCTCTATTTGTACCTTCATTCTTCTCTATGTCATAAGATCTTTTCCTTTTCATTTATCTTTTCTTTTCCTTTCATTTTTGTCTTATTTTTTCCTTTTGGAGATGATTCAAGGCGTCGAGACACCCTATGTCTCTTCCATGTTGACCCAAAAATATTTTCTTTGTTTTCGCTCTCTTTGTGGCATTCTTCCTGTTCTATGTATTTAGAGAATGATGATAGTTCCAAGCTCTCTAATATTACTGCAGCAAAGAAAGATACTAACCCCGAATCCATAGATCCCTTATGTGTATCTGGGGGGCAACCCTCTTTTCCTTTTCATATTTTGGCTACTTTAAAGTAATTTCTCACAACATAGTGATTGAAATTTCTTTAAAGTGGGGGCATTCATTGACATTATTTTGGCATGATTTCATTTGCATTTGTTTTTCGCGTTCCTTGATATGATTTTATTACTTCATACGATGTGTTTTCATCTTTGTGGTGACATTGGGAGTAATGTACTTCAAGAGTGTGATCTATCTTAGCATATTACATTCCTCTTAGTGGTGATGCGACACAATGCATTCCCTAAGTTGCGAATATTTTATCCTTTGATTGGTCCCATTTTGGAGACATTAGGAACAATGTACCCTAAGATTAAGACCTTGTATGAACTAAGAAAAATCCCTTTGAACATCTCTCTTTCTTGTTGCATTGCATTTTCTCTTTTTGTACCTTATTAAAGTCATGGAGGTATGGATTTAATATGGTCCCCTGGGGACACCTAGTGAAAAACTAGCTTCACTAGCCCTTGTGATCTTGAATTTTTGTACATTATTAAATTCATGGAGGTATGGCTTTGATATGCCCCCCTTGGGGCGTACCTAGTGGACAACTAGCTCCCACTAGCCCTTGTGAGTGTGTGCTTTTGTTTGCATAGTGGACAACATGTTCAACTTGTAAATGATGTAGAGTATGGGTGGATTTAGCTTTACTAGACACAAATCAACACAATTCAAACATTAATCAAGACCCAAGACTCCTGCAATGGTCATTTTCAATAACTAGCTAGTCTTTCCAACTAGGTCTCCAAAATGATTTTTTTAGGCTTATCTTTTAGATAAATCTATCTCACCTTGAAACCTAGACCTTTTCAAACACCCATTAGGTTGGTATTCAATATATATTCTTAGGGACATAGGTTTTTTGGAACAAAACACTCTAAGATGGACTGCTACGCCTGAAACAAGGCCAATTAGGCCACTTTTACAAGGCAAGTATTAAGAATCCCTCATCCACTCATCTAATCTCTTCATCAACATCACAAACCACACATAGGGTCACAATCTCTAGGTTTTAGCAACAAAAAAATCTTTCTATTTGTTGTCCCACTCTTTCAATAATCTACCTAGCCTAACACATGAGGATGTTAGGCTAGGGATTTGAAAAAAATACCTCTAAGCTTCATCCCCTACTCCCTAAGCAAATAAAACATTGAAAACACCCCTAAAACTACCATTCCACTATGTTTAGCTAGATTACAAAGGTGGAATGGTCTACAATCTACATTTTTTATTCCAAACCCTTGAAAGTGAGGGTTTCTATGCGGATTGAAGAAAAAGGCTTCATAATAGCTTATTTCTTGATGAAATTACACCACACCAAGTTCAAAATAAAGCTAACACCTTCTAGAAAAATTTCACATTGGCCTCAGCTCATAACAGTGTTGTACAAGGCAGTGAGAAAAAATCTCTATGGAAATAATTTCCTTTGCCATTCATGTCAAAGGGGGAGAGAGATCATGTGAAAATTCTATGCTTGTGCAAGTTGTCACTTCTAAAAATCATGTATGTTTTTGGGAGAGAGATCATGTGAAAACTTTATGCTTGGTAGGTTGTCGCTTTTGAAGATCATGTATGCTATCTTTCATGGTTTTTCACATCATGTGTTGCCATCAATGACAACGGGGGAGAATGTTGCAAGTATGGATGTGTTTGGTGGTGTTATCATTAATTTTTTAATTGATGTCAACACTATACAGGTTGATTACATATGGTATTTATATAGTTGAGATATTGTAGAATTTTTTAGAGTACATGGAGCTATAATTATGAAGTTGTAGTTGTGAAGCAGTGTTGAAATGTGTTCTGACTGTGCTTTGGTATTGTGCTCCGCATTTTTCTTGTGTTGATCCTATGTTTGTGTAGATCTATAGGTGTGTTCATAAGCTTCAATAGATTGTATATCCTAAGTTTAGCTTTTGGTTTGATGGAAAGTAAAAGATATGTTCACCAGTATGTGAACTAGTTTTCCAAAACTATTTTCTTGTGGACTGGGAGAAATATTTTGGCTCTGCAGTCTTCTGATATTTGGTTTTAGAACTTGTAGATCTGGGAGATGATTCATATTGATGGATTTTGTGTTCTGACAAACTTTCTTGTGATTTGGCGCTCTGGAAGACCTGCTGCAAAGCTCTTGTATTTTTCTGGTTGGTCTAGTTGGACTATTGAAGAGTTTTCTGTAAATGAAGTTTGATAGATTTTTTGCGGATGTATCTGAGGCATTCTCAGAGTTGGAAATATTTCTATTTAAGTGTGTTGAATTAACCATGTGTTATCATTTTTCTAGAGATGCATGTACTTCAAAAATTGTTGTTTTTTTCATTAGGTTTGGTCGACCTGGTGTCTACATGTTACATTAAGTTGTTGCATCTATTTGAGAAAGTGTGTGTGTGATCCAAGATGTTGTTTGGGTCCTAAATTAAATATGTAATTGGTCCTCTCACATTCTTATCCACCACGAGAATGTTGAGTAGATGACCTAGTTTGAATTTGTAATCTGAAATTGTATAGCTGACCTTGGTGAATTTTTTTAAGTTTGAAGATGGTATAAAAGAAAATTAAGTTGAAGTGAAGTACTCATCCATCCATCTTTCTATTCGAGCAAGCGAACTATGTGAGAAAGTGCGAAAATAAGAGTGTGCAAGAGAGAATTGAGGTAATAGTAATTTATTGTGTTAGATTCTTGAATGCAGTGAGTTGATGGTATCTACAATCTTCTGATCAAGTTGTGAAGTGTGTGGAACCTTAGTGGTGGATCTTTTATTTATCTCTTTTCTTATTCTTTATAGGCAGTGATCCTCCTTTCTCGACAATGAGTCCTTCTCAAGGAAGTGAGCCCTTAATCTAGGTAGTGAGCCTTTATATTTGGGCAGTGAGCCCTTTGGCAGTGAGCCTTTGTATCTAGTATTGATTTACATCTATATTGTGAGTTGATCCTCACAATAGTTTTTCCCTCATTGGGTTTTCCACGTAAATCTGGTGTCTCTAGTGTTTTCTTTATGTTATTTTCATTTCATGTTCACATTTAATAACAAATTGAAGATAAAGTGGAATTGATTAAGTTCGCAAGTTAAGTAATTTGATACAACTAATTCACCCCCCCTCTCAGTTGTCTTGTTCATTTAAATAGGAAGCATGGGTCTAGGATGATAATGCGGCACGCTCGCATCTGTATGGACAAAAAATGTAAAGTACAGAAGAAAAATCCAAAAATATACTTAATAGTCTAGCTAAATGATTTTAACAGAAAGGAAAAAATGATAAAGTACAAGAAGTAAGTGCGAAAATAGTAAAATAAGTAGATGAAAACTAAGGTGATAAATACCAACTCACTAAAATGTCAATTTTCTAGCGAGCTCCACATACACGTTCACCTACACACAAGAAAGAAGGGGAAATTGTTGGGGCTATATAGGACTTTTCCTCAGTGAAACCCTTGCTTTGGTGTTTCCACCTCCACGAACAACCAGAAAGAAACAAAGTAGAAAATTATGATAAATAAGATGAAAGAAGCACAATGAACACTACAAAAGACAAATGCTACTCTATAAAATTACAAAGGAGAGGAATGAAGAGTTACCACCTCCACCCAAAGGCTCTCAAGGCCAATGAAGGGAGAATGTAAGCAATGAACTTGGCAAAGTCACGACCGCCACAACCTTGTTGAAGGGAGGTCTTGCAAGACTACAAGCTCACAACTTCTATGGTAGCCTCACACATCCAATGTGGAGTTGATGGAGTGTCAATTTTCTACAATGCTCAAGCTATGTGGTGAAAATAGAGTGTTGGAATGCTGAAGAGATTGAGAATTCTCTTGATAGATCGAATGTGAATGAAAGAGTTAAAGTGAAGAATGCTTGAGAATGTCTAGAAGTTGTGAAAAGATGAAGTGATAGTGAATAGAATGGATTTGAAGGAGAAAGAGAGTTGTTTTGGGTCAGTTGGTTGTATAGAGGCATTATAATTTGACCCCCAATCGGTTGTGTAATGTCCTTATGGACTCTAGACGTAGGAATCTGTTAGGGACAATAGCGCACCATGCAGATGTCCACACACTGAGATCACATCCTTGATGAAAATTCCCCCACCGACACACAAAACATGCACCACATGGATGTATTTTGAATGGGTGATGTGGAATTTCACCTTTGGACTTGATTTTCTAAGGTGAGGATATGTGAAAGGGGAATTTACACAAGGGGTGCAAATTCGCTCCTATACAATTTGTCCCTACTTTAGTGAGCACGAATATCGATGTATACCTGAACTGTCGAAGAAGCAAACCATGATCTAGAAAACTCGAAAGTGCAAGGAGAGAAAAGGACTCCACAGGTACTCTCTCCTAAGGAGTCTCGAACAAACAGACTTCGTAGCTCTATATAACTACAAAGTTGCATAAAGTACACTGAAGGTACTCAGACCAATGATGGACAAATCTTGCAGGATGTAAGCACCTCACAAGCCTATAGACCTACAAGAAGGCATTCCCCCAAGTTCTCTCTCATGAAGGAAGCCCAGTGAAAGGGGAATCCATAGAGTTAGACTAGAAAGAAAATTTGTAGGTGCACCTACAAAGCAACATGTTAATTCGCAAATAAAACATGTCAAGAAACAAAAAGCAACCACGTAGGAAAATAAACAGAAAGTCGCGTAGATAGTCAAAAAATTGCAAGGCTTTCAAATGGGTTCCTCAGGAACCCTTCAAAAGAAGAGGGGTGCACTCAAGGGACACACTGTTTGAAAGCGAGATTTTTGTTTTCACAAATCAATTCATCATCAAGGAATCCTTTCGAAAGATGTTCACTTCATCAAGGAATTCGAAAGGAAGAAAATGCTCCATCGCGAGGGGAAGGTCAAAGATTTTCCCTAAAGAAAGGCTAGTCCCTCCTCAGAGGAAAGTTCTCTAAATTCTTTCTTTGCGAACCCATGATGAAGGAAATGTTGGAAAAAAGCTACATTGAGAGGGGTTGAATTAGTGTTGTACAAAAATTAACTTTATTAACCTTTATCTTCAAAGCACTTGTAACATTCAACCAAAATGCATGAACAAGAAGAAAACAAACACAACACCATAACACAAGAATTTTTACGTGGAAACCCTATTAGGGGAAAAACCATGATGGATGGCCAATCCACAATATGATTTGAGTATATTGTTAGAACCCAAAATTTCCATCAAAAACCTAATTGATTTTCTCATTTTGAGCCAAATATTTTCACTATCTTTCTCATAAAAAATCATTCACCACCTTTCATAAAGCTAAAAAACCTTTTATCGTTGCCATATTTTACAACCTATACCGTTTACCACTCTACCACGACCTTTTTCAAAGTGGCTCACAATATCATGGTGAGCAATTAGGGGTAATCACAATAGCCCTTACATTGCACTATAGCCAGTCATGAGAATGTCAGTGATTATGCGGTGGATAGTTAGTCGGGTCGGCAAGTGAGGGATAAAGCCTACCATGGTACCGCTGGGAGTCAAGCCAGTGACCGCGGTAGCGCAATGAACAGGTAAGCGGCGAGTGCAGTTTGTCGAAGCGGCTATCGCGCAACCATGGAGGGTAAGAAAGGAGACCATAGTGATTGTGGTGGATGGTGGAAGACAATGAACGTAGCGGTCAGGAGACTCCACCGTGGTACTGCTGGCCATCATCACAATGACTGCAATAACGTGGTTGGTGGCGAGGATAGCGATCAATGTTAGTCACCGCTATACCATGGGTGGACAAAAGGTTGACCGTGGTGGAGCGATAAACGTAAAGGGAAATACAGACACATGAAATAACAAGAAGATTCACAATAGCATATATGACATAAAATATAAAGGCGGAAAGAAGTATTAAATTAAAATTTAAAGCTCAAATATAGTTTTAAATACTTGATTTGCCGACAAGGCAACTTAATCAAATATTTTATTTTTTGTCAATGAATGTAAACAGTTATAACGGGTAAATGAAGAGTCATGACTCTTCAATTTTATTGTATAAATGTATTGAAAATATGAGTGAAAGGGGGGCAAAGAGTAGTAGAATTTTTTTCCAAACTGGGAATGTAAACAATGACAGATCTTTTTTGAAGCAGAAGCAATGAAGATAAATGCTTTAAACTGGTGAATTTCCTTTTTGTGTTCAATTGTTGTGGTGAAATAATTCATATCTTTTATTTGGTTGTCTCCAACTTGAGATCCTTTAATTATTTAAATCAGCATATCAAATATACCTTTGGTTTATCAAAGTGCACTCTCATTTTGTGTGATTTAGTTGATTGATGTCTACAAGTCAGATTTAAATTATTTTGAATAGGTCACAATAGTTTAAGGATTTATTTTGGATAGTTAAAGAAGAACCAGGTAAAGAAACATTCCAACACAGTTTATGCAAGTCATAAATTTAGTGAAGTTTTATGCCAGTCATAGAATTTTCAAAGTGCCCAACAACTAGAGTTAAGCCAAAGAGGGAAACATATACAATTTTTGATTTGGACTCCATTGCCCATGGGGATAGAAGGCACTGATCTACCACAACCCAGAGAATTAATTTCATATATAAAAAACATATTCAAATTCTTTTTGTTATGTAGTAGGAGTAGTAGTTATCATTTTGTCTATTCACTTCCAATTGCCATTGTGAATAGATTGATTAAGCAGGAAATATATTTCAAATCTGCAACATACACATAGGTTCACCTACCTAGGTTTAGCAGAGCCTGAAGAGTAGAAGGTACAATTGCATCAATTGGCCTTGTACATTGGCCAAAAGTGTTGTAAGAACTTGGCAAATTCTTCTAGTTAAAACCTGCAATTTTGAGACCCAACAGTTTGGCAAATCCATTAGGGAGCATTAAACTAAAATCGAGCCTTCATCAGAGAGTCAGTATTTTAAAAAGGACTCTGCTAAGAAAAATAAATTACAAAATTTTCTCACTTTTGGAGAAAGTGAGTGGCGATTATAAATGAACAAGTGCATTAAAACTGATAAAGTGAAATATACATCAGAAAGGAATCATCCTAGAGTTCAAACTATCACAATTGCTCACAACATGCAAGGAAGAAGGTCTTTGTATAAAGATGGTGATGGTCCTAATGATAAAAATAAATGGACTCAAAAGAATGATAAGGGTAAGAAGGTGACTAATGATATAGGTCCAACAAGTAAAAACAAAACATCAAAAGCACCATTAGAGACACATAATTCATATGGTTCACTGGCAAATGAAAACAATCCTTCAAGAGAACCTCGTACACCTGAGGAACAAAGGAATCCTTTCTATTGACTAGACCCTGGGAAGGTTAAGGAATTCATGGCTGAATGTGATGCTGAAATGGAAAAGAGACAACATGAATATGATCAGAAAATGACATTTCTTGAAGAGAGTTAGGATGGACTTGGCTATGAAGCAGCCTCTAAGGAGAAATATGAACATATGGCTCAAGATGAAATAAATGCAAGACTGGAACATGAGAGATAGGAAGTGGAGAGATCCAAAATAGAATATGAGAAAAGGCTCCAAGAAATTAGATAACTTGAAGAGTTGAAATTGAGGAAAGCTCAGTTCAGTACTCAAATGGCTAATTTGCATAAATATGCGCCACCTCACAAGCAAGGTAACAATAATGCAGGCCCATCAAAAGCCCCATAGGTCCAATAAAATCAGCCAAATAGACATCAAAATGCTCCACCACAACATCAAGGTGTTCAACCACCTCCTTATTAGCAATATGTACCCCTACAAGGTCAGCAATATGTGGTGAATAATAATCCATTGTACTAGCATCAAAATTACCAAAATCCACCTCCTCCACAATACACAACCATGATTAGGCAATTTGATTTGGCTAGATTTCAAATATTTCCTTATACTATGGACAAAAATTGGAGAAGCCTCATTCCTAAGTTCACAGGAAGTAGCGTGATTACAACTGAAGAACATTTAAGGAGCTTTAATGATTTTATACAAGATTTGGATATGCAACATGAAGATATGCATATGAGGTTGTTTATGATGTCACTGATTGAAGATGTTAGAAATTGTTTTAATGGTTTTCCAACAGCCTTTGTTGATTCTATTCATGTGTTTTATGAACATTTTCTTGAGCAGTATGGAAATTGATATGCACCAAAATTTTCTTTGCATGAATTGGTCACTATTCAGAAACATCAAAATGAGCCAGCTTACGAATTCAACCAGAGGTTTTCTAAGTCACATAATAAGATACCTACTCGATCCAAATTAGTTGATCCTGTTGCATTGAGTATTTATTTAAAATATTTTGATCCTAAGACTGGATATGAGCTTAGGAACAGGTGTCCCAGGAATTTAGTTGAAGCTCAAAGGATAACACTCGTGCTATTGAAAATAATAGGAAGTTTGCATGGATGATTGCTAAGAGGGATAACCCAAGGGTTCCCCAGTATACTCCTCTAAATAAACAAGAAAACACATATAGAAATGAAAGGCCAATATTACATGACATACCATATAATACAAATTGGAGAGATGGAAAGCCAGTGATTGATAGGCTGAGAAATAAAGAGACACCTGATCCTTTAAAGAAGAGAGGGGCATACATGGTTGATAATAGTCCTTGGTGTTTAGTTTGTGACTTGCCACATTCTTCAGAGCATTGTGTTGTAGCTCAATCAGTGCTAGGAAAAGACATAGCAAAAAATAATAATGAAGATGAACATAATATCTATTTAACTTCCCATACTCTTCACTCTGAAGAGCAAGGGTATTCATCTTCAGAAGAAGGAGGATATGCATATAATGTTGATCATCAAAAATATAATGTTCACATGGTAGAACAAAAAAAAAAATTGACTATGAAAAAAGTGATGATGAACAAATTCCTTCTACTACATCATATTAGACTAATAGGGGAAATGTGAGGAGATCAACTGAGGAAGAAATTAAAATATTGACTATTTTAGCAGTTGAATAGGCCAAAAGAAAGTATTGGTTGAGAAATAGAACAGTGAATGAGGACGAAGGTATTCCAAGAGGAACATTCTTGAAAAATAAAAAGATGTCCCATCAAATATCAAAAAAGACAAGTGATGAGAACTCTGATAAAAAAGAGCAAGAGTATGTCCCCAAAGAAGAAAATAAAGAATTTCCCTTGGACAAACAAAAGACAGATCAGACATCCAAGAAGGAGAAAGAGGAGAACAAAGGAGAATCAATAGAACAAAAGAAGGCGATCAGAGCTGAAACTGCATCTTTTGATTTCATGCAAGCTTTATCCCAGGTAAAAATGTTTGTCCCATTACTTGAAATGATGAAAATCAAAGAGTATAGGGAAAGTGATATTCAGTTAATATCTAGTGGGAGGAATCAAAATATAAACTGTGAACAAAAGGAGAATCTTGAAATTGTTGATAAGAAAGGAAAGATAAAAGTTTCAGAAGTTTTCCTAAATGGTGCATTGATGAATACACCACAAGTTGATCCATTTTTTACTACCCTACTCATAAATGGTAAATTGGTAAGAAATTGCATGATAGATTTAGGTGCTTCTATGAATATCATGCCAGTAGGGGTGATAAAACAACTTGGTATGTGGATAGATATTGAGGGTGGTAAATGTTATGCCATGGATAGTAGGCATGTCCCAGTTGTGGGGATTATGAAAGATATAGAAGTGAAATTAGCAACCTAACCAAAGGCAACCTATAATATTGATATAACTGTGATTGATACACCTCCTCATTTTGGAATGCTTTTGTCAAGACAATGGACTGTAATAGTTGGAGGTAATGTGCAGTTTGATTTATCATATGCCACAATACCAGTTAATGGTGAAGAAGTAAAATTGTATAGAGAACCAAGGGTGAATCAGATTGTTGAGTGTGTTCCTCAAGAACAACTTAATTGCTTATGTGATCTAGATTTAGGGAGTTTCAGAGTAGAATTGTCTCGGCCAGAATTAGTGACCCAATTGATAGGATTGTTTCTAGAAATCAGCAAGGCATGTCGAAAATGTATTTTTATGGGGCTTGTAGCCAAGAAGGTAATGGAGTTTGGGTAGTTTTCATATCACCTGAAGGTACAACATTTAAATATTCATTTTTGTTGCCTTTTGAATGTACAAACAATGTGGCAGAGTATGAAGCCTTGTTGATTGGTTTGAACATGGTTGTCAAGCATAAGATTAAATTGGTGATTGTCTTGGGAGATTCTGAGCTAGTTGTGTCACAAGTTAGATCAAAGTATGCTGCAAAGAACAAGAGGATGAAACAATATAGAAATGATGTGTGGGATACAGTGGAACTATTTGATGCATTTTCAATTGGTTGGATAGATAGATCTGAAAATTTGATGGCTGAATTTTTGGCTAGTGTAGCCTTAAAAAGAGATGATATCACTTTGGTAGGGATGTCCTAGGTTGAATTCAAAACAAGGCCTACTGTACCTGACAACATTTATAGCTGGAAAGTTTTTAATGATGATACTGACCTTTTGAACTTTCTTTATTGTATAGACCAGTATGAAGCACAAGATATTGATTTAAATACTTTTGTGGATGAAGTAGATGGGAAAAAAACTGTATTTGAGAAGGAATTTTTGCAGCTAAAGACCAAAAAACTTCCCAAAGGGCTTGTAGCATTGAAAAGAGTATATGATGGGAGTGATCATTCTCTCATGAAGCAAACACCTATTAAGAAAGAAGATATTGAAGAAATAAATCTGGGAACTGAATTAGCACCAAAAAGGGTTTATATTGGAAAGAAAATAAGCCCAACTATCTGGAAAATGTTGATTGCATTGCTAAGAAAGTACAAGAATGTGTTTGCTTGGTCTTATGAGGATTTGAAGGCATATAGAGAAGATCTTTTTCAGCATGGGATTCCACTAAAGCCAGACACAAGCCATTCAGACAAAAGAAGAGACCTATTAACTGAACTCTGGAACCTAAGATGCAAGAGGAGCTAGCAAAGCTCAGGGATGGACATATTATTAAACCCATTATACATTCAACATGGGTCTCAAATTTGGTTCTTGTCAGGAAGAAGAATGGGGACATAAGATTGTGTGTAGATTTCATAAATCTTAATGTTGCTTCCTTAAAAGATAATTATCCTCTCCCAAACATGGAGGCAATATTGTACAAAGTAACAAGATGTGAACTATTGTCAATGATGGATGGATTTTCTGGATATAATCAGGTCAAAGTCAAAGAATCTGAGCAATACAAGACAACATTCACTACACAGTGGGGAACGTATGTCTATGTAAGAATTCCATTTGGTCTCACAAATGCAGGAGCTACCTTTCAAAGAGCCATGGATGTGGCATTTGCAGATCTAATTAATGCTATAATAGTGGTGTATCAGGATGATCTCACTTCTTATTCTAAAAAGGTAGAGAATCATATGGGAGATCTGGAGAATATTTTCATCAAAGCCTTGGAATATGGTATTAGTCTTAATCCAAAAAAATGTTATTTTTCTATTACAGAAGGTAAGCTTTTGGGGCATATTGTGTCAAAAGATGGGATTAGGATAGATCCTGAAAAATTAGATGCCATAGATAAAATCCTCATTCCCAAAACTGTCAAAGCAATCCAATCATTTTTTGGCCAAATTAACTTTGTTAGAAGGTTTGTGTCCAATTTTGCTGAGATTGTTAAACCTCTATCTAAGATGTTGAAAAAAGGAGAGAAGTTGGATTGGACTGCTGACGCCATGGATGCCTTCATATTTATAAAAAGAGCTATCAAAGAAGCCCATATCCTAAAGTCACCTAATTTTACCAAGCCATTTCATATTTTTTCTTTTGCTTCATTTCATACCATAGCTATTGTCATGCTACAGAAGAATGATGAAAGCTGTGAACAACCTGTTTCCTTTTTTAGAAAATATTTGTAGGGGTTAGAATTGAAGTATGATATTATGGAAAAATAGGCTTATGCATTGGTCAAAGTAGCAAAGGCTTTCAAACCTTATCTTGTTGGGGCTAAGGTAATTGCTTATGTCCCACATGCAGCTGTGAAGGATATCTTGGTGCAGATAGAAGTGACAGGGAAAAAATGCAGATGAATTTAAAAAATTCAAGAGTTCATTATAATTCAAGAGTTCAATATAGAGATTCAAATTACCAAACTGGTAAGAGGACAGGGTCTGGCAAGGCTGATGGCAGAAACGAATATTGAAGCAAACCAAATCTACAATGTACAAGGTAAGGAAGAGGTTGTTGCAAGTATTGAACATACTCCATGGTATACAAATGTGATATATTATCTCAAACACATGAAGTGTCTTGAGGTTTTGAATTATAATAAAAGGAGAACTTTGAATTTGCAGGCTTCTAAGTACATTTTTATAGAAGGGGACTTATTCTAGAAGAATAGGGATGGTATATTTCTGTTATGTTTAGATGAGTCCCAAGCAT
The DNA here is from genome assembly GCA_007115665.2 of Sequoiadendron giganteum. Taxonomy (NCBI): domain Eukaryota; kingdom Viridiplantae; phylum Streptophyta; class Pinopsida; order Cupressales; family Cupressaceae; genus Sequoiadendron; species Sequoiadendron giganteum. The sequence goes on from CM021102.1 coordinate 558,899,146, forward strand.
AATATGTCTTGAGTGAAATGCATGAAGGGGTGTGTGGAGGCCATCATTCGGCTAAGACCACTGCACATAAAATTATCAAGGCTGTTTATTATTGGCCTAAGGTGTTCGATGAATATTTTACACATGTGAGGAAATGTGAGGCTTGTCAGAAGTTTTCAGGGAATTTGAAGTATCAAGGAGCCTTGCCACTTAGACCCTTGCAGGTAGAAGCCCCTTTTCACCAATGGGGAGTTGATTTCATTGGAGAAATAGAGGAAATATCAAGTGGAGGACACAAATGGATATTTGTGGCCACAAATTATTTTATAAAATGGGTGGAGGCTATCCCAACTAAGCAAGCAACTAGCAAGGTGGTGGTGAAGTTTCTGATAGAAAATATTATAACCAGATTTGGCACCCCGGTCAGATTAATCATAGATAATGGAATGTGTTTTAGATATGAATATTTTAGAGATTTTTGTAAAACATATGGCATTAATGTTTCTTATTTTTCCCCATATCATCTACAAGCCAATGGCTAGGCATAATCAAGTAATAAAAGTCTTTTGAAGATAGTAAGGAGGATGCTTGATACAAATAAGAAGGCATGGGATTCAAAGTTAAAATTGGTTGTATGGGTAGATAGGATTGCAGTGAAGAAGGCAATTGGAAAATATCCATTTGAACTGGTGTATGGGACACAAGCTAGGATGCCACTGTAAAACCTTTTGCTAGTTTATAATTTTATTCTACAAGAAGACTTGGATATTTCTGAACCAATGGAGGAAAGAATGGAGTAGCTTGCAGAACTTGATGAAATAAGAAGAATGGCTCACAAGAAGAATGTGAAATTGCAGTAAAAAATGAAACATATTTTTGATAAAAAGGCCAAGGAGAGAAAATTTGAAGAAAATGACCTAGTATTTATGTGGAACGCTCGGTGTCAAGAGAGGGGGAACCATGGAAAGTTTGAAGCTTTATGGTTGGGTCCTTTTGTGATAACATGTAAAGGAGGTGAAGATTCTTATTTCCCATAGAACATGTCTAGAGAGGAGTAGGAGTTACTGGTACATGGGCAGTTCTTGGAGAATTTCTTCCCTTGAGGAATTGCAGAGGGTTAAGGATTGTCAGTGCATGGACAATTCTTAGTAAACCTCTTTAAACTTTCTTTTCCATGCACAATAGTTTAGGAAGGGTCTGGGTTTGCCAGTACATGGACATTATTAGAAGTTCCCTTATTGAAAACATTTTTTTTCTTTCCATGTACAATAGTGTAGGGTCTTCCATCCTCCATCCTCCGTGCTTCATCTTTCATTTTCCATCTCCTTTGTCTTTTCATTCCCTCCATTTTCCATTGCCTTCATTTTTCATATCCTTTACTTGGTCTGCTCTCCCAAAGATATTCTGGATTCTTGCAGTGATTTGCAAAACCACTCATCCCCAACAAAAGCCACTGTTAGAACCCAAAATTTCCATCAAAAACCTAATTGATTTTCCATTTTGAGCCTAATATTTTCACTATCTTTCTCATAAAAAATCATTTACCGCCTTTCATAAAGATAAAAAAACCTTTTATCGTTGCCATATTTTATAACCTATACAATTTACCGCTCTATCGTGAAATTTTTCAAAGTGGCTCACGGTATCAAGGTGAACAGTTAGGGGTAGTCACAATAGCCCTTAATGTTGCACCGTAGATAGTCATGAGCAGGCCGGTGGTTATGCGATCGATAGTTAGCCGGGTCTGCAAGTGAGGGACAGAGCCTACTGTGGTACCACTGGCAGTCAAGCCAATGACCGTAGTAGCATGGTGAACAGGTAAGCGGTGAGCGCAGTTAGTCGAAGTGGCTACCGCACAACCGTGGAGGGTCAAAAAGGAAACCACAGTGATTGCGGTGGATGGTTGAAGACAGTGAACGTAGTGGTCAGGAGACTCCATTGTGGTACCACTGGCCGTCGTCACAGTGACTACGATAATGTGATTGGCAGCAAGGATAGCGATTAGTGTTAGTCACTACTATACCACAGGTGGAATAAAGGTTGACCGCGGTGGAGTGGTAAACGTAAAGGGAAATACGAAGACAGGAAATAACAAGAAGATTCACAACAACATATATGACATGAAATATAAAGGCAAGAAGAAGTATTAAAGTAAAATTTAAAGCTCGAATATAGTTTTAAATATTTTATTTGTCAATAAGGCAACTTAATCAAATATTTTATTTTTTGTCAATGAATGTAAATGGTTATAATAGGTAAATGAAGAGTCATGACTCTTCGATTTTATTGTATAAATGTACTTAAAATATGAGTGAAAGTGGGGGGAGAGTAGTAGAATTTTTTTCCAAACTGGGAATGTAAACAATGATAGATCTTTTTTGAAGTAGAAGCAATGAAGATAAATGCTTTAAATTGGTGAATTTCCTTTCTGTGTTCAGTTGTTGTGGTGAAATAATTCATATCTTTTATCTGGTTGTCTCCAACTCGAGATCCTTTAATTATTTAAATTAGCATATCAAATATACCTCTGGTTTATCAAAGTGCACTCTCATTTTGTGTGATTTAGTTGATTGATGTTTGCAAGTTAGATTTAAATTATTTTGAATAAGTCACATTAATTTAAGGATTTCTTTTGGATAGTTAAAGAAGAACCAGGTAAAGAAACATTCCAACACATTTTATGCAAGTCATAAATTAGTGAAGTTTTATGCTAGTCATAGAATTTTCAAAGTGCCCAACAACTAGAGTTAAGCCAAAGAGGGAAACATATGTAGTTTTTGTTATTTGACTCCATTTCCCATGGGGATAGAAGGCACTAATCTAGCACAACCCAAAGAATTAAATTCATATACAAACAACATATTAAAATTCTTTCTATTATGCAGTAGGAGTAGTAGTTATCATTTTGTCTATTCACTTCCAATTGCCATTGTGAATAGATTGATTGAGCAGGAAATATATTTCAAATCTGCAACATACACATAGGTGCACCCGCCTAGGTTTAGCAGAGCCTGAAGAGCATAAGGTACAATTGCATCAATTGGCCTTGTACGTTAATACAAGGCTGGTTAAAGCTCTAGCCAGAAAATATGACCTAAAAGAAGAGCTATTCAATCACACGATGGGTTTGACATTCTCATTATCTCCAAAGATCTCATATCTAATGTTTTTCAATTGGAATTCTCTCTGAATTTACTATTTATAATCAAATACCTTCTAACAAAGTACCATCACATTGACACAAGCTATAAAATATGGAAAATATCACTATACAGGCTTAAGGATGAAGGTAGCTAGCTCATAAGGTTTTGTAGTAATGAAAACCCTCTATTTCATGAGGATTTATTTAAAGAATATTTTCAATATACATATTATTCAGCTAGACAAGTGTTAGGAGTAGAGGTCTCACCCCTCATGTCAATTTCCCCAATGGTCCTAGTTGCAGACATACAAAGCAAAGATGCCAGACCATTTGACTATGTCGGTTATTTAGCCAATGCTCTAAACCAGGGGATGGGAAGGATCAAAAGAAACAATGATAGTATTCATGATTTCAAACATTACTCCATGTTTATGCATTTTCTTCTACATTAAGGACAAGTTAGAAGGTTTTGGGAAGAAGAATTAAGGATAAGAGATGTAGATGAATGTGGGAATTATTAACCTGTACAAATATGGACTTCCATATGGGATAGCAGATATGGTAGATCACACTATCTGTACTTTGAGGAATATTTTTTCAAGCCATTGTTGAAATTGTTGGGACATCCATGTAACTATAACATGTCCCCTAAAATACAAAAATTCTTGAGACCAAAGGAAAATGACCCTAGGAAAAATGTAAATCATAACTAGGGGGATTGGTATGCATTTCTTGATTGCACTGTGATTAGAGTTTATGGGTTTGAAGGAGCCCCACATCTATTGCCAAAAATAGTTCTAGACATAATTTTCTATTTGGAAATTGTGAGACAATTGGCTAAATTTGATGCAAAACATCTTCAGAGATACAATAAGTAGTCTATCATGTCTAGCACTTTGTGTTGTGGAGATTTTACAGTAGTCACCAGTGAAGGGTATGAATAAATTGATACAAAATTGGAAACATACAATTTACCATTGGATAATGAAAGAAAGAATTTTGATACAGAGGGTTTTATTCACAAGGCAAAATTGTCACAAGGAATATCAGGGTATGCACCAATTCTCTATTGATGATGTAATAAGAAATTATGATGAGGCCTCAACAAAAGATAAGATGATTGCATATAACAAATTTGTGCTTGTTGAGACTTGGAAGAAACAAAATGCCCCATCCTATTCAGGGGCATTTAATGAACTGCATGATCCTCTAGAAAGAATTGAGCATCTCATCGCTCATGTGGATGAGCTAATAAAATGTGTACCCCCAGATGTCTTTGAAGCACCTTAGACAACTTATTCAAGAATGCAAGCTAAGAACATAGAGCCTCTTGATTAAATACCCTCACAGCCCACTCCAAATATTAACTTCTTTGTAGATGCAGCCATGAGTGAAGAAGATGAAGAAGAGAGTGATGAGGAGGATGAGGAGGTTGAATAGATAAGTACCCCTGTAGTTACACAATATGATCCACCTCCAAAACAAAACTTTATCAAATTTAAAGCATCAGATGAACTATCTTATGTCGTGAGAGTCAAGGCCGCACAAGAATTTATTTTTGATAGTGATTTTGTCAAGACTTCTAAATTTAAATCGTTTGTTTATGAGCATAGAGATAGAATGCTAAGATAGAGGATGAAGGATATCACTCCTGAGTAGGAGGCAACCGCCTTGGAAGAGTTGAGGAAAGAAATAGACAAAGAGTTAGAATCTATCACCTCTGAAAGGGGAAAAAAATTACTTCAAGAGGTTGGGGTACCACTCTTACCAGGATGGGATATCAGCTCTGCAATAGTGTTCAACAATTTTAGGGAAAGAGAAGACAAAACAATGCATCTAACAGAAGAGGCAAGTGATAAAATGTACACAGGATCAGGGTACAATCCAGATGAATCCACCCTGCTAATTTGGGCATTGTATCCTCAAGATAAAAGGCTTGCTCTCATCAATAATCCAAACCAAGTTTTTGGACATATTTTGGTCCACAGGGTAGAGGACACTAACCCCATTGAAACATTTGAGCTAAACATAAATGTTGCAAAAATCACTAAGGCACAGATTGAAAAATTGGTAAAAGAAAATGATAAATTAAGGAAGGAGGTGGCTAGTCACAGAGATAAAATATCTTCCTCTTCCAGATCATAATTTTATTCCCCATGGTTAGAGAGTGAAAAAATAATATTGGATGCATTGGTAGATGTAGCTTACTAGAAACACTATCATTAGAAGTCTCAAGAGAAATGTAAGGATTTGGAAACAAGAATAAAAACCACTAAATATAATGTTGTGTCTGAGATAAACAAAGAAATATTCAACATGATGATGGATCATTTTGATGAATATTGGAAATTATTTAAATAAACATACTCAACACTTGTGGAGAATGAAAGATTGCAAAGATAGATGATTGACAAAAGGCAGGAGCTCCAAAATGAGAAATTCATGAAAGGTCATATAGTGCAGATATATAATAAGCTGGTGGAATCACACAAGTATGAAAATAGGCTCAAAGAGGACCTTGACTATTTTGATTTGCATCCTACAATCCATGATAGCCTTGGAAATCCTAGGGAGAAAGATGATTGTAATAATGATCTCTCCATGTATCTACATTTTGAATTGCAAGAAATAAATGAGGAGGAGATGGTGTTACAAAATACACATAACCAACTTGAAAAGATGATGTATGTGGAATATGATATGAAGGGTGCAATTTCCAACATGGAAAATTATGCTGAGGAGGAATACACTCATCATCTCTCCACCATCAATTTGTTCATCAGCCAAACTAGAGATGGAACAAATACATAGGGGCATCCATTGGTGCTTAAAGACCAGCCGACATCATAAGGAAGATACACTCTGCATGTGGTGCATTGTCATGGAGTGGGAGCCTTGAACAGATCTTAAGTGGTCACAGGTACCTGTTGGAAGATTAACGGATCAATGCATTCATGTGCTAAAGTGTTATGTTTTCATTTATGTTAATGAACTATTTGTCATCAAACATCATAAATATTTATTATAATGCATATTATTTAAAAGGCAATATAATGGAGATGACTGATTATAATTTGTAATCTATTTTCAGTGTTCAATTGTTATGTCAATTTTTCATTCTTATTTATTGCTTTGCTATCTCCAAAGTGATCTTTTCAAGTTATTTAAATCTGTAAGATTTATCAGGGAACATTTGTTGTTAGTGTGTGGATACTTTGATTGGTTTCTGGTTAGGTGTGAATTAAAGTCATTTCAAATAATTTATTTTAATTGGATCCTATTAAGGATTAAAAGTCCTTTTAGAGAAATTGTTTTGATTGGTTTCCATCAACTTAAGAATTAAAATTCCTTTCATACTTCCACAATAGCTTGAGGGGATAGCACTGGGATTATTAAAGAAGGGCACTATAATACCGATTGAAGCAATATAATGGATAACATCTTATTATCAAAGATTCTCCATGACTGTGTCATCATTTTGTATTTTTCTTATATTTGTCATACTTATTTCTTGTTATATTTGAATGAATATTTGTTATTGAGCCTCAATATTGTGCTTATGTGAATGAATATGTTGATATAGTAAAGCATTTATTGTGGATGTTGGTAGAGCTGCTATTTTTTTTGAAAATTTGAGCTTCTTTTTCCTTGTTATATGTTCAATATAAAAATGGAAACTATTTAAAAATAATAAAGTTAACAAAGTTATTTATTTAAATAATTGTGAGTTATGTGCATTAATATTTTATTAACTTTTGTGTCTTCATGAGCATATGTTGATACAAAATGAATGGAAGAAGTATCCAAGTAATCCTATTTTTTTCTGCCAACAATTCATACCAAAGATTGAACAATTTAAGGATATTGCAATAGGTAATTTGTATTGACATGTATAAATAATATTACTGAATTATTTCAAAGTTTAGGCTATAAGAATCATCCTTTTTTAAATATGGATTGCAAATAATTCTAAAAATTTAGAAGTCTTGGTCATTAACATTATTGTCTGCTACAATGTCATTTAGTGTATCATTGTCAATGTTCATATGTTCTTTCAAGTAATTAATATTATCATCATCCTCATCTTGATCTGCATCATCTTCATCATCATTGAAATTTGACTGTAGACCATCTATATTGTTACCAAATGTATTTGGATCATCATTTTATATACCATCCATACTTTTGTCTTATGTAACATCATCTAGCTCTAGATTGTTGTCTTCTTGTGCCTGAACATAACCATCTTCAACATCATCATGGATGTAAATTTCTTCGATGTTCTCTAATCCCTCTCTCATTTTGTTGGCCTTCATTGTTTTACTCAGTATTCGCTAATGCATCGTCAAATACATACCTTAATCTTGGATCATAATGCATGACAAACATCTATTTCAAGTTCAAAATATCTTCATAGAAAAATAATTGCACATGAACGAAATACATATATTAGACATATGTTATAACAATTATACTGATTAATAAACATATGTATATATTCACAATAAACTATGAATTAATATATAAATGATCACTACCACTTCTTGTTTGACTTAAAGAAATACCTACTCACAATGAATTGGTAGAACATAAGGCTCCTTATCCTCCGGTAGGAATCATGAGGAATCTATAAAAAAAAATCCACTATGGGTATCATGTCTAAGTATCCTCTCAAATGCTTCATACCATCTACACTTAAAAATATAACATTTAAAAGAGTGGTAATCCAACTCAATAATTTCTTGTATTTTCCCAACATATTGTATATTCCCTTCAATTATATTCTTATCTTTTGAGCTTGATCAACTGGATTGCTTGGAGTCAACCATGATGCCACAATTGAAGGATCGTCAATTTACATCTACACTTTCTACATGATAATGTCGACCATATGCCCACATTGCTATATATTTCCTCGTTTGTGAAAGAGAATTTATTTCAGTGAAAAAAAATATAATGACAACTATTAAAATAATTAATAGTGTCAAAACTATAAGGAAACAACATTTTGTAAAATTCTAACTATACCTTTCTTTCACATCCTCTAGACATGTTGATTTCATCTTTTGTTATGTTTGAATCTATACCTACATCTTCTATTTGATTTTAAATTTTTTTAGTAACCCATTCTAGTGTGCAATACTTTCCCCATTCCCCTAAGTAGACTAGTGGGAAGTGGATTAATCCTTGGGTTCGATCTCTTAAATTGTCTCCTTGCTTCTAACACTTTTTCTCTCTTTTTATCATACATATCAATCCATTTGTTCATAAAGTCCATGTGGTATAGAATGAACTTGTCGAGTATAGAAATTTCATCTACACCAATTACATGTCAACATGTTTATTTCAAACTCCAAATGCCATGCTGTTAATTTGAAAAATAAATTACAAAGTAAATTAATGATTGCAAGAAAAACAACCACACTGATCATAAATTCACTTACTAATTTGTACTTCAACACCATTAGATTGTGGTTTTTCTCCATCAAAAATATTTGATGCTCGTTCTTCATCCCAGATGCGTGGCCCATCTTCAAAATCCTTACCAAGGAATTCACACAAGAAGAAAAATGCTTCATTCAATACATACCCTTCAACCATGCAACCCTCTAGATGTGCCTTTTGTCAAACACATATTTTAAGAGTTATCATATACCTCTCAAATAAAAACATCCACCTCGTTGATACGTCACCTGCCAATTCAATTTTATTGACTAGGTGTATAAGTAAATGGACTTGTAGGTCCATGAAACTTGTAGGGAGCTCCTTCTCAAATACACATACAATTTTTGCAATTTCCTTCTTCCACTTTAGCACTTCACATTCATGGATCTCCTTGGAGGTCACCCACCTAATATAAGAATAGTAAATTAGTATGAACCTTTAATCAAAAATTGAAATGCAATATAATATATCTATGTCTCTCAGACATGAACATTTCATATTATCACATACCTTTTAAATGCTGACAATTGACTTATGGCATTCCTTAAGTCAATTGTAAGACTGGAATCCCCCCTAATTGCTAATGGCATGATATGCTATCAAACACATTTATGAAAAGGTCATTAGTAATTTTTTCTCACACAACAAAATATCAAAATATATTTAGTACTTAATCAATGTTACCAGTAAATGTTAAATGATGATATATAATACCTTCATAAAATTATGAAAATCATGTGTTTTAAATCCTGTGGTATGTCCATCAACTATAAAAGCTTTAGTCAATGATGACCCATAACCAGTAGGCGTCCTTATTGAATGGATGACATTTTTTAGTTGGTTTGGCTCTTTTTTTTCAAAATCCATGGAGCTTCTGCATATGTTTCATTTTGCCTATTTGGCCACAAATGTTTTCTATCAATTTTGGTACGTGAAAGAGAAATATCTCTCCTCAAAGACAAGGTGTCTTTCTCTTTGCCTGATATATGTCGAAATATAGAATCTAGGAAATTTTTGAAGATGTGCATAGGATCTAATAGGTGAGATATTAATAGATCCTTCCAGTAAGAGAGCTCATAAAATATGGATTTCATTTTCATTCCTTCTAGAATATTGACTAGAATTTGTTTTGGTTCTTGAATTGAATCACCCCGATCAAAAAAATCCTCCCAAGTTTTCAATTCAACATCTTCATACTTTTTTAAGCCAATCACTTGGACCCATAATCATGGGAGGGTCTCTATTTTAAACTTTTCCATCAAATTGATTCTTCAGGTGATATCTAAACCTATAATCTAGTGGTAGAAAATATCTGTTGTTTGCGTAAATAAATTTATGTAGATATTTAGAATACTGCCCTTGAAATTGTTTTGCACATATTGGACATGCAAATATCCCCTTTGTTTGAAGCCCTACAATTCAACAAGTAATGATAATAACATAAAAAAATAGTATAAAACTAAGTATGAAAGTTGGGATGAAAATAAATTATGAGTGTAAATACGTAAATATTTTATCTTACCAGAACAAACACCAAGTCCTGGGAAATCATGAATAGTCCAACATAGCACACCATACAACATGAAGGACCTATTTGATGGAGGACATGATATGTCATACATTCTTATGCCTTTCCATAGCAGTTTCATCTCATCAATAAAAGGTGCAAGATAAACATCTATATTTTTAACTTGATGTTTTCCTAAAACAATGAGAGTCAACATAAGTTGCTCCTTTCTAACACTCATCCATGGTGGAATATTTTATACTATCAATCTAATTGGCCAAACACTATAATTTGAGCTCGGGAAAGAGAATGGGCACACTCCATCAATTGCAAGACCAAACCTAATACTACGGGGTTCATCTTTGAATTTTCTTGGCCATTTTTTCTCTATGTGTTTCATTGCTTTGGAGTTGGCCAGAATTCGCATGAATACATATTTACTCATGTTCTTTGCATGCCAGTCCATCAATTGTGCAAGTGAATTGCAACGAAACATTCATTGAAGTCTAGGTATAATTGGCATGTGACGTAAAACCTTCTTTGGAACTGTATGACTTTGTATATTAGTACGATATCTCTTCTCTTTGCATACAGGGCATTCTACCTTGTTTTTATATTCATCTTGTATAAAATGCAATCATTTTTACATGAATTAATTTTCTTATATTCAATCCCCAACTCAACCAACAACAAATTCACCTCTCTGTAAGTTGATGGCAACACATTCTCTTCAGGGAATATTTTAGTTTAGTGCCCTATAAGATTGCCAAAGATTAAATCAATTGAATGTTTGACTTATGATGAACATGTTTGATATGTCAATCTATACTAGGACTATTTATATACAATATATGGTTTTAAAATCCCCTTAAATAAATATAAACGAAGTTGATGAATGTTTACGAATTGTGTACACCAATTGAAAATGGAAAGTAAGAAATAGATTTAAACTCACTTCTGTAGGGTAGTGAATCCTTTGTCTGACCAACCAAATAGTGACTTGATTTCTAATAACATTAATGTGCATGCCAGTTGTGAGGTTCTACTTGCACCCGATTTGAACATGGGTGTCTTCACTGCTTGCTTGATGGAGTCTTTTAGGTTGTTATCATCAATATTACATTGGTGGTAATTACCCCTGCTATCATCGTTATTTTCAGCCATATGATCATTATTGTCATCATTGTTTCCATCCCCAAAGAAACCTTCAAGAATTTCATTCAATCCTTCTTCATGGACTGCATTTTCACTATCATGATCATCATCATTAAGGCTGTTAGGTGGCATCTCATCAATGTGTGTAGATCTCATCAACTCTTCAAATTTCTTAGGTGGTAGTAATCTCTACAAACTTTCTCTTTACGCCCTAGTATGGTTTAAAGGATGGTTTGGATCATCCCATCCAAATCTTAATAACCCAGTTGGATCATGGGTATTAGTATGTGTTTCATCAACATCTTATACCTATCAACAAACATAAGAATTATTTAATGTTTTGCAATAATTGGATAAATAATAAATGTATCAATTTCAAAGAAATATAATCAAATATGGCTTAAAAAATAAAAATATAAATGGTATGAACATATATACATCAATTGAACAATGGAACATTATTTTATAGACTACCTTTTTATACAATAATTTAAACAAAACACAATTTTGACAACATAGTTTATAAAACATCAGTCCACACTCATTTATTATTCTTTGGTTTTCTTCCCTTAAGAGCATCCTTAGGGAGACCTTGTTCTTCCCTTTTCTTTCACACAGGAGTGCATTTTAAGAAGGGGTAATCAATCAATAACTCATCCCCAATGGTAAGGTCCTTAATAGCCTCAACCATTATCAATATATCAACCTCTCTTTTCATATCTCCATCTTTATCATTTATAACCTCAACAAATTGACAATTCAGTCTTACATTAGGGTCCCTTCCCTTACTACTATTTATAAATCTTGCAATATTTTTGTGTGTGTATGCACGCCCATCTATATACATAAGATGAAATTTATTCATTTCTTTTCCACTTTCCAATTGGAGACAATGTGTATAAATATTCGAATTTAGACCATATGTTGGCATGCTAGGCTTATATTCTACTAGCCTTCTCCATTCACCACTGTAATTGGATGGACCATAATATGGCATTACTCTCCTAGTGGTTTGTTCATAATTGTTTCTATTTTTAGATCCCACATGTACATTTTGGACAATAAAGAGGCCTAGATTTGCTCCATGAATATTGGAGGGTTGTATCATGTAGTTGTATCCCCAAAATTGAAACACCTTGTACACTCTAGGAAGTTGTTGATCACTAGGCCAAGCACAATATAGTCAACGATCAAATGTCTCTTTGTAAATTGATCTCAAACTCAAGGACAAGTCATCATCTCCATCACATTCATTCTCATAGGGTATGTATTCCACCTTCCCCCTGTCTTTAAGTAAATTATGCATCTTTAAACCATTTCTTGTTTTGTGACTTGTTTTCATCAATTCCTCGTCTTCTGAGCTGGTATATTGGCACATATTCCTTTTAGATGTATCATCTAATAAATGATCATTGCCCTTTAGGTTGGAAGTCAGTGATCCAAGAAAATTTAAACCAAGAAATTCATCTTGCAAGTATCCATTGAGAAAAAATAGTTATTTAAATAATATAAAACGATGTTTAGACAAAGTATACATGTTATTTATATCAAATTGAAAAATTCCTTACCACAATTCCTATTGGATTTGAATTGATTGTAGGAGGCATACTACCAATTGGAATCTCATCATATATGTAATGTCTTTGTACAGTTTCTTGTTTGAATTTTTTCTTACCACGACATACAAAACATCCACAAACAACAATTTTCTCAAAGTATTCATCCCATATACTATAGTCTTGATCAGCCTCTTGTTCAGTGCAATCATATGTTGTGTCTGGAGGATTCATTGTCATATCCTTGAACAACCACTATTGTTTACATGATTTAATAGTTTTAGGTCCACGTCCACATACATATCTTCTTCTTTTGCTAGTTGAATGCCCAGGCTCTACATTTGCCCCAATCTCCATCTAAAATAATCAACATGTATTAATTTATGTCAAGATTGGATAATACATTATAAATTTCAATAATACTATGAAAAAATATGGATGTATCACAAAATGCCATCAGATCATTTTTTCCCTAAGGTAAGTCAAAATTTGAGTACCTGATGTCTTGCTTCACTTGTTCTATCCTCATTTGATATGGAATGATTTGTTTTCATGGCCTCGTCTCGCCCCTATAATACACAACATAGTAAATAATTTTTACTACACCAATTATATCATTTCAATGAATATTCTATCCAACACAAAACCTCACTTTAGTCATATATTTTCTCAAAGTATTCATCCCATGTACTATAGTCCTGACCAACCTCTTGTTCAATGTAGTCGTTTGTTGTGTCTGCAAGATCCATTATCATATCCTCGAACACCCACTATCGTCTACGTGATTTAACAATTTTAGGTCCATGTCCACGTACATATCATCCTCTTTTGCTAGTTGAGTATTTAGGCTCTGTATTTTCTCCAATCTCCGTCTAAAATAATCAACAACATGCATTAATTTACATTAAGATTGGATAATAAATTATAGATTTCAATAATACTATGAAAAAAGATGGACTTATCACAAAATTCCATTAGTTCATTTTTTCATAAGTTAAGTTAAAATTTGAGTACTTGATGTCCCACTTCAGCCATTGTGTACTCCTCATTTGGCATGACACGATTTGTTGCCATTGCCTCATCTCACCCCTATAATACACAACATAGTAAATAATGTTTAGTACACCAATTATATCATTTTAACAAATATGCTATCAAAAACAAAACCTCACTTTAGACATATATTTCACACTTTAGATGACTCATCTAGTTGTATAGGGGTCATTTCTGAGTTCACAAATCTAACCTCTATTAGTTTTGCACCCACAAAATTGACATGGGATAAGGAATACATAAAATAGGGAACCATGATTTCTCCCTTGGAACATATGAAGATGAAGTCATTTAGGATCAATTTATTTATCAACTTCCAAGAAAAATACATAATTTTTCACTACTAGGCGCTAAATTAGGCGCACTTTGCGTTGGCTTTTGCATCCAAAATAGATTACATTTTTTGGCTAAAAAGCGACCTAAATTAGGCACACTTTGCTACAACGACTAAGGCACCGACTATTGAATCAAAAAATAATATAAAAAAAAACCTTCTTGCATCAAGAAGGAAGAGATGACAAGAGAAAATAGTTGTGCGAAGGAAGAGATGACAAGAGAAAAAATCCGCATGAAGGAAGAGAGGACAAAAAAGGGAAACACGATGCGAAGGAGGGCTACAAGAAAGTAGATTATAAATTTCATTTAGTTTGCGACACCATAGGTAAGGTTACAATTTGTTTTTTTTGTTCCCACAAATATTTTACAGAACAATGAGCCCATGGTTTCGAATTGATTGTGCACACACATTCATTTTCTTTATAATCAATAGATGTGACTCGAGCATGGGACCTATCTATGTTAAATCTCAATAAAACCACACTCCACACCCTTTTTATCCCCCAAAGATTACCATTATATACAAGTGCGCAAGCTTTTATTTTTTTACAATACATTTGTTTCATTTTGCATATATTTATATCCTTTCAAATATATTTATATTCTATATAGGTGTGCAAGCAATTGATTCATAGGCATTTAAATCCAAAAAGAGAGTCATTCAAGGTAAAACTTTTATACCTGATAGTGTGTACTTCATTTTCCTCCATAGACTGGATGAAAATAATTTGCCCTAGGTCACCTCAAAATATCAAATGATAGAGGGAAGAGAACAAAGGGAGCAAACTCTGGCCACAATGAGGTAATTCTTTATCAATTTATAGATTTGTAAATGTTTCCCTTTTTTCTTTCATTTTTACTTTTTACTTTTTACTTTTTAAATTTAAAAGAAGAAATTTATTTTATATATATATAGGGACATGCGACTGACAAAGATAAAGAGGCATTGGAATCCATATTGGGGGAAGAGGAAGTGAAAAAATTGGATGATGTGCACTGGACAATGCTTTCCAGATACATAGAAAAATAATCTAGTGAAGCCCCTCAAACATTGTAACCAAATCAACCGTGTCAAAGGGAATCAATTGATTCCCCAAGCAGTCTTGGATCAAGCAAAAGATCTAGGAGGAAATCAGTAATAGTAAAATCTGGGAATGTAGAACAAGGAGCAGAGGCTTCCACTGTCCCACCCACTCTTGGGACACTGATTTCTTCCACCATGACAAGTTTTCAATCTTGCATTAGTACCTTCAACAACAAGATAGAATACGATGTGGTTCCAGGGGAAGTCTAAATGACAACTGTTGGAAAAGGTTTTGTGAATAGGTTGAAGGAATCATGCCTTCAACGGTTCATAGCCCATCTACATTTGTCATTCTCAAATATACCCATACACCTGCAAAAAGCAGTTATCAATGACATGGAGATTGAATTTTTCATAGGTTGGTCTGTGAAGAAGGTAAAGCTACGAATGTCTCAAAATTGCAAGAGATTTCAGTGCAACCAAACAAAGAAGATAAAAAAATACCTCCCGAGCTAAGGCTCAAAAAAAGGCCACTTGATGTAAGTCTCAAAGTATGGAAAGATCTTGTAAAAGCATATGAGAAGTCTGAAGCACGAAGGAAGTCCGGTGAGGAGAGTACACACGTATTTGAATTTTCTCATAAGATTATATCAAATTTATTAAACGATTTTTAAATTTTATTTGTGCATAGTTAAATTGAATTAGTAAAGGTTTCAGGACAAGGCCTCCAAGGCTAGGCTTCAAAAACTTCGTTCCACACATCACAATGGCCAGAAAGGTTTACATGCCTTGATCTATAAATTTTTAAGTATTTAATATGTTAAATTATTTTCTTAATTCCCTATGAAAATTAAATGATTGCATACCAATTATTTTAACTAATCCATGTGCCATGTTTTGATAGGAGGAGAAATATGGTCAGCATCCAAAGAAATTTGAAAAGGAAAAGTGACAAATCAAAAAGTGGGAAAATTTTTTAATTTGGATGGAGAACGAGGTATCAATAGTTGACTTTCAGTTTCAATAACTTAGTTGGATATTGTTGTGTTAATCTGTCAATTTGTGTTGAGTTGTTTATTGATGCGTAGGATGATTTCTAAAGTTCTTCTCTATTGGCCCTAGATCCCACTCCATTGTCGCATTATTTCATGTTGAGGAAAAAACTATTTTTTTCCTTAAAGGGTAGTGGGTGACATTCATGCCTTATTTTCATCGCATCTTTTAATTAATGACCATTGTCTTTTAATATCTCTTAAGTGTCCTCATTTAAGTTATGAGTTGTATCATTTGAGAAAATTAGTCCCATGTTGATTTGATTTATCTTCTTTTCTCTCAAAAATGGTATCTCAAGGAGTGCTTCCTTGGTATCTCAAGGAGTGCTTCCTTGAATTCATGTTTCCATTCTACTAAGTGATCCGCATGCATCTTTGTCATCCTTCCTCATGATGTTTTCATTATTTTAACATGTAAGAATATTTTGATGCATCTTGGTAGGCATACTATATATCTAACACATCCTTGTAGTATACATCACTTGGCGTAGCTAACCAACCACTTAATTTGTCCATCTAATTTTTAAAAAGGCAGTAAATTCTTGTCTTCCAAGTTAAAAAGACCCCATAAATAAAGAAATCGGCATTAAAAAATTTGAAACCTGATCTAATCAACATAGAGAAGTGTGTAATACTAGACTTCTTAACATTCAAAAGATAAATTTAATTTCCTTAACACCAAGTAGAGCTATCCAAAAAAGATAACTAAAAACACAAACGTGCTCCCGCACAGAATGGCCTAATGGCCGGTTGTCATAGAAGTCAAACTAAAAAACTAATAACACTGATCAAGTTAACATATATGCATCATTTACATAAAAAACTAAGCCATTTATGTGAATGAATAAATAGTATAAGGATGTATATGAACTCAATTCATCTGACTTTGGTGTAGGAGTACCTTGTTCTCAAAATTATTTCAAAGGGGAAATTTGTAGAAATTTGGATTTTTGAATGTAAAATAATTGTAAAGGTCTTGAGAAGACATGAATAATGTATTTGAGGTCATAAATAGGTCTCTAGAGGGTTAATTGTGTCAATTTGGGAAAAATGCTATTTTCTAGCACAAATTGCAAAAGTTATAATATTTGTAAAATGCAAGAAAGGACACGAATATGAAGAGTCATCTCATTGTAAGAGGTAGTTATTTAGTTTAAGGTGAATAGGAAAGAATTATATATGATTTAAATGTCTTTTTAATACTTGGGGAAGGCGAGCAAATAGTCATTGATTGTAATCTTGAAGAAGATCTAATAAAAGAGTACCCTGTTATTTGAAATTTGTATTTTTCTTTCTATATTTAGGCTTGTACGGCAGTTGCAGACTTAGTTATTCACATTCCTTGGTGTAATAAGGAGTTTTCTCTCATTTTGAAATCATTTTTTAGGGCATTTGAAAAAGTAAATTAGTTTTTTGAGTCTAATCTTTGCATACCGGTCCATGAATCCTTAAAACAGGGTTTTGAGAGTCTAAGTAGCAAAAAAATGGCTACTCCACTAATATAGTTAGTGTATATTAGTGGTGTAGGTTAGTGTAGATTTTATTTAGGATGCATTAAGTTTTTTTGTGTGTTGGTTGAACAGGGGAAGATAAGAATCAACGTTGGTGACTGTTTTTCTCAAAATTTCCTAAGTTTTCCATTGTAAGTTGGTGGCTCCAAGTTGAAAATGGTAGAAAATGCATTCAAGAAGGCATGGAAAGAGTCCTAAATAATGTTCAAAAATTTTTCAAGGTGTTCAAAGTAGTGGTAGAGCACTAGGAGGTTTGGAGTATACATTTTCAATAAACCCTCATGTGCATTTGTGCGTTATTAAGCCTACAATCAAGGGTTTTGTGGTTTAGTGCTTGATTATACTTTCTCATCCCTAAAAATGGTGGAATTTTTTTGTTTTGTGACCTAAATCAATGTTTCCCAGGGTGGTTAGGTGATTTCAAGTTTATTCAAAGGTAGTTGCTTTAGAAAATTGACCTATTTGGTGCACTTTGGCTACGAGCAGGTTATTGATTCTCCTATACTTTCCAAAACAAGTATATTTGGTTGTAAGATATGTTAATATATGGAAAAATGGGTTCCTTAAAATGTATGGAGTGTGTGGATATTGAAGATGGGCTAGGGGATACACCTATTATTGTCCTAAAGGACTACTACTAGCATTTGATGCCTCGAATGTGAATATTGAAGAATATGATTGATTTTAAGTTTCCTAACATTGTTATTGTTTTGATATAGTCATATTATGGATGTTGAAAATGGTTTTGGGTATGATGTGTGTTTAAGAAGCTAATTTGGTGATTTGGTGTGTTGGGTGTCATTCTTGCTATCAAGTGAAATAGTGAAATTGATTTTGTGAGTTTTTGTTGATCAAATTGGCAATGTAGTTGTGATTATTCAAGCATCTTAATCTTGTTAGATGCATCCAAAATATTGAGTAAGAATTTGGAGCATTTGGCGAGTCTTGGTGTCTTGTGAAAAGAGGTGATTATGCTAAAAGTTGAGTGAATTTTGGCTTGAAAAGCCTATGGAACTTCTCAATGTGAGTTTGGGGTCTGAAGTACCCTTGTGAATAATTAGAGTTGGTGGTAGCTCTACATCAAAATTTATGACTCTTGGAAGGCATTCCTCTTAAATCTCTAATATCAGGTGCTTGAGATATCCCTATAGCTTTTACCTTTCGTCACCGCCTTTCCTCTTCACTGTCAGACTCATCTCCTTTTTCCTTATCTTCATTTCTGGCTTTGGCTTCTAATTCATCCCATGTTTTACCTTCCTCCCCTTCAGAATCTTCTTCTTCATCATCCTCATCTAACTCCATAAGAGATTCATCTTTTGAACCTTCCTCATCTGATTCTAATTCCTCATCTACATTAGAGGGTTCATACCCTTGATCTGACTCTTCTGAATTATCAGAATTAGAATCACTAGCTTCCATATTCAAAAATTCCCAACCACCATCTTCAATAATTTGTTTTGGATCATTAGTAATAGTCTTCAAAATTAGCCGCTAGTTCAAGTTCATTATGCTTTCATATTACTTTATATCCATGGAGTTCAGTCATTCCTTGATTCCATCAAGCGAAGATTGAGGAATGGTGTTAATGGAGTTCAGCCATTTCTTTTACTCACTTGACAAATCCTTGAAAATATGCATTGATGTATTTTTCATGTCCCTCCCTTCTTGTTCTTCCTCAATTTCATTAGGATCATACATTGACCTTCTTTCCCCTCCTAAAGTTTGGACCACATCCATTACCTCCACATAGAACTAGACATCCTTGGTCTTCTTGGTTCCCACGCCATGATATGGTTATGCAAATGAAAATGAATAAAAGTAATCATCTTTCTTCCTCTTCCATGAAAACCAAGCTCTCTAAATGGTATATCAAACTCTAGTTCTAAATATTTTAGATGAGGCTTCTCCCATAGCTCTCTTACTCGCTTGAAAAATCCTTGAAAATTTGCATTGATTTTATTTTTCCTGTCCGTCTCTTGTTGTTCTTCCTCAATTCCATCAGGATCATACATTGACCTTCTTTCCCCTCCTAAAGTTTGGACCACATCCATTACCTCCACATAAAACTAGACATCCTTGGTCTTCTTGGTTCCCACTCCATGATATGGTTATGCAAATGAAAATGAAGCAAAGTAATCATCTTTCTTCCTCTTCCATGAAAACCAATCTCTCTAAATGGTATATCAAACTCTAGTTCAAAATATTTTAGATGAGGCTGCTTCCATAGCTCTCTTACTCGCTTGACAAATCCTTGAAAATCTGCATTGATTTTATTTTTCTTGTCCCTCTCTTGCTATTCTTCCCCAATTTCATCAAGATCATACATTGACCTTCTTACCCCTCCTAAAGTTTGGACCACATCCATTACCTCCACATAAAATTGGGCATCCTTGGTCTTCTTGGTTCCCACACCATGATATGGTTATGCAAATGAAAATGAAGCATCTTTCCTCTTCCATAAAAACCAAGCTCTCTAAATGGTATATCAAACTCTAGTTTATAATATTTTTGATGAGGCTACTCCCATAGCTCTCTTACTCGCTTGAAAAATCCTTGAAAATCTGCATTGATTTTATTTTTCTTGTCCCTCTCATGTTGTTTTTCCTCAATTTCATCAAGATCGACATACATTGACCTTCTTTCCCCTCCTAAAGTTTGGACCAAATCGATTACCTCCACATAAAATTGGACATCCTCGGTCTTCTTGGTTCCCACAACATGATACGGTTATGCAAATGAAAATGAAGCAAATTAATCATATTTCTTCCTCTTCCATGAAAACCAAGCTCTCTAAATGGTATATCAAACTCTAGTTTAAAATATTTTAGATGAGGCTGCTCCCATAGCTCTCTTACTCGCTTGAAAAATCCTTGACAATTTGCATTGATTTTATTTTCCTTGTCCCTCTCTTGTTGTTCTTTCTCAATTTCATCAGGACCATACATTGACCTTCTTTCCCCTCCTAAAGTTTGGACCACATCCATTACCTCCACATAAAAATGGACATCCTTGGTCTTCTTGGTTCCCACACCATGATATGGTTATGCAAATGAAAATGAAGCAAATTAATCATCTTTCTTCCTCTTCCATGAAAAAAAAGCTCTCTAAATGGTATATCAAACTCTAATTCAAAATATTTTAGATGAGGTTGCTCCTATACCTCTCTTACTCGCTTGAAAAATCCTTGAAACTCTGCATTGATTTTATTTTTCCTGTCCCTCTCTTTCTATTCTTCCTCAATTTCTTCATTATCATATATTGAACTTCTTGCCCCTCCTAAATTTTGGACCACATCCATTACCTCCACATAAAACTGGACATCCTTTGTCTTCTTGGTTCCCATGCCATGATATGGTTATGCAAATGAAAATGAAGCAAAGTAATCATCTCCTTCTCCGTTGGCTGGAAGAATGCATGCTTAATGTTTTGATACATGATATTAGCTCTCTCTTCTACTCTAATGGTTGAATACAAAAATCGATTATGGTAGCTCTCCAAAGTTCCAGTTATCTTTCTTCCTCTTCCACCAAATGTTGGTCTGATCCACAAGTCTTCCAACCTAATTGCCTTTGTTTCTGAAAGTTGAAGTTTCTCCTGAGTCACTAGTGTATCTCTCTCTGCCTTTACAAAATCTTTAATTGCTACAAATTATCTCTGGGCTTTAATTATTTGTACCACATGGTTGATGTGCTTTGAATCCTTGGATCTAAAGGAAATTTCCTTAACATAAATATTGCTAGGGAATTTCAATGTTGGCATGTAGTTGGCGTTAAATCCGGTACCTAGAACATTGAAAATTATCCTTATATAAGAATTAACTCCATCTTATTACCTTGTCTATGAACATGAATTTGCACCCCTAGTGAAAATTCCCTTTTTACCCCCTTACAATTTAGAAAATAAAATGTGGAGGCTTAATTCCACATAAGCCCGTTGCTCGCATCACACTTGGTGCCTGCTTTGTGTGTCGGTGGAGGCGTTTCTATCTAGGATGCATGCACGACACATAGACGTCTATGTGGCATGCTAACACTTGATAGATTCCCACATATGGATCTTGCAGAGGCGTTACCATTCCCATAGGGAGTTGATTTTTAATGCCCTTGTTGGTTGACCAACCCGAATATGGCCATTTCTTTCCTCTCTACTTCATATTCACTCACCTCCATTCATTTCATGGTTGGTTGATCTCTTGACCATATTGAGACTCTTCTTTTCCTTCCACAATCTATCCACAAGCTCCAAGTAGCTTCATCAAGCAACACTTTACACTCCATAGCAGCAACATCAACACTCCATCACTTCAATAGAGCAAGTGTGGAATGAAACACCATTGCAGAAAATGCTTGAGTTCCTCTCATTTTCACCCCCACTAGCCTTGAGCGCTTTGGGTGGAGGTGGTAATATTTCACCCCTCTCCTCTATTATTTGGTTGAGTAGCATAACACTATTTTGTAGTGCTTTCGTGTTCACTTCATTTCCTACTTTTCTCTCTATCTATCTGGTTGTCCATGGAGGTGGGAACACCAAAACAGGGGTTTGACTGAGGCAAACCCCTATACAGCCCCAACACTTTCTCTCTCTCTTGTTTGAAAGTATTGAAGATGTTCATGAGTTGGAGGCTTCATCAATCGCACAGTTGTAAGCATTTCCCTTCCCTTCTTCTCCTTATCTTTATTACTTCTATTTCATTCTATTTCAGCTTTATCGCTTTCTATCATTTCCTTGCAATCTAGAAGTTCTCAGTAATCAGATTGCTAGTAGTCACTTTGATGTTCTTTGTGATAAAATCGCTCTCTGGTCCATATGAGACGCCAGCGCGCTACGCTGTCGTCTGAATCCTACGTTGTCATCCTTTGGCCGAGAGCTTGATAGTTTGTCTAGAGGATCTCTGTGACCAGCTCTTTCTAGTTCTAGAACCTTTGCCACTATCCTTTGAGGTGGTTTAGGTTAGTTCATCCCGTTAGGCTCTCTGATTAAAGAGAACTTGTGAGTAGCAAATCCCCCTTCTCTACATTTTGGTGAACTCAACGTGAAGAACAGTTTTCTTCAAAAACTAGGAATTCATTTACCCCTACTTGGTAGGGTCATAACTTTTGACTCGGTGCTCGGAAATCAGATCCGTTTGCACCATTGGAAAGGTCTTCTAGAGAAATATTTCAATCCCTAAAATACCAATGCCTTCAATAGTTGAATTTTAGGGATGGACACAAGTTTCGAACCCAAATTCCACTCCGAAGCCTCCGAAAATGCAAATTACTAGAACATAGAAAATACCAAAAAAATCATAATGAATTTAATATCTTCTTTTATTAGTTATGTATCTAATTATATTGAAAATATTAATGATGTTTCATTTCATGCATGTGATAGTGACTTGGCTTTACCCATGTCACTTTTTATCTTTGATCCTTCTCGCAAGAGTCCTCTCCCTTCGTGGGATATCTTGTTGCAAGAAGATGAAATCATTGATACCTTTATTAATGTCACTCTACCTTCTATTAATTCCAATGCACTCTCTTCTAGAGATGATGCATTTGTGAATGATGAATCTACCCTTCATCCCAATGCACTCTCTTCTAGAGATGATGCATTGGTGCATGATGAATCTCCTACTCATTCCCATGCACTCTCTTCTAGGGACATTGCATTTGTGAATGAGGAATTTCTTATCTATTATAATGCACTCTCCTCTAGAGATGATGCATTAGTGCATGATGAATCTCCTTCTACATTTGATCCTATCTAGATCAATGTTGAGAATATTTCTTCAAGTAATTGTTCTACTAGTTGTGATGATTCGGTAAATGTAATATATGTCTTTGCTGCCCCTCAAAGGCCTAAGAGACCAGCCATTTACGTGACTCCAGCTAGTCCTTCTCCTGAAAGGGTTTGTTCTATTGATGGTGTTCCATTTGATAGTGACTCTCCTAATATTTCTATGGTTCTCTCTTGTAGAGCGGTAGCCCATACCTATGATACTAGAATTAATAAACAACTAAGCCTTCTTCAAGCACCTGATGATTATGATCTTTACAAGAAACCTCAAGTTACTCCAGCTAAGATCTCACTATGGGACTTGCTTCAGTCTACTCTAGTTTATCAAGGTATGCTTTAGGAAGCTTTACAAAAGGTCCTCTTGCCTTCTTTTGCTAGGCCGGTAGATGTTGATGCAATGTTAGCGAATATTCATTTAGATTCATCGAATATTACGTTCTATCCTCAAGAACTCCCACCTCTAGAAGTACATAAGAAATTGGACCCTTTAATGGTTATAGTTAATATTAATAAGATTGGTATTAGACATACTCTCATTGATGTCGGTTCGGCGCTCAACATATGTAGCATTGATCTATTACCTAAGATTAATATTGACCCATCTTTTATTAATGCTTCTTATGTTGATATTTGTGGGTTCAATAATGTTGGTCGACAAGCCTTGGGCATGATAGTCTTTCCTTTGAGGTTGGGACCCATTACTGTACCTACCATTGTATATGTTATGTCAAAGAAGTTACCATATAACCTTCTTCTTGGTAGATCATGGATTCATGCTATGGGCGCAGTCTCGTCTACCTTGCATAAATCAATTAAGTTCATTTCTAATAATAGAGTAGTCACAATTAAGGGTGACCCTGATGCTATGCACTTATGTGAGATGATAGTTGTTGGTCAAGCCTTGGTTGTTCCTACTCTTATTCCTTCAGTATCTTCCAATGTGTCGATGTTTACTCCAACAATACCTACTACAAAGGATACTCTTGAGATGAATGTCCTTGGGGAAGATCCTTCTGAAGCAAGAAATACTAAGTATGCTCCTTCTACCTCTTCTCAAAGGAATGTATGTCTTGGTGATGATTGGGGTCCTTCAGACTTTACATATTTCTTCGTTCAAGAATATAAGGTCGACCTGATCTTCTTAGACCCTTCAATAACATCATTCACACCCTCTATCAAAGATGATTAGTCTTTTGCATCGCGGGATAATATGAATGTGAATTGTAATGTCCTTAGCATTGACCATCCTCTTGAGGAAGACAAGTATGCTTCTGCTAAGGAGGATAATGTTGACAGTCCTATCAAGAAGGATGATGATGATCTCATAGAAGAGTATGTTCCCCCTTGTTGGAATAATGCTTTTTATGAAGATCCTCCTTCTTCTCGTAATTTGCAAACATGTTATGGCCCCGACTTTAGGCTTGAATGTTGACGTGATGTCCACTCAACCTTGTTGTCATAGATTGGTCCATCTTCCTCTATCTTTTATCTTCATATCTACTTCTAGTGAGACATCAAACCTTTCTCCACAAGAGAAATGGTTTCTTCCTGCTCCTCATCCTCTGTCTGAGCGAGAGTGTATTTTGTTGCAGCTTCTTAAAGCCCGCTTTATCACTCTCCCTCCTCCTACACACAAGAAATGTCACAAGCATGATCATGAAAAACATTCTTTTTGTGCATACCATCGAGTGTCTGGCCATTCCACTAGTGAATGTAAGGCCTTGAAGGAGAAAATATAACAACTTCATGATTCAAGTGCATATTGATGCACCTGCCTCTTCTTTAAATGACAAGTGATATCGAGGTTTACCTCTATCCTATTCCAAATATCTTGCATGGTTCTCCTCCCCTTTTTGTTGGAGACAATGATAACCTATTTTGGAGATGTGTGTCCTTCTTAAGGACCATCTCTCTCTATGTATTTCAAATGTAGCATCCCTTGACCGGACCCCCTTTCCTTTTCAAAGGTTCCAAAGGGACCCCTTTGAAAGCTTCTATCTCAAAATGAAT
This sequence comes from Sequoiadendron giganteum, assembly GCA_007115665.2. Classification (NCBI taxonomy): domain Eukaryota; kingdom Viridiplantae; phylum Streptophyta; class Pinopsida; order Cupressales; family Cupressaceae; genus Sequoiadendron; species Sequoiadendron giganteum. The sequence goes on from CM021102.1 coordinate 558,924,694, forward strand.
TTTGTGGCATCTAGCTTGGGGGCAACCCGACTAGACCTATTTCTTATCATTACGTCTAGCTCAGGGGAAGCCTGACTAGACCTACTTCCTATCTTTGCGTCTAGCTTGGGGATAGCCCGACTAGACCATTTTTACTTCTTTGTGTCTAGTTCGGAGGCAACCCAAATGGACCTTCTTCACATTATTGTGTCTAGCTTGGGGGCAACCCGACTAGACTTTATTTTTCAAATAGTGTGTCCCTTGAGTGGATCCTCCTTCATTTTGAAGGGTTCTCGAGTGACCCCTTTAAAAGTCTTCTAGCTTAATGATGGTCTGCGTGACTGTCTACTCCATGATATGGGCTCTACTCTAAAGCGGGTTTTTCTTTTATCACTTTTACTTGATGATATAGGTTCTACTCCGAAGCGATATTTTCTTTTATCACTTTTACTCGGCGGTATGGGTTTTCCTCCTTGAGTAGGGATTTCTTTTATCACTCTTACTCAGTGGTACAGGTTTTCTCCTTGAGCAGGGATTGCTTTTATCACTCTTATTTGGTGGTACGAATTTTCCTTCTTGAGTGGGGATTGCTTTTATCACTCTTACTCGGTGGTATGGGTTTTCCTCCTTGAGTGGGGATTTCTCTTACCACTCTTACTTGGTGGTACGGATTTTCCTCCTTGAGCGGGGATTGATTTAATCACTCTTTCATTCTTAAAATATTGTATATACCAGATTGAAGATCTGCATCTTCTTTATCCTGAGTATATTCCCTTTCTTTCCTCATCTCAGAATTCTTCTATGTGTTAGTATCTTTAATTTTGGGATGACACATAGTACTAAGACAACCTTTTTCATCAAGGTCTCTTTTACTTTTCTGACTTGAATCCTTTAAATGTTATAACATTGTCATCTTGCACAAGTCTTTCTTATCTTACTACTTCTCTACTCTACTTTACCAAATCACTCACCAGTATTCATGCTCGCTAAAGTGGGGGAAAAATGTATGAACGTGAATTTGCACCCCTAGTGAAAATTCCATTTTTACCCCCTTACACTTTAAAAAATCAAATGTGGAGGCTTAATTCCACATAAGCCCGCTGCTCGCATCACACTTGGCACCTACTTTGTGTGTCGGTGGAGGAGTTTCTGTCTAGGAGGCACCCGCGCGGCGTGCTAACGTCCCTAAAAAATTCCTACATCTGGAACCTGCAGAGGCATTACCATTCCCATAGGGATTTGATTTGTAATGCCCTTGTCAGCCAACTGACCCGAATATGGCCATTTATTTCCTCTCTACTTCATATTCACTCACCTTCATTCATTTCATGGCTAGTTGATCTCTTGACCATCTTGAGACTCTTCTCTTCCTTCCAGAATCTATCCACAAGCTCTAAGAAACTTCATCAAGCAACACTGTACACTCCATGACTTCAGTAGAGAAAATGTGGAATGAAACACCATTGCAGCAGAGTCTTGAGTTCCTCTCATTTTCTCCCCCACTAGCCTTGAGCTCTTTGGTCAGAGGTGGTAAGATTTCACTCCTCTCCTCTATTATTTGGTTGAGTAGCATGACATTGTTTTGTAGTGCTTTCATGTTTACTTCATTTCCTACTTTTCTCTCTATCTATCTAGTTGTCTGTGGAGGTGGGAACACCAAAATGGGGGTTTGATTGAGGCAAAACCCTATACAGCCCCAACACTTTCTCTCTCTCTTGTGTGCAGGTATTGAATATGTTCACGAGTTGGAGGCTTCATCAATTGCACGATTGTAAGAATTTCCCTTCCCTTCTCCTTATCTTTATTACTTCTATTTCATTCTATTTCAGCGTTATCACTTTTTGTCATTTCCTTGCAATCTAGAAGTTCTCAGTAATCGGATTGTTGGTAGTCACTTTATTGTTCTTTGTGATAAACTCGCTCTCTAGTCCGTACAAGATGCCAGCACACCTTGGAGATGCTAGCACACCGCGCTATCATCTGAATCTTGTGTTGTCATCCTTTGGCCAAGAGCTTGATAGTTTGTCTAGAGGATCTCTGTGACCTGCCCTTTCCGGTTCTAGAACCTTCGTCACTATCCTTTGAGGTGGTTTAGGGAAGCTCATCCCATGAGGCTCTCTGATTAAAGAGAATTCGTGAGTAGAGATTCCCCCTTCTCTACACCTTGTAACACTTTTGATGGTGGCTACATGAAATGGAACCATGATGCCATATATGGGTACCGGAACATCATTTTTTGTATCAACCTGAATCATGAGCTCTCTAGAAATGGGGATATTATCAAATTTTGGTATGAAACCATCTCAGTGGATGACTTGGAAGAGTCATGTCCATCTCCTGTACCAATGCCCCCTGTAGCCAATCTTCTTGCAGTCTCCTTATTCTTTTGCAGAGGGTTGTCGCTTAAGGTTATGTAATAGAATTTATTGTTGATAGTTAAATTGTATAACAATTTTTTTTATGATCTTTACTAACGTTTATTAGAATTTTTGCATGTTTTACATCATTGGAATCACATATTAATTGTAACTTTTTTGAAATTTTATTATGGTATGTGCACTTTGATATGATGTAATGTGATTATGGTTTCATCTCATATGTTTCAATATTAGATATATAACAGAAAAATAAATTATTCCATGAAATAAATAATAAATTTTCATTTTAAATGTTTTTTTTGCAGAACACGGGTCTTCCAGAAGATCAAGATGATCCTCATCATGATATAGATCCAGAAAATCTTGGTTCTACGAGTATAGATCACATGGCAGATGATGATGATGACACAAATATGAAAGACACTGAGGCTGATGACAATGATGATGATGATGATTACGATGATGATGGTGATGATGATAATGATGATCATGATGATGATCACGATGGTGATGATGATGATGATAAGGCAGCTGCTGGTAGTACCCAACAACACTCATGATCATATAGGCTGCATCATGGATCATTGCTAGTATATCGTTATGATGATGATGATGATGATGATGATAGTGGTGATGATGATGAGGAAGTTTCTGGTACTACCTAGTGACATTCATGATCATATAGACTGCATCATGGATCATTGTTGATATATTGTTATGATGCCTCTTTTCATGGTTACTATCATATGTATCACTTTCATGGCCTATAGTACCATATTATTGAGTTGCATCATATTGACATTTATCATTTTCACTTATATCATTTGGACATGTATCATCTTGACTTGTATCAATTTGAGTTACATAATTTATCACTTTTACTTATATCATTTGTACATGTATCATTTTGACTTATGTCGGCTATTGGACATGTATCATTTTGACATGTTATTGATCTACTGGCATATTTGATATTCACTTATTTTAGTTATATATGATGATGATATTATCAGTATTGACTTGTCAATTTATATATATTAAAAGTAGTCGATGATTAATTTTGGTCGAGAACTCATGTAAAATCTTGTGTAAAGAAATACAGGGTGTTGCCCCTTAGCAATGATTAAACTAGCAAAAAGGTAAAATAATTATCTTGTTTTTTTATTGATACGTAATTATCTTGTTATTTAATCACATGAGTTAAATAATTAAATTACTTATTCTATAATCATATGAGTTATTTAAGAGGCATCATATATTTAACTAATTAAATTGAATTAAAACATATTAAATTAATAAATGGAAGCCAAACTAGAAGCAAAGTAGAAGCAATATTGGAAGAAAAATTGGAAGCAAAATCAAAAGAAAACCTAGAAGCAAAACTGGAAGCAAAACTAGAAATAAATTTGGAAGAAAAATCGAAAGAAAAACCAAAAGAAAAACTGGAAGCAAACCTGGAAGAAAAATTGGAAGCAAAATTGGAAGCAAAATTTGAAGCAAAACTAGAAGCAAAATTGGAATCAAATTCGAAAGAAAAATTGGAAGCAAAATTGGAAGCAAAACTAGAAGCACAAGTGGAAGCAAAATCGGAAGCAATATTGGAAGAAAAACTGGAAGCAAAATTGGAAGCAGAATTGGAAGCAATACTAGAAGAAAACTTGGAAGCAAAACCGGAAGCAAAAGTGGAAGCAAAAGTGGAAGAAAAATCGGAAGCACAACGGGAAGCAAAAGTGGAAGCAAAACTAGGAGAAAAAATAGAAGAAAAAATGGGAGAAGACATGGAAGAAAAACCAAAAGCCAATTTGGGCACCAATTTAGGCACTATTTCCAGTGCCATTTTTCAGTACAATTCTCAATGCTAAAGAGGACGCTATTACTGGAACAAAATTGTTGGCGTAAAATCTAGTGCTAAAGTGGATGCTAAAGACAACGCAAAATCCGACACAAAATACAACATTGAAATGAAGAAACGCTTTTGAGTCGAATTTTGCATCGTGAGATGGCTCCAATTGATGGTCTCAAATACACTAAAATCCAGTGTAAAAGTCAGTGCTAATTACCTGTTTTTCTCTAGTGTAACATATAGGTTTACTTCGTTCATTAGCTCAAAAATTTTGTAAGTCTAGTCATAGAGCCTGACATCCTCTTAGGATTTACAACCTGCATTTTTGAGACCTAACAAATTGGTGACTCTACTAGGGACACTTAGGAGAATTTTGGTTTCATCCTATCCATTTTAAGGTCCGTCTAAGCCTTTTATTATAGAGTCATAAGCATATAAATTTGTGTGTAACCACTCAATCACTTGACTGAATATGAGACTCTGCTAGAATAAAACAAGTTCATTCAGATCCTGATTTCAGAATTTTCCTACTTATGAAAAGGTAGGTGGTGACTGTCAAAATTTTATGAACGATAAACTAAAAATCATATCAGAAAGATTAGATCATAGACATCATAGGATTACCATATCACCCAAAATGGATGGTAGAAGATCATTGTGCAAAGGATGTCCAAAGAAGAAAAATGGTAGGTGGACAGACAAACATGGGTCTCCTCCTTCAAAAGTTGGCACAAATAAGAATTAGGTAGTATCAAATCAGTCAGATACCACATCCAATGGTAAAGGGACCACATTAGAGTAACCCTTCACAATGCATAATACTTCTTTCCATGGAGATGAAGGATGCCAACTAATGCCATCTGAGAAAAACAACTTGACTAATAGTGTTCTCCATTTTAAGCCTAATTCTCAAACAATGGATGAGCTCCATGCAAATTGGGAATTTGAAAGAATCAGAAGACAAGAGGAATATGATTACAAAACAAGTGAAGAAACCCAATATGGACTCATGGATCACTTTGCCCCTACTAAAAATCATGTCATTCATACTACCACAACCACTATGACCAATTAGGAGTTAGAAGATGTAGAAAGAATCAAGGGGGAGCTCAAGAGACATCAGTTAATAAAAGAAAGAGAAGAGTTAACTCAACAATTTCTTTAGACCAAGATCCAACCATCAACAAAAGGACAAAAATATATACCTCCCCATAAGTAGGGATGAAATACCAACCCCACCAATTCTCATGGATCATATTAGAATATAGGTGTTCCAAGTACTTAAAACACACCTCCTGGCCGATACTTATCCACCTCTTGGCCAATAACATGTCCCATCCCACTAGCATTATGTACCTCAAGAAAATTTGCACAACAATATGTACTCCCACCAAAATATCCAACAGATTGTGCATCAACCTCAATACGGGTTTCAATACTTCCCTAACTAGCCTAACCAAAATCTCTATTCACAAGGACTCCCAAATATGAATGTGTATAAAAAATTGGACTTATCTGGACATGCAACATGCCTGAACCCAATCGATAATGACTTAAGGAATGCATTCCCTAAGTTCTCAGGAAACAATGCAATCACAACCCAAGAACACATAAGAAATTTTAATGAATTTTTACAAGACCTTAGTATAGAATATGAAGAAGTTATCATGAGGCTATTTATGATGTCCCTAACTAAAGAAGCCAAAGATTGGTTCAAAAATCTGTCTGACACCTCAATTACTTCCTCGTCAGATTTTAAGAACCAATTCATAGAATAGTATAGAAAACATTGTGCCCCAGAGTTTTCCCCACATGAATTAATGAGTATTCAAAAACAACATAATGAATCTTTTTTTAATTTCAATAAGATATTTTCCAAAATAAACATCAAAATACCACATGGATCTAAACTAACTAATTATGTGACTCTATCTCTTTATTTAAAACCATTTTACCTAAAATCTAGATATAAGCTCAGAAATAAATTTCTCAATACCTTAGTAGAAGCCTAGAAAGCTGCAATAAATATTGAGAATAATAGAAAATTTGCAAACATGACTAGAAAAAGAGACAATATTAGAATCCCACAAAATCCCAAAAAATACCAAAATAGGCAAGAGAACCAATATAGGAATGAAAGACCAAGATTACATGATATGCCATACAACACCAATTGAAAGGATGGGAGGCCAGTAGATTACAATCACAAACAGAACTTGAGAGATACCTTAGATCCTTTGAAAAACATGGAGCACATGTGGTGGAAAATAAACCATGGTGTTTGGCATGTAATGGGCCCCATGCACCAGAATATTGCATAGTATCTCAAACCTCAAAAGAAAATTAATGGTCCCAAGAAGAGGATAGAGATGATCATACAATAAACATGTTAGGATGAGGGTCTCATCAGATTGATGATGAATACTCGTCTTCTAGGGAAGGATACTAGTATGATGTCAGTAATCAGAGGTAAAATGTTAATATGGGGCAAGAAGTACTCTATTATCATGAAGAGGATGAGGAGAAAATTGTTTATGTATATCATACAACACCATAGTTCTAGTTAAGAACTCCAACTGAAGTAGAAAAGAGTGTTATTATAGCAACTGCAGTAGCAAGATCTAAAATAAATGGTTATAACTTAAGAAGCAAACTTGTGGATACAGAACAAGGGACACCCAGGAGTGTGCTCATAAAAGAACAACAACACAAAGAAAATTCCCTAAATAACCAAAAGAAAGGGGAGAAAGGAAAATTATAAAAGGATATACCAAAAGAAACAAAAAAAGTTGAATCAGAGAAGGTGAACAATAATGTTAAAACTCAAATTGAAGATAAGAAAACTATCAAACTAGAGAAAGCAAAGAAAGTGATGACTATCCCCTCATTTGACATTGCACAGGCATTGACACAATTCAAGATGGTAGTGCCACTAATGGAAATGATGAGGATTGAAGAGTACAAAGATACTGCCCTTAAATTGATTTCCAAGGAGAAGAATCAAAATAAAGACAAGAGCAATAAAGTGAACAATATTAAACAAGAAACACAAAAGCACCAGAAGTTTACCTGGGTGATACCCTTACAAAAAATCGGATTCATTCTACACCACATTACTGAATAAGAACAAACTAGTAAAAAATTGAATGATTGACTCATGGGCTGAAATCAACATCATACCTATGGCTGCCATGAAAGAACTGGGTTTTTATGGGTAAACACTACCTATCTAAAATTCTATGTCATGGATAACAGGTCAGTCCCAGTAGTTAGAGTGATATGGGATGTGGAATTGAAACTAGCATCATACCCTAAGGCAACATATATAACTGATATCACTATGGTGGATAATCCTCCATATTATGGAATGTTGTTGTTTAGAAAATGGATTGCAACAGTAGGTGGAAATGTCCAATTAGACCTATCATATGCCACCATACCAGTAAATGGGAGAGAACTCAAGTTGTATAGAGAACCTAGATCATAACATGTTATAGAGAATTTTGATCCTAACCAAGTAAATTTCTTATGTGACGTGGATCTAGGAAATTAAGTCATAACCAAAACTGTAAAACATAAAACCGATCAATAGAGAAGCCCAACATGGTGATACTATAATATGGTAGATGTATTTTGATGGGGCATGCAGTAAAAATGGAAATGGAGTCAGGATAGTATTTATTTCACCCTTTGGAAAAACATATAAGTATTCATTTTTGTTGAAATTTGAATGTACCAACAATATAGTTGAATATGAAGCACTATTGCTAGGTTTGAACATTGCTACGAGATATGGGATTAAGTTGTTGGCAGTATATGGAGATTATGAGCTATTTTTCTCTCAAGTTAGAGATAAGTACTTTTCAAAAAATAAGAGACAAAATAATATAAAAATGCAGTTTGGGACTCCATTGAATTATTTGATGTGTTCTTAATAAACTGGATTGAAAGGTCTAAGAACATAATGTCAAATTTCTTGCTTAACATGGCTCTCAAACAAGATGATATTACATTAGCAGGAATCACTGAAGTTGAATTCAAAATAAGACTTGCTATCCCAAATAATATATACAACTGATAGATATTCAATGATGATGATTATCTAATTAAATTCCTCCACTGTATTGATCAATATGAGTCCTAGGATATAGACTTCAATGCATTTGTAGAAAAGGAAGAATGCAAAGAAAAATTCTTTGGATAGGAAGTAGTACATCTTAAAACCAAAAAAAAAATCCAAAAGGGTTGGTGGCATTAGAAAGAGTATTTGATGGACATGATAGGTTCAATCTAAAGCCTACACCTATTAAACAAGAGGATGTTGAAGAAATTAACCTCAGAACATAACTTGCTCCCAAGAAAGTATACATTGGTAAAAAGATATGTCCCAAAGTAAGAGAGGTTCTTATAGTCTTTCTCTGGAAATATAAACATGTTTTTTCTTGGTCATATGATGACTTCAAAGCATACAGAGAAGAGCCCTTTCAAAAATGAAATCCCATTAAATCCTGATGCTAAACCAGTCAGGCAAAAACAACGACCCATAAACCCTACTTTGGCACCAAAAATGTAGGAAGAGATTATGAAGTTAAGGGATGGAGGCATCATCAAACAAATCAAGAATTCCTCCTAGGTATCTAACTTGGTACCCGTGAGAAAGAAGAATGGAGATATAATACTTTGTGTGGACTTTAGAAATCTAAATATGGCATCACTCAAAGACAACCACCCTCTGCCAAATATGGAGGCAATGTTGTAGAGAGTGACTAGATGTGAGCTTCTATCCATGATAGATGGTTTCTCAAGATATAATTAGGTAAAATTCAAGGAGTCGGAGCAGTAATATAAAACCGCTTTCACCATTCCTTGGGGAACATTTTTTAATGTGAGGATGCCTTTTTGGTCTCACCAATGTTGGAGCAACATTCCAAAGGGCCATGGATGCGGCCTTCGCCGAAATGCTATAATGGTGGTATATTAGGATGATCTAACAACATACTCTAAGAAAGAAGAGGATCATTTTGCACATTTGGAAAATATCTTCATCAAAGCACTAGAATATTCCATCTCTCTAAACCCTAAAAAGTGCCATTTTATTGTCACAGAAGGAAAGATATTGGGGAAAGCAATTTCAATGGATGGAGTACAAATTGATCCAAAAAGGGTGGAAGCCATTGACATAATTCCCATCCCAAAAACTATGAAAGCTATACAATCATTCTTGGGACAAATTAATTTTGTTCGGTGGTTTATTTCACATTTTGTAGAGATTATGAAGCCAATCTTGAAGATGTTAAAACAGGGTGTAAAAATTGATTGGATAGAAGAAACTATTGATGCCTTTGTCTCAATTAAAAGAGCTATCAAAGAAGCACCTATGCTAAAATCCCCATAATTTTACAAACCCTTTTAGATATTCTCCTTTGCATCATTCCATGTGATAGCAACTATAATTCTACAAAAGGATAGTTATGGATATGAACAACCTATCTCGTTCCTCAGTAAATCATTGTAGGAAGCAAAATTGAAATATGATATTACTAAGAAACAAGATTATGCCCTAGTAAAAGTACTTAAGGAATTTAGGCCTTATTTGGTGGGGGTAGAAGTCATTGCCTATGTTTCAAAAGCTACAATGAAAGATGATTTTTCACAAACAGAGGTGACTAGAAGAAGGTGTTGATGGATTAACCGTATCCAAGAGTTCAACATCAACATCCAAATCACCAAATTGGTGAGAGGGAAGGGACTAGCAAAGTTGATGACCGAGTCAAACCTAGAAGCTGCAAAGATTTGCATGACAAAAGGGGAAGAAAAATGGGTATCAAGCATAGAAAATGCACAATGGTACACTAACATTGCATATTACCTTAAACATATGAAATGTCCAAAGAATTGAATGGAAACTAGAGGAAAACCTTGAAGCTTCATGTATAAAAATATGTTTTCATGGATAGAGATTTTTATTGGAAGAAAAGACATGGTGTGTTGTTACTATGCTTAGATGAAACACAATAAAAATATGTCATGAAGGAAATGCATGATGGTGTGTGTGGACACTTTTTAGAAAAGAATACTACACACAAGATACTAAGAGCAATATATTATTGGCCTAGGGTCTTTAATAATGCCTATAGTTATGTAAGAAAGTGTGAAGTATGCCAAAGGTTCGCTGAAAAAATGCAATACCAAGGAGCACTACCACCAAGGCCTATGCAGGTTGAAGCCCCATTTCACCAATGGGGAATCAATTTCATAGGTGAGTTTATAGAAAAATATAGCAATGGACACAAGTGGATCCCAGTAGCCACTAACTACTTTAAAAAATGGATAGAAGTCATACCGACAAAGTCGGCTACTAGTAAAGTTGTAATAAATTTCCTATTGGAAAAATCATCACCAAATTTGGAGTTCCTATAAGGCTAGTAATAGACAATGGTATTTACTTTAGATCAGAGGAGTTCGAAAGGTTTTGTGAATCATATGGTATAACAGTTTCATATGCTTCCCCATATCAACCCAAAGAAAATGGATAGGCCGAGTCCAGTAATAAAAGTATTATGAAGATAATCAAGAGGATGTTGGACACTAATAGAAAGGCATGGGACTCTAAACTGAGATTAGTAGTTTGGGTAGATAGGATCACAATAAAGAAGTCTACTAGAAAGTCTCTCTTTGAACTAGTATATGGTATCCAAGCTAGGATGCCTTTACAAAACCTTTTACCAGTATACAAGTTCATAGTACAAGAGGACTTATACATTTTGAAACCCATGGAGGATAGAATACATAGTTGGAATAATTGTGTGAAGTTAGGCATCTAGCACAAGAGCACAATCAAAAGTTGGAGTCACAAATGAAGTACCTATTTGATAAGAGAGCAAAAGAAAGAAATTTTCAAATAGGGTATATGGTTCTCATGTGGAATGCTAGGGGCCAGGAGAAAGGAAAGCATGGGAAAATTGAAGCCTTATGGCTTGGACCATTTATCATCACTGACAAGTGTGGGGAAGACTCATACTTTGTGAAAAACATGACAAGAGAAAGTAAAGAATCGCTCGTGCATGGAATTTTTTTGAAGCATTTCTTCTCTTAAAAGAAATATTATTCCATGCATTGTAGTTTTAGGATTCCCTTTTATTTTTCTTTTACCACACCATCCATGCTCTGCATCCTAGAGTAGTTCTAAATTCTTGCAATGAACTCACGACCATTCATTCCCAATCGGAGCCACTATTGGAACCAAAATTCAACCCTAAAATTTCATCAATTTTTGTTACCTCGGTATAACCACTCTATTTTACACCATATGCATTCGTCCTCAAAACCATCATTTTTATCTAAATAAGCCTAAAATGTTAGTCTCCCTAAATCCATTCCAATAGTTTTTTTGATATCATTCAAAAATAACTCTCCCCATAGTCATTGCCTTGATCCCTTTAAGTCCATCACTAGGAGCTCATTTCACCAAAACAATGCCATTTTGAGGAGAAATACATTGAAGTCTCCCCAACAAATTGATAATGAAGCTAACTCAAAATATTGGTGAGACCACCATGCTTCAAAGTGACATATTCAGAAGTCTCTTTGATAGCCTAAAAAGCAATATTTCGAGGAGACCTGGGCATTTCAAAGGGAAAAGTGATCATCTTGTCTCTCTGAAAAACTACAATGTAGAGAAATGTTAATATTTTAAGGATGCTAAGTCATTTTGGCATTCACGAAACAATTTTCAAAGGAAAGGCAAGAAAAAACATCATGAATTTCGAACAGACAACAAATTATCAGGCTGAGTACTGTGCAAGTCTCTTCGATGTTCCAAAAAATAGTTGGAAAAAAAACATTGAAGAGATGAGCTTACATCAATAAAACATTGAGAAAGGTCTCTTTGATTACTCTAATAATGGAAAGAGAACACGCCATTTGAAATAACATCGAAGAGATGATTTCGAGGAGACCATGCGATATCGAGAAGAAATAGTTAGATGTCTCTTTGAGACTCGAAAATAACGCATAATGAGATATTAAAGAGAGGAGGTCATATTGGAGAAACATGAATTAAAGTCTCTCTGAAACTCTGATAACCAAAAAGGAGATAACTTTGAAACAGATATTGGCATATCGAAGGGAGATTGTTGAAAGTCTCTTCAAAAATATGACAATGAAGAAAGAAAGAATGTAAGAAATAGGTGAAACCCAAGATTATTTTTTTGGAATGAATATACGATGTCAAAGAGAGATAATCAAATGTATCTTAAAAAATATGAAAATAATGACATAAGCATGTTGACAAGAAAATAGAGTATCGGAGAATGAATAACTAAAGTCTCTTTGACACATTGGAAATTATTCCTCATTTAGTTGACATAACTAGTGAATCATTCAATGAGCTAACTGACATTAATGAGTATCACTAATTATCAATTTGGTGCAAGTGACATTTATGAACCAGAGATGATGGAAGTGTGTTATATCTTGAATAAATCTCACTCTTAAGATCTCAGAATCTAAATCAATTGGAGCTCAGAGTTGAGGACGTGGGATTGAATGATAGTGAAAAGTTTGGAGAAGGTGACACGGGTTCAAGTAAGTATCCTGGAATCATATATTTTATTGAAGTTTTCTGAAATTATAGTAGAGCTAGGGTTGTAAAACATAGAAAAAATACCAGAGAAACCAAAAAAAAAGAGACAGAAAACAAAAACAAGACCATTGAATGAATATTTAATCTAGCAATGTCCCAGTTCTGGTTCAAAATCTAGATGAGTATCCTAGCTAAACCCTTCATTTGAGAAGTTGGAAGATAAACATAAGAACTTAGGATATGTATGGACTCCCCAACATGGATACGAACTATTCATATACCATTATAGAAAGAAATATAGGCATAGGCCTATGTTGAACCCATGGAACATGAACTTGGGAAAGTTGGTAGTACCGAATGTATTTTTCAATGTGGAGTTAATTAAAGTGTTGGCCAAAATGTACAACCCTAAGACGAGGTCTATTCATTCATGAGATGGGTCACAGTTTATCCTCATCACTAGAGATTAAATTTCCATGGTCTTTCAGTTGGACACTTCTAAGAAAATGTCATTAAGATTCAAGGATCTTTTGGAGGAATATTGTATCATGGATACAAGCTATAAGAGGTGGAAATTACCCTTACATAGACCTCATGATGTTGGAAATCAACTCAGAATATTTTCCAGCAATGAAAGACCTCCATTTTTTGTGGATTTATTTGAGGATTACTATTAATATACTTATTATTCAGCCGGACAAGTCTTGGGAATTGATGTCCTTACAGAAATGACAATTTCTCCTATGGTCATGGCAAAAAATGTTCAAATCCTAGATGCTAGGTTTATGGTTGTGGCTACCACAAAGGAACTAGGTTTATGGTTAAACACTACCTATGGAAAATGTTATTCCATGAATAACAGGTGAGTACCAATAGTCAGAGTGATATGGGATGTGGAATTGAAACTAGCATCATACCCTCAGGGAACATATAGAACTAATATTAATTTGGTGGATACTCCTTATTATGGAATGTTGTTGTCTAGATAATGGACTGCACTAGTTGGTGGAAATGTCCAATTAGACCTATCATATTCCACCATACCAGTAAATGGGAGAGAAGTCAATTTATATAGAGAACCCATATCAGAACATGTTATATAGAATTTTGATCCTAACAAAGTAAATTGCTTCTATGATGTGGATCTGGGAAATTTTAGGATTGAAAAGTCACAACTAGAACTAAGAAACACAAAACCAATCATTAGATAATCCCAACATGGTGATAGTGGTATATGGCAGATGTATTTTGATGGGGCATTTAGTAAAAATGGAAGTGGAGCCGGGATAGTATTTATTTCACCCTCTAGAAAATATCATAAGTATTCATTCTTGTTAATATTTGAATCTACCAACAATATAGTTGAATATGAAGCACTACTGCTAGGTTTAAACATTGCTACGAGATATGGGATTAAGTTGTTGGAAATATATGGATATTTTGAGCTGAATTTCTCTCAAATTAGAGACAAGTACTTGTCAAAAAAAAAGAGACTAAAATAATACAAGAATGCACTTTGGGACTCCCTTGAATTATTTGATGTGTTCTCAATAAACTGGATTGAAAGTTCTAAGAACATAATGTCATATTTTGTGGCTAACATGGCTCAAACAAGATGATATTACATTAGTAGGAATCATTGAAGATGAATTCAAAATAAGAGTTGCTATCCCAGATAATATATACAACTAGAAGGTAATCAATGATGATGAAAATTTGATTAAATTCCTCCACTGTATTGATCAATATGAATCCGAGGGGATAGACTTCAATGCATTTGTAAAAAAGGTAGATGGAAAAGAAACAATATTTGGACAAGAAGTAGTACAAATTAAAACCAAAAATACTCCAAAAGGGATGGTGGAATTAGAAAGAGTATTTGATGGACCATACAGGTTCAATCTAAAGCCTACACTTATTAAACAGGAACATATTGAAGAAATTAACTTCGAAACAATACTTACTCCCGAGAAAGTATACATTGGTAAAAAGATCAGTCCCAAAGTATTAGAGATGCTTATAGTCTTACTCTAAAAATATAAACATGTTTTTGCTTGGTCATATGATGGCCTCAAATCATACTAAGACGACCTCTTTCAACATGAAATCCCATTAAAACCTGATTCTAAACCATTCAGGAAAAAGTAGCAACCTATTAAACCTACTTTGGCACCAAAAATGAAGGAAGAGCTTATGAAGTTAAGGGATGGAGGCATCATCAAACCATTGAGGAATTCCTCCTAGGTATCTAACTTGGTACCTGTTATGCCTTGCATAACAACCCCATCTTTTGCCTTGGTCAAAATGGGTCCCCCTTGTTATTCTTTATACCTTGTTGTTTTTCAAATAAAGTTTGGAGTCATTTTGCTTCCAACACTTTGTTTATTCTTGGTTTAGTCTGGCCAAGCTAGAATCGGAACCGAATCGGGTTCTGAAGGTTCTTTTGAATTTGTTTTGGTTCTCATCTCGACAGTCTTTTCTCTTTTTTTGCTTTTGTTTTGTCTTTAGCGGAATCGGAGCCGGAATGGGTTTTAAGTTAGTCTTTACCAAAAATTGCAAAATCATAATCGATTCCACCCCCGCTCTCGCTATTTGTATTTTGTTTTTAGTCTAAGTCCTTATGTTTAGTTTTATTATGTCGGTCTTTTACTTTACTTTTTGTGTTTATTTTTGCTTTGTGTTTAGTTGGCGAACCCGAAACTGGAATGGGAATGAAGTATGGAAATTTCTTAAACTTTCGAATTAGTTTCCATTTTAGTTCCGCCCTCGCCATTTTTGGATTGTTGAATTTTTTACTAGAGTTACACTACAGAGAAGTGTTCATTCTCTTTCAGTTTGGACTTCGCCTTAACTGCGTGTTAATGCATTAATGACAGCTGCTCGGGTAAGTTGAAATCTTCATTTTTTTACCTTCATTTAAGGATTAAACGAGTCATTATTATCATTATTAAGAGATTGAAGAGCACAAAAGAGCAGCAGTGGAGTTTGTTTGAGAAAATCAATTGAAGGAGGACAAGACTGTTGAGAGCGAATCAGTTCAGAAGGTTAGTTGGGTTCTTGCATTTTTGAGGTAGGGTTTCTTATGGTTATTATTCTTCGTTTATTTACTATCGTGTTTGTTTCATTTTGCTTTATATCTATTCATGCTTTGAATCATTTCGTTTTAAATGGATTCGTATTTCTTGGCATGATTGTATGAGTAGGTTCTTGTTTTATTTCATTTGTTTGCTTGTTTTGGGTTTCTTGTATTGTCGTTTTCGATTCTTTCTATTTTTGGGTGCGGTCGCTTTCACGATTTAGTCGTGATCACGTTGGGCCATTTTTTATTTACAGTAGGTTGGTTTAAATCAAGGGTTTAGGTAGTGTTGGTTAAAGTTAAGGATCTACAGTGAGGTAGATTAGATTTATCGTTGGTACTTCGGGTTTTGTCATGAATCTAAACTGGTAAATGGTAAGGTTTAAAAGTCGTGCCCTAGTTTTTATCGGGTTTGTTAGATTAGGGTTTCGTTTCTGTCAGTGATCGCATTTAAATGGTTAAAATATGATTCCCTAAAAATATGTAGTTGTTCCCCATGGTCATATGAATGTAGTGTTTTTAAAGCCCCTTTTCATTTTTAAGTGACCTCGGTTTAATCACGAAGTTATGTGTTAAATTGATGAAGTCTTTGATGATGTCATGGTCAACTTAGGCAGGGACGGGATTGGGATCGATCTTGAACTTGAGAATTTTGTTTTGCAAAAGTTATTGATTTCATTCCCATCCCGTTTCCAGCTCCGCATACAACTGAAGTCTTCTTTTGAAAATGACGATAACCTAGAAGGAAGTAGAGGCAGAGTGGAAATAGAAAATGAAAATCTGAAAATCTAAAGAAAATCAAATCCCTTTTTCATTCCGATCTCGGTTCCGATTCCCTTTCTGATTCCGACTCCGAGCCCATTTATTATTAGTGAAGAATCTATATCGGTTTTGGCTTCGAGTTTGGCAGTGTTGTAAAAGAGACTGTCTAGGTTATGTTTCTGCTTGGTTCTGCCTCCAGCATATGTGAAAGGTATGGTTTTTAAAGCATGTTTTATAATGATATCTAAAGATGTAATTAGAGGTTTTTACTTGTAGGAAAGTTGAAAGATGTCAGGAACATCAAGGGAAGCTGCTCGGAGAAACCAGCCTGCAGAAACATCAAAGGTAGCACCAAAACCAAAGAAGTTGAAGCCAGAACAATTGTCTTATACCTTGAGGTATAATCACAGGAGTCATGTGGTAAAAATGAGCAAAGTAGAATTATATTGGTCAGATATCACTGATACCAAGTTAGGTCAATAAAATTTTAAGGAGTTGTATTTAGCAGCGTTTGACAAGGACATTACAGTGACTACGAAAAGAATTGTCAGCTCTGGGTTAGCTCATATCACTTTATTTCCTATATTTGTCCAGTGCCCAGAGTTAATCATGACAGTAGCCAGTGCTTACAATCCTGCAACCAGACTATGTATGGATTCACAAGACAATGTGATTATTAATCTCACTCAAGCATTTCAAAGTATATTTAATGTTCCAAATCCAAAGAACTTGGTGCAATTGAATGACGCGGAGGCCTTGGAGAAGTATAGTAAGTATAAGGGATTGAATAAATCTCACTTGAACAAGAAGTGGTTGAAGACAGAAAATAAATCTTTAAGTAAACTTGCAAATCAGCCAAAGAGGGAAGATTTCTATGAAGAGGTATCAAGGTTGATTGCGATGTTGTCTAGGGTGTTTGGGAAGAGGTATGCATTTTACTTCAAGGAGTGGATGTTTCCTTTTATTCAGACCATCTTGAAGGGTGAACAATAGTTTGATTGGTCAATGATTGTCTCTGATGCCATACATGATCAGTTAACAAGGATTAGAGAAACCAAGTGCTTCTTTATGACCTCTTACATTTTTTATGCAGTAGCAAGAGTGGGTGTTTTCCAGGTTTGAATAGAGTGGGCATATTGGGAGCCTTGGATGGACAAAAGAAGGTATGGAAACACTATGATCAGTTGTCTCTTCAAGTTGCTGAGACTCATTTCAGAAGGGTCAATGATGCATTTTTATATGTGATCATCAATTAATTGAATGGAGATGCAGGATACTGGTTGAGCCAAGAATCCATGGCATTCATTACTGAGTGGGGGTGTTGGTACATCCAGTACCCCAAATTTACATACTTCAGGTTATTTGGTTTCGAAGGCCACCCACACTTACTTCCAAGGTGCTACAGCAACATAATAGTGCTAATGGAGTTTGTGTATCAAGCTCTTGGAGTTAATGCTCAAACATAAAACCAGATGTCATAAATTTCCCATGAAGTTGGGTCAATATAGTTGTCAACACTTGGTAGGAGCAATTTTTTTTTTAATGAGTTGATACAGTTGAAATTGGGATTATACACAACTCGTAAGTATTTTGATCCAAAGAAGAAGATGTATGCTTTATTGCCTTCGGTGTTCACTAGATATTTCAATTTGTTAGAAGACTGTTGGAGTGACCGATAGGATGAGTATGATTTGAGAAAGAAGAACTATGAAATATTGTTTGTTGCACTCATGGCAGAACTAGGTATTAAAGAAAACATTCCTAACACTTTGGTGGATGATGGAATTGTATTGGATCCATCATATGAAACTTTGAACATTGACACCAAGAGCTTGGATCTAATTGACTGGGATGCTGAAGAAACCATTGATATCAAAAATATTGGAAGGACAATGTTGGATAGGAGTGTACAATGGTTAGTACTAAGAACGCAGACTCCTCAAGAACAAGCCCCTAAGAAGGGCAAAGGTTATAAGAAGATCAAAAGGAAGACACCTCCCAAAGAGCCATTGGAATTCTTTCCTTCGGACATTGATGAAATTGAACTGGAGGCGGTAGATGATAAAGAAGAAACACAAGAAGGAGATGTTCTAGTAGGAGGATCTATTGTTTCAACACCTACACTAGGTGAATCATCTGCACAAGTCCCAATTACAAGGAAGAAGAGTAAAGAAATAAAAGAAGGAGCTCTTCATAGCATGGCTGAAGTTGATAAGGGAAAAGAAGTGGAGGAAGAAGTTCTTGAGGTAGGGACAGATTCAGATGAGACTCTGTCAGAGAAGGATTTGCAAGAAAAAATGCCTCTAGAGGAGGATATGGAGCATATTTTGACACAAGAAGAGCAATGGAAGATGTTTGAAGAGGAAAAAAGAAAGTCTGATGCAAGGGTTGTAGTGGAGAAATAGAAAGAAATTGATGCCAAGGTACAAGCTGATGTTGCATTGCACCAACAACAATTGAAAACAAAATGAGTTAAGGAAAAGGCAACAGTTGATGAAGTAGAGAGAAAAAGAAGGGAGAATGAACATGAGCTCAAGGTCAAAGTAGAGAATCATAGGTTGGAGTTGATATAGAAAATTCATGATCTTGAGGAAGAGAAAGCAAGGAATCAGACGGAAAAGGAAATCCTAGTTGCCAAACTAAAACTTGTAGAGGAAGCTCGCCAAAATGAGGAAGGAGTAGAAAAGGTAAGGAAGGAAAAGGAGGTTGAAGTGCTTGTTAAGAAGTACCAAGAGGAAGAAGCAAAGGTAGAAAAGCTTAAGGCTACAAAGGTAGAAAAATTAGAAAAATAAGGGCTAGAGGCTTCAGAAAAAGAGAAATTAGAAAGGGAAGCTCTAGAAAGAGAAAGAATAGAGAAGGAAAAAGTGGAGAAGGATCGGTTGGAAGAAGAGAGTAAGAGGAAAGAAGAGGAAGAAAATAAAGAACAAAGAGATAGAGAAGAGGCTGAGAAGTTGGTGTAGATGCATATACTGGAGGAACAACAAGAGAAAGCAAGGGTTGATTCTCAACATCAGGTAAATGTTCAGCCAACTTCTACAGTTATTGCTTCCTCTTCTATGATGACTACTACTCCAAGTGCTCCTAATTGGCTAAAAATTGACCTACAAAAGAGGGCTATAACACCACCACAACCTCTAAATTGGGAGGATATGATTAAGGGGATTGAGCAGGAGAGGCCTAAAAAGAAGGCTAAAATTCTACATTCTACCCGACTCACAGACAAAGGAGAAATTGTTGCTGAATGTGCCATGCCAATGATAGAAAAGGAGGTAGGGGACATGTAGCTAACAGATTACCAGTTGAGTACTGTCAACTTGGGAAGACCCACTAGGAATCAACAAATGAATTTAATTGATGTGGTGGCTTCAATGACCAAGTCAAGGATGATCAAGGATAAGAAAAAGAAGGATGAGCTTAAAGCTCAATTAGATCAATTACATTCATTCTTGAAGAATGTCTCCTCTCCAAGATCACAACAGGTAGCAGCCATTGAGACTCCTATTTTGTTAAGCAAAAAGGAGGTAGATGATTTGGTACAAGTGAAAGGCAAATCGGAGATGGTAGACCGATGGGTAGACAAGTTAAATAGGGAGGTGGCTGAAGTTTTGGTAGAAGGTTTTGAAGCCTACAAGGACACCGAAGGGTTAGTAAAAAAAATGAATCAATACATTGAGGCATCAAAGAAACAAGGAGAAGAGTATAAAGAATATAGTCAGAAGTTAGAAAAGGTAAGTGAATTGCCTTTAACTACTTTGTTGGAGCAATCAATACTTGAGGAGGATAACAAGGATTTTTTGGAGAAAACCTCTCATATACTCCGGTTTCGAACTGAATTTTTGTGTAAACATAAGAATGAGATCCAAGAAGCTGTTAATAATTTGACTGAGCAGTTGGAAGAGTTGGAAGTAGTTATTGCCATTATTGTAGATGTGAATGCATTTTCAGAGGAAGGAATGCCTTTGAGTCAAGTAAAAGAGAAATGGGATGAAAGATTCAAAGGACTCATGGAGAAAGGAGATGATGGCGGAGAGATGATGTTAGATCAAATAGTGGATGTAAAGGAAGAGATAAAAGCTGTTGGGAGAGAGTTAATAAAAATAAGAAGTATGAGGGAGTTTGCTGCAGCAGAATTGGATCGGATCATATTTGAAGATAGCTAGATTGATGGGCCGGAAATAGATACCTTACAACAAGTCTTCACCAGCTATAATTAGTTTATTGCAGATCTAGCTTTGCATGTATGAGTCCTTGCATGCATGATGTTCCTCTTGTTTGCATGTTGCATGCAACACTCTCAGCTTTTTGAGCGCATGATTTCTCCTTCTCTTCTATCTTCTATTTTTAGATAAAACTGAATTTCTAAATGTAAGAACTCAAGATCAAATTGATCTAGTTCCTAAAAGGGTGGAATGCCTAAAATAGAAGTAGAGTTCGAGGTTTTATATATCTATAAATACCCGATGGGTATCATATTGTAAAGGTCGGCTAATTGAGAATAGAATTGGCTTACCTAAGATTAGGAGATAGAATTTTGTAGTGATCATTTTTGAGATACTTTGTACTTGATCTTTTTATAGTTTATAGAATTATAGGTTTACGCAATATGGAGTTAGCATTGAGTTGTTTTATTTGATAAGGCTAATAAGTTATAATCTATCTGAATGCTAGTGATTGTGCTGAAGCATGATATTTTCTTATGTGATCAAAGTCATTAGAAGAAACCAGATTTAAAGGTTATCTTGTTAGATTGTCATTGAATTGAAGTTGTTAAAGTCTATTGATCTATAATCTTGATGATGAATGAATGTGTGTTGTTTTGAAAGTCCTTGAATTATTCGTGATGTGTGATTGTGAAGTTAATTAAGCACCTAAAATGTATGCAGTGGTATAGATTATGCTATAGATTGTGTCATCTTATGGTTTTCTTGATCCGATTGGAAGAACATTCATTATTGGAAGATATATGTCTAGATGATAGATATATTTGATTCATAGTTACTGGTTTACCCCTTTAATCTATCTTTTTTCCTTTGTTTGAAACCCCATTGATTTACCAAAATAGTTTGATAGAATGAGTCATCACTTGAATCTTTTACCAGCACAGGCCCCTTTAACATTACAGTTGTATGAACTGGTTGAGTGACACTAGATAGTTGAGAACCAACTACCAAGACCTTGGGAGTTAGGCCACTACATGTTGTCTTTCTTTTTCAGGAGAAATAGAGTAGAAATATTCTATTTTAATGTTGTTTGTGTCATTTTCACCATCAACAAAAGTTGGCGCTAGAAGGAGGGCCTGAAAGGACAAGCTGGCTCGTATAGGGTCATTGTCATCGAACAAATACAGAAGGATTCTCAGATCTTTTGCTGATCCTGAATCATTACAAGAATTGCAAGCCCCGGTTAGACCAAAATCTCATGCTCATAGGGTTTTGTTACCTACACTGCCACCACCACTTACTCCACCTGGATTTCCTCCAAATCCACCTACACCACCAATAGGTCCATCTACATCACCACCTTCATATAGGCCTATGTCACCACCAATTCGGCCTATAACACCAACTGTTCAACCACTCCCACCAATGACATACTTTGTGAATAACCCCTCCCCATTAGAGACTATTCCTGGGCGATTCCATGATTTACCAAAGAACCCAGAGAGGTTCTGTCCAAAATACATGCATGGAGAATCAAGAAGTGTTAAGGAACATATACAAGCATTCAAGGATGCCTGCACACAAGATCAGGTTGCTCATCAAGATGTGGTATGTAGACTGTTTCCCTACTGTTTAGGAGATATGGCATATAATTGGTATCTAAATCTGCCCCGGGGATCTATTTTGGGGTGGACAAATTTAGAAAATGGTTTTATTAATCAATTCAGGGTTTATGTGGATCCTACAATATTATATCACCAATTTTCCACCATAAGGAAGGAACACCATGAACCATTGCCCTTATTTAACACTAGGTTCCAAAGGATGTATCGTAGGCTACAAGAGCCTTACTTAGTACCAGAGGGTATGGCCATATAGGTATATTTG
Organism: Sequoiadendron giganteum; assembly: GCA_007115665.2. Lineage (NCBI taxonomy): Eukaryota > Viridiplantae > Streptophyta > Pinopsida > Cupressales > Cupressaceae > Sequoiadendron > Sequoiadendron giganteum. Next base: position 558,947,363 of record CM021102.1, read on the forward strand.
AGAGCTATTGATCCTTTGATTGGCCTGTTCTTAAAAAGAACTTATCAACCTGATGAGATTGACTCACTGTCTAAGATTTATCATTTGGCCATCATATTGCAACAACAGATAACTCTGCAATCTGGAGGTTTAGGAGCAACTCTTCCTCCAATGAATTATCAAATGCCTAATCCACCATTATACAATACCATCCCAGGGATGTCTTATTCCCAATATGGACCTGCATCTGAGTTACAAGCTCCACCCACTATGCCCTTCTTTGGCAATGGCACACAAGATTCCTCCCATCAACCTCAACAGCAACAACCTCAAAATTAACCGCAACAAGGGGGAGGATCAACCCATGTCCATTCTCCAGCCATAGTCCAAAATGTATAGAATGAACAAACTGCTCAACTCACAAGTGAAGTAGAGAATTTCAAGAAGATGCTCTCTCAGATGTCAAATGACATGGCATAGCTCAAGAAAAACCCTCCTCATAATCAAAACCAGAATTACAACAACTAGGGAGGTTACAACTATCAGGGCAATTACTCTAATCAAAACACCAATAGGAACTTCCAAGGTCAAAACTCCTCAAATCAAAATTATCAAAATTAGAATAGAGGATACAATCAAAGGTTCAATAACAACAACAATAATAGGCAGTGGAATACTGGACCTAACAATGGGGGATTTCCTCATAATTATCATGTAGGTGAGGAAAGATCACATACTGCTAATGTTGCTGATTTGGATTTTATGACCACTTGGTGTAGGCTACATGATACATCATCACATTCTGAGGTTAATTGCACAGGTCGATGCCCATCCTCCAGTGGGAAATTCCAATAAGGATAATGGGCCAGTCAGCACTACCATGACTTATGAAACCATTGAGGAAAAGTATCAGTTTCCTATGCAAGGAGATAATGAGCCAGAGGAAGATGTCTATGATGCTCAAGCTTTTCAATCTAAGGGTGGTCACTTTCTAAGAAATTAGAATAAGGGGTCATTTACTACATCTACACCCCCAAATAATATGGTTCCCCCAAATCAAAATGCAGATAACAATCCACCTCCACCAAAGGGATCTTCTGATTCTCAGAATAGAGGTAATCAACCTTCTTTTCCTAAGTATCAAATTGGGAATGATTCTGAGTTTGATTTTGTTGCAGAATTACAAAGGCAGAAGACATCATTGTCTTTCTTTGATATCATGAAGTGGTGCCCAGCTCAATGGGAGGTGGTATTAAAGGCTTTGGAAGAGGCAGATCACCTAAAAGGGAAAGGTAAAGTGACTCCCACAAAGGAGACAAATGCAGCTATGTATAAAGGTAAGACCAGTACCCCACCTTTTCTGTTAAGTTTGAGAATCTTTGGAAAGAACCTACATAATTGTTTACTAGATTTTGGAGCATCAGGGAATGTCATGCCTTTTTCGATTTGTAAGAAGTTAGGATTGAGTCCTATCCCAACCAATAAAAAGGTGATTCAGTTGGATAAGACAGAAGTTAATGTTGTAGGTGAATTGAAGAACATGCATGTGCAGGTTGGATTAGACCCAAGGATCCAAACCTATATAGATATTCAAGTAGTTGATATCCCAGAAACTTATGGTATGCTCCTAAGTCGAGAACTGGTGAAAAGCATAGGGAGATATCTATCCTTGGATTTCTCACACATGTGGTTACCATGGAAAGGAGTTGCCACACAGATAAGAATTGAGAGTGAACCTAGGCTCAAACATATGATTATAGGATATGATGCTACAAATGAGGTAGCATTCTTTGAAACTGAGACAGGTGTTTACAAACAAGAGGAAGTTCTTACATTGTCTATAATCAATCCTAAGGATACTTTTCCTTTAGAGCATAGTGATCCCATGATCTGCATCAACCAGTAGGTTTTAATAAGGAAATTGCAACAAGATAGGCTTGTTTTAGGAGAAGAAACTGACTTGAGTAGTTTATTACTTCCTAACTGGTGCAGGATTCACTATCACAACCATTCAGAGTTAACATGTCAGTCATGCCTAGATATTCTAGGTCATATAGATCAGCCACAACAAAAATGCCACGAGGAATCTAAGACTCCCATCAATGAGTTCTCTTTCAAAGTTAAGGATGCTACTATTCTTACTCGGGTTAACCTTACTCAGAGGGGAAGATTCCACAGCTGTAGAACAAACTCCATTTTTATGTTCTAAAATTCAAGAAGAGAATAAGGTAACACAGTGCCTTTTCAATCCACCTACTCCAGATGCTTTACCAATGCCAAAAGAGTTGATGAAAGATGAATTGGATAGTAAATCAACCCAAGAAATCCTTCAGGAAGTAGTTGTTGAACAAATTGAAGACCTAGGAAAATCTTTAACTGAGCCTCTCCCCAACACAAATTTTGACAAACAGCAAAAGTCTGAGCCACCACACATCTCAAGTGAATCCTTCCATGTTGCTTCTAAAAAGAAAGAACTCCCAGCTAAAGACCAGTTATGGACTCTTAAATTTGATGGTTCTAAATCTAAAGTAGGAAGTGGAGCAAGGATTGAACTAACCAATCCGAAAGGAAAAACTTATTTTGCTTCTTATAGATTGTAGTCTGGTTGAACTAACAATGTGGTTGAATATGAGGCACTTGCAAGAGGGCTCATGTTTGCTCATAAGAAGGTAATTGCTCTTACAGTGATGGGAGATTCTGAGGTGATTGTGAAACAAGTACGTAGTCAATACACATGCCATAACAAAAGATTGGCTGCATATAGAAATAGGGTCTAGAATTTAATAGAAGATTTTGATGCCTTTGGAATTACTCTCATTCCAAGGGAAGCAAATCAAATAGTAGATGCCCTTTTTGTTGTTGCCAGTACATTAGAGCCTATGCAAGACTCAAATCTAAAGAGGTTTTCAGTAGAGTTGATTTCGGTCCCAGCAATTCCTGATAATGTCAAACACTTTCAAGTATTTCATGATGACCAGCATATATTGGCCTTTTTGGCAAATTCTGATGTTTTTGAGGGGTAGATAATTGATGATTCTAATAGAGATTAGGTAGATTGGAATCCAGAAAGTGACAATCCAGAAGGGATACTGGATTTAAAGAGAAATAACTTTCCCAAAGGGATGATAGGATTAGAAAGAATATTTGATTCAGATCCACAAGCTTATCAAAGAGTGAGGGAGGTAAGTATGAACAAGTTAATCTGACTCACTCAGGCCCAAAAAGGAACATTCTTATAGGGAAGACCTACCCTCAGGAAATAAAGGATGAGATAATAGAGGTCTTGAAGCAGAATATTGAAGCAATTGCTTGGAGCTATGATGACTTGAAAACTTTTGATACATCTGTCATCACACATACAATTCCTCTTAAGCCAGAAGCCAAGCCGTTTTACCAAAAACAATGCTCGGTCAATGCATTAATTGAGCCTCTAATTCAGAAAAAAGTGTAGAAAATTTTGGCTCCAAGAATAATCTTTCCAGTTAGACACTCTACTTGGGTGGCTAATCTAGTTCCTGTAAGGAAAAAGAATGGTGAAATAAGGTTATGTGTGGATGTTAGGAATTTAAACAAGGCCTCTGAAAAGGACAACTATCCATTACCTTCCCTTGATGAAGTATTGCAAAAGGTCAATGGATATCAGATGATGTCTTTCTTGGATGGGTATTCAGGATACAGTCAGCTCCTTGTAAGTCATGAGGATAGGATGAAGACTACTTTTACTATAAAATGGGGCACGTTTGCCTACATGAGGATGCCTTTTGGTCTTATCAATGCTGGTGCTACTTTTCAAAGAACGAAGGATGTAGCATTTGAAGATTTGATAGGGAAATGTATAATCATCTATGTTGATGATCTAACCATCTTCTCTAAAAATAGAGAAGATCATGCTGCTGATTTGGAAAAGGTGTTGAAAAAGTGTATCAGTTATGGTGTTTCTCTCAACCCAAAGAAATGTGTATTTGGAGTTTCCAAAGGGAAGCTTTTAGGTCACATTATATCAGAGGAGGGGATATCCATAGATCCTGACCGAGTGGAGGCCATTTTGAAGTTGACAAATCTAGGAAGTAAGAAGGAAATGAGGTCTTTCTTTGGAAGAATCAATTTTTTCAGGAAATTTATAACAGGGTTTGCAGAGATTGTCAAACCACTTAATGAAATGATGAAGAAGGATGCAAAGATTGAATGGAGTGAACAGGCTAAGTCTACTTTCATGTAGATTAAACAATCTATATCTGAGGCACCTATTTTAACAAGCCCAGATTATCTAAAACCCTTCTATATTTATTCTTTTGCTTTTGAACATTCATGTGCAGCAGTTTTAACACAAAGAAGAGAAGAAAACGAGGAGAGACCAATTGCTTTTATGAGCTCTCCATTTAAAAATGCAGAAGTAAGATATTCATCTTTAGAAAAACAAGCCTTTGACTTGGTACGAGCAGTAAAGAAGTTTAGGTATTACATAATCAAAAGTCAGGTTATGGCCATAGTTCCAGATCTAGCTACTAAGTCCCTAGTAATGCAAAGTGAATTAGGGGAAAGAAGAGGGAAATGTATGGCTATCTTGCAAGAATTTGACTTGGAGATTCACCCAATGAAACTTGTTCGAGGCCAAGGTTTGTTAAAGGCAATGGAAGAAGTAGACAAAAATATTACTTGTCAACAATACATGGTTCAATCATTCACAAAGGATCCCTGGTACATAGATTTACTTTTCTTCCTCCTCAATAAAAAATGTCCAGAGGGAATGAATGCTACTCAAAGGAGGGCATTGAGGATGAAGAGCGCCCATTATATGCTCAAAAGGGGATCAATCTACAGGAAGAATTTTCAAGGAGTATATCTACGTTGTTTAGATCAGCAAGAAGCTAAGCATGCTATAAGTGAATTTCATGGAAGGCATGGGACGGGACATGGATTTGCTGATGCTTTGGCACATCAGATTTTAAGATCAGGCTATTATTTCCCTTATGTGTTTAGAGATGCTCATCAAAATTGTAGGACTTGTCATGTATGTCAAACCTCTACACCTAGAGAAAGAAATCCTACAATGCCCCTACAACCAGTATATGAGGTAAGGCCATTTGCTCAATGGGCACTTGATTTTGTAGGTGTGATTAATCCAAATTCTTCTACAGGACATAAATTCATCTTGACTGCAACGGACTACTGCACACATTGGACAAAGGCACAACCTTACAAGAATAGTACCACAGAGGTGATCATCAAGTTTCTGTCAAAGAACATCACAACCAGGTTTGGAGTTCCATTTACTCTGGTATGTGATAATGGCCCTTCTTTTTCTTCCGCTGAGTTTATTTCATGGGCCTATGAACATAAGATTGTGTTAAAATATTCTTCCATTTATTACCCTCAGGGGAATGGAGTGACTAAGTCCACAAATAAGAACTTGTTGGAAGTTATAAGAAAGTTATTAGAAAGAAACCCTAGGGATTGGCACACCCAGTTGAGATTTGCCTTATGGGCAGATCGAACTAGAATCAAAGCAGCCCTAGGGAATTCACCTTTTAGGTTAGTCTATGGCCAAGATCCAATCTTCCCTATTCATTTGAAAATACCTATTCTGAAGTTTATGCAGGAGTTTTATAGCAAGGATGATAGGATTGCAGTTAGACTGCTTAATTTGTTAAATATGGAAGAACAAAGAGATGCTGCTTTATAGCAATTCTCTAAACATCAGGTTGTTGCCAAATGCTGGTCTGACAAGAGAGCCAAGATAAAAGCCTTTAGAATATCAGATCTTGTGTTATTATGGGATAAGGCTAGAGAAAAGAAGAGAGACCATTAGAAGTTTGATAGACTTTGGTTAGGTCCCTATCAAGTGGCTGAAATATTAGGCGAGAATACTTTTCGTTTAAGTACCTTAACAGGAGAGCCTGTTCCATTACCAGTTAATGGTTAGTTTCTCAAGCACTATTTTGGTGCATAGAAGGTCTGGTGTTTTGGAAAAGAATGTATTATATTGTATTATATGTAATTAAGTCTTTGTTTAGTTAGGTTTTCTTATTGTGGTTGTTTTCTTTTTGTTTTCTTTGTTTTCTTTGTTTTGTTTTGTTTCGCTGGGGATTTATTTTGTTCATCTCAAGACTTGGGGTTGTTATTCAAAGTATACTATTGGTACTAGGAGAGAAATTGCTTTAGGTATTTTCATGATCATCATTGAAAAGGATGTCATTCTGAAACTTATGTTTTATGATCATTCTAGTTTGGGTTTGAAAGGTTATTTAAAGATAAGAAGATACACTGTGAATATCTCATGACTTGTCATCAAGAATTTGTCACCAAACTAAATAAAACATCTGCATGAGTAGGTGCCTATCTATTTTAGAATGACTCTACCTTTGAATCAAGTGAAAAAATCTGATTTTTAAGACTATCATGAAATCCATTGTTGTTCTCAACCCACAGTTTAGATTCATTGAATTTGAGTATTGAGAAAGATGCATAAAAGAATTTCCACAAGTACAAAAAAATAAAAAGAAAGAAAAGGCAAGCTCAATATCAAGTGGGTAATCAAGTATCTTTATCAGGTCTATGGACATCTAGCTGGTAGTAGAGCAATGCTTTGTGAGAACTAGAGGCATCTCTGTCAGGGCTATGGACACCTGTCTGGCAGCAGAGCAATACCCAGGATTTTACTGCACGATAGTTAAAAGACTCAACTCATGTAGCTTGAATTTTAGGTATGGTGGTTCAAAGAGTAGAGAAAGTATCTATGAAGAATGATGCACAATATAAGCACACACTTAGATTCAGAAATAACTCATGAGCACATACATCTGAGATTCCAGCTCAACATTATCCTAAGTATATCTGATCTTATTCAAGTTAAAGGGTTTATAAGCCAGTAGTTTTTGGGTGACTGAAATTTTCTTTGGGTATCTTGAAAATGGGTAAACCATTTTCCCCAGCCGAGTCACCATTTGTTATGCCTTGCATAACCACCCCATCTTTTTCCTTGGTCAAAATGGGTCCCCCTTGTTATTCTTTATCCTTTGTTGTTTTTCAAATAAAGTTTGGAGTCATTTTGCTTCCAACACTTTGTTTATTCTTGGTTTAGTTTGGTCGAGCTAGAATCGGAACCGAATCGGGTTCTAAAGGTTCCTTTGAATTTGTTTTGGTTCTCATCCTGACAGTCTTTTCTCTTATTTTTTCTTTTGTGTTGTCTTTAGCGGAACTAGAGCCGGAATGGGTTTTAAGTTAGTTTTTACCAAAAATTGCAAAATCATAATCGATTCCACCCCCGCTCCCACTATTTGTATTTTGTTTTTAGTCTAAGTCCTTATGTTTAGTTTTATTATGTTGGTCTTTTACTTTACTTTTTGTGTTTATTTTTGCTTTGTGTTTAGTTGGTGAACCCAGAATCGGAATGGGAATGAAGTATGGAAATTTCTTAAACTTTCAAATCAGTTTCAATTTTAGTTCCACCCCCGCCACTGTTGGATCGTTGAATTTTTGACTGGAGTTACACTATAGAGAAGTGTTCGCTCTCTTTCAGTTCCAACTCCACCCTAACTGCGTGTTAATGCATTAATGACAGCTACTCGAGTAAGTTGAAATCTTCATTTTTTACCTTCATTTAAGGATTAAACAAGTCATTATTATCATTATTAAGAGATTGAAGAGCATGGAAGACCAGCAGTGGAGTTCGTTTGAGCAAATCGATTGAAGGAGGACAAGATTATTGCAAGTGAATCAGTTCAAAAGGTTAGATGGGTTCTTGCATTTTTGAGGTAGGGTTTCTTATGGTTATTGTTCTTCATTTAATTACTGTCATGTTTGTTGCATTTTTTTTTATATCTATTCGTGCTTTGAATCATTTCGTTTTAAATGGATTTTTATTTCTTGGCATGATTGTATGAATAGGTTCTTGTTTTATTTCATTTGTTTGCTTGTTTTGGGTTTCTTGTATTGTCATTTTCGATTCTTTCTATTTTTGGGTGCGGTCGCTTTCATGATTTAGTCATGATTGCATCAGGCCATTTTTGATTTACAATAGGTTGGTTTAAATCAAGGGTTTAGGTAGTGTTGGTTAAAGTTAAGGATCTACAGTGAGGTAGATTAGATTTATCATTGGTACTTAGGGTTTTGTCGTGAATCCGAACTAGTAAATGGTAAGGTTTAAAAGTCGTGCCCTAGTTTTTATTGGGTTTGTTAGATTAGGGTTTCGTGTCTGTCAGTGATCGCATTTAAATGGTTAAAATATGATGCCCCAAAAATATGCAGTTGTTCCCCATGGTCATATGAATGTAGTGTTTTTAAATCCCCTTTTCATTTTTAAGCGACCTCGTTTTAATCACAAAGTTGTGTTAAATTGATGAAGTCTTTGATGATGTCATGGTCAACTTAGGCGGGGACGGGATCGGGATCGATCTTGAACTTGAGAATTTTATTTTGCAAAAGTTATTGATTCCATTCCCATCCCGTTTCTGGCTCTGTGTACAACTGAAGTCTTCTTTCAAAAATGACAATAACCTAGACGAAAGTAGAGGCAGAGGGGAAATAGAAAATGAAAATCTGAAAATCTGAAGAAAATCAAATCCCTTTTTCATTCCGATCCCAGTTTCGATTCCCTTTCTGATTCTGACTTTGAGCCTGTTTATTATTAGTGAAGAATCTATATCGGTTTTGGCTTTGAGTCTGGCAGTGTTGTAAAAGAGACTGTTTAGGTTATGTTTCTGCCTAGTTCCGCCTCTAGAATATGTGAAAGGTATGGTTTTTAAAGCATGTTTTATAATGATATCTAAAGATCTAATTAGAGGTTTTTACTTGCAGGAAAGTTAAAAGATGTCAGGAACATCAGGGGAAGCTGCTCGGAGAAACCAGCCTATAGAAACATCAAAGGCAGCACCAAAACCAAAGAAGTTGAAGCTAGAACAATTGCCTTATACCTTGAGGTATAATCACAGGAGTCCTATGGTAAAAATGAGCAAAGCAGAATCAGATTGGTCAGATATCACTGATACAAATTTAGGTCAATACAATTTTGAGTGGTATTCAGAAGCGTTAAACAAGGACATTACAGTGACTACGGAAAGAATTGTTAGCTCTGGGTTAGCTCATATCACTTTATTTCCTATATCTATCTAGTGCCCAAAGTTAATCATGACAGTAGCCAGTGCTTACAATCCTGCTACTAGACTATGCATGGATTCACAAGATAATGTGATTATTAATCTCACTCCTCAAGCATTTAAAATTATATTTAATGTTCTAGATCCAAAGAACTTGGTGCAATTGAATGAGGCAGAGGCCTTGGAGAAGTATATTAAGTATAAGGGATCGAATAAATCTCACTTGAACAAGAAGTGGTTGAAGACAGAAAAGAAATCTTTAAGTAAACTTGCAGATCAGCCAAAGAGGGTAGATTTCTATGAAGAGGTATCAAGGTTGATTGTGATGTTGTCTAGGGTGTTTGAGAAGAGGGATGCATTTTACTTCAAGGAGTGGATGTTTCCTATTATTCAGACCATCTTGAAGGGTGAACAATAGTTTGATTGGTCAATGATTGTCTTTGATGCCATACATGATCAGTTAACAAGGATTAGAGAAACCAAGTGCTTCTTTATGACCTCTTAAATTGTTTATGCAGCAGCAAGAGTGGGTGTTTTCCCAGGTTTGAACAGAGTGGGCATAATGGGAGCCTTGGATGGACAAAAGAAGGAATGGGAACACTATGATCAGTTGTCTCTTCAAGTTGCTGAGACTCATTTCAAAGAGTCAATGATGCATTTTTATATGTGATCATCAACCAATTGAAAGGAGATGCAGGATACCAATTGAGCCAAGAAGCCATGGCATTCATTGCTAAGTCGGGGTGTTGGTACATCTAGTACCCCAAATTTACATACTTTAGGTTATTTGGTTTTGAAGGCCACCCACACTTACTTCCAAGGTGCTGCAGTAACATAATAGTGCTAATGGATTTTGTGCATCAAGCTCTTGGAGTTAATGCTAGGTTTGGAATCAAACATAAAATCGGATGTCATAAATTTCCCATGAAGTTGGGTGAATATAGCTGTCAACACTTGGTAGGAGTAAAGGTGGTTTATAATGAGCTGATATAGTTGAAATTGGGATTATACACAGATCGTAAGTATTTTGATCCAAAGAAGAAGATGTATGCTTTATTGCCTTCGGTGTTCACTAGACATTTCAATTTGTTAGAAGACTGTTGGAGTGATCGGCAGGATGAGTATGATTTGAGAAAGAAGAAATATGAAATATTGTCTATTGCACTCATGGCAGAACTAGGTATTAAAAAAAACATTACTGACACTTTGGTGGATGATGGAATTGTATTGGATCCATCATATGAAGCTTTGAACATTGGCACCAAGAGCTTGGATCCAATTGACTGGGATGCTGAAGAAACCATTGATATCAAAAATATTGGAAGGACAGTGTTGGATAGGAGTGTGTAATGGTTAGTACTAAGAACCAAGACTCCTCAAGAACCAGCCCCTAAGAAGGGTAAATGGTATGACAGGATCAAAAGGAAGACATCTGCCAAAGAGCCATTGGAATTCTTTCCTCTGGACATTGATGAAATTGAACTGGAGGCGGTAGATGATGAAGAAGAAACACAAGAAGGAGATTTTCCACTAGGAGGATCTGTTGTTTCATCACCTACACTAGGTGAATCATCTACACAAGTCCCAATTACAGGGAAGAAGAGTAAAGAAATAAAAGAAGGAGCTCTTCATAGCATGGTTGAAGCTGATAAGGGAAAAGAAGTGGAGGAAGAAGTTCTTGAGGTAGGGACAGATTCAGATGAGACTCTGTCAGAGAAGGATTTGCAAGAAAAAATGCCTCTAGAGGAGGATATGGAGCATATTTTGACACAAGAAGAGCAATGGAAGATGTTTGAAGAGGAGAAAAGAAATTTTGATGCAAGGGTTGTAGTGGAGAAATAGAAAGAAATTGATGCCAAGATACAAGCTTATGTTGCATTGCACCAACAACAATTGAAAGAAAAATTAGTTAAGGAAAAGGCAGCAGTTAATGAAGTAGAGAGAAAAAGAAGGGAGCAAGAACATGAGCTCAAGGTCAAAGCATAGAATGATAGGTTGGAGTTGATACATAAAATTCATGATCTTGAGGAAGAGAAAGCAAGGAATTGGAGGGAAAAGGAAATCTTAGTTGCCAAACTAAAACTTGCAGAGGAAGCTCGCCAAAACAAGGAAGGAGCAAAAAAGGTAAGGAAGGAAAAGGAGGCTGAAGAGCTTGTTAAGAAGTAGCAAGAGGAAGAAGCAAAGGCAAAAAAGCTTAAGGCTGTGGAGGCAGAAAGATTAGAAAAAGAAAGGCTAGAGGCTTAGGAAAAAGAGAAATTAGAAAGGGAAGCTCTAGAAAGAAAAAGAATAGAGAAGGAAAAAGTGGAGAAGGATCGGTTGAAAAGAGAGAGTAAGAGGAAAGAAGAGAAAGAAAGGAAAGAACAAAGAGATAGAGAAGAGGCTAAGAAGTTGGTGTAGAGGCATATACTGCAGGAGCAACAAGAGAAAGCAAGGGTTGATTGTCAACCTTAGGTAAATGTTCAACCACCTTCTACAGTTATTGCTTCCTCTTCTATGATGACTACTACTCCAAGTGCTCCTAATTGGCTAAAAATGGACCTAGAGAAGAGGGCTATAACACCGCCACAACCTCTAAATTGGGAGGATATGATGAAGGGGATTGAGCAGGAGAGGCCTAAAAAGAAGGCTAAAATTCTACATTCTACCCGACTCACAGACAAAGGAGAAATTGTTGCTGAATGTGCCATGCCAATGATAGAAAAGGAGGTAGGGGACATGTAGCTAACAGATTACCAGTTGAGTACTATCAACTTGGGAAGACCCACTAGGAATCAACAAATGAATTTAATTGATGTGGTGGCTTCAATGACCAAGTCAAGGATGATCAAGGATAAGAAAAAGAAGGATGAGCTTAAAGCTCAATTAGATCAATTACATTCATTCTTGAAGAATGTCTCCTCTCCAAGATCACAACAGGTAGCAGCCATTGAGACTCCTATTTTGTTAAGCAAAAAGGAGGTAGATGATTTGGTACAAGTGAAAGGCAAAGTGGAGATGGTAGACCGATGGGTAGACAAGTTAAATAGGGAGGTGACTGAAGTTTTGGTAGAAGGTTTTGAAGCCTACAAGGACACCAAAGGGTTAGTAAAAAAAATGTATCAATACATTGAGGCATCAAAGAAACAAGGAGAAGAGTATAAAGAATATAGTCAGAAGTTAGAAAAGGTAAGTGAATTGCCTTTAACTACTTTGTTGGAGCAATCAATACTTGAGGAGGATAACAAGGATTTTGTGGAGAAAACCTCTCGTATCCTCCGGTTTCGAACTGACTTATTATGTAAACAGAAGGATGAGATCCAAGAAGCTGTTAATAATTTGACTGAGTAGTTGGAAGAGTTGGAAGCAATTATTGCCATTATTGTGGATGTGAATGCATTTTCAGAGGAGGGCATGCCTTTGAGTCAAGTAAAAGAGAAATGGGATGAAAGATTCAAAGGACTCATGCAGAAAGAAGATGATGGTGGAGAGTTGATGTTAGATCGACTAGTGGATGTAAAGGAAGAGATACAATTTGCTGGGAGAGAGTTAATAAAAATAAGAAGTATGAGGGAGTTTGCTGTAGCAGAATTGGATCGGATAAGATTTGAAGATAGCTGGATTGATGGGCCGGAAATAGATACCTTACAACAAATCTTCACCAGCATTAATGAGTTTATTGCAGATCTAGCTTCGCATGCATGAGTCCTTGCATGCATGATGTTCCTCTTCTTTGCATGTTGCATGCAACACTCTCAAATTTTTGAGCACATGATTTCTCCTTCTCTTATATCTTCTATTTTTAGTTAAAACTAAATGTCTAAATGTAAGAACTCAAGATCAAATTGATCTAGTTCCTAAAAGGGTGGAATGCCTAAAATAGAAGTAGAGTTCGAGGTTTTGTATATCTCTAAATACCCGATGGATATCATATTGTAAAGGTCGGCTAATTGAGAATAGAATTGGCTTACCTAAGATTAGGAGATAGAATTTTGTAGTGATCATTTTTGAGATACTTTGTACTTGATCTTTTTATAGTTAATAGAATTATAGGTTTATGCAATATGGAGTTAGCATTGAGTTGTTTTATTTGATAAGGCTGATAAGTTATAATCTATCTGAATGCCAGTGATTGTACTGAAGCATGATAATTTCTTATGTGATGAAAGTCATTAGAAGAAACAGATTTAAAGGTTATCTTGTTAGATTGTCATTGAATTGAAGTTGTTAAAGTTTGTTGATCTATAATCTTGATGATGAATGAATGTGTGTTGTTTTGAAAGTCCTTGAATTATTTGTGATGTGTGATTGTGAAGTTAATTAAGCACCTAAAATGTATGAAGTGGTATAGATTATGCTATAGATTTTATCATCTTATGGTTTTCTTGATCTGATTGGAAGAACATTCATTATTGGAAGATATATGTCCAGATGATACATTTATTTGATTCATACTTACTGGTTTACCCCTTTAATATATCTTTTTCTTTTGTTTGAAACCACATTGATTTACCAAAATCGTTTGATAGAATGAGTCATCGCTTGAATCTTTTACCAACATAGGCCCCTTTAAAATTACAGTTGTATGAACCGATTGAGTGACACTAGATAGTTGAGAACCAACTACCAGGACCTTAGGAGTTAGGCCACTACATGTTGTCTTTCTTTTTTAGGAGAAATAGAGTAGAAATATTCCATTTTAATGTTGTTTGTGTCATTTTCACCATCAACAGTACCCATGAGAAAGAAGAATGGAGATATAAGAATCTGTGTGGACTTTAGAAATCTAAATATGGCATCACTCAAATACAACTACCCTATGTCAAATATGGATGTAATGTTGCAGAGAGTGACTGGATGTGAGCTTCTATCCATGATGGATGGTGTCTCGGAATATAAGAAGGTAAAATTCAAGGAATCAAAGGAGTATAAAACTACTTTCACCATGCCTTGGGGAACATATTTTTATGTGAGGATGGCTTTCGGTCTCACCAATACTGGAGCAACATTCCAAAGGGGCATGGATGTGGTCTTCACTGACTTTATCAATGCTATAATGGTGGTACATTAGGATGATCTAAAAAAATACTCTAAGAGAGAAGAGGATCATTGTGCACATTTGCAAAATATCTTCATCAAAGCACTGGAATATCACATCTCTCTAAACCTAGAAAAGTGTCATTTTGTTGTCACAAGGCGAGTTATTGGGGCACACTGTTTCAAGGGATTGAGTATGAGTTTATCTAGAAAGGGTGGAATCCATTGAAAAAATTCCCATCGTAAAAACTATGAAAGTTATACAATTATTCTTGGGATAGATTAATTTTGTTCAATGGTTTATTTCAAATTTTGTGGAGATTGTGAAACCAATCTTGAAGATGTTAAAATGGGGTGTAAAAATTGATTGGATAGAAGAAACTAATGATGCATTTGTCTCAATCAAAAGAGTTATCAAAGAAGCACTTATGCTAAAATCCCCAGAATTTGACAAATCCTTCTAGATATTCTCATTTGCATCAATCCATATGATAGCAATTGTAATGCTATAAAATAATAGTATGGATATGAACAACCTATCTCATTCTTGAGTAAATAATTGTAGGAAACGAAATTGAAATATGATATTAATGAGAAAGGAACTTATGCCCTAGTAAAAGAAGTTAAGGAATTTAGGCCTTATTTGGTGGGGGAAGAAGTCATTGCCTATGTTCCAAATGCTACAGTGAAAGATGTTTTTTCTCAAATAGAGGTGACTGGAAGAATGTGTCAATGAATTAACCATATCCAAGAGTTCAACATCAACATCCAAATCACTAAATTAGTGAGAGGGAAGGGACTAGAAAATTTGATGAATGAGTCAAACCTAGAAGCTGCACAAATTTGCATTAGAGAAGGGGAAGAAAAATGGTTATAGGGCATTGAAAACACACAATGGTACACTGGCATTGCTTATTACCTTAAACATATGAAATGTCCAAAAGGATTGAATAACAACTAGAGGAGAACCTTGAAGCTTCATGCATCAAAATATGTTTTCATGGATGGAGATTTGTATTGGAAGAACAAATATGGTGTGTTGTTATTATTCTTAAATGAAACGCAATTAAAATGTGTCATGAAGTAAATGCATGATGTTGTGTGTGGAGGACACTTTTCAGCAAGCACTACTATACACAATATACTAAGAGCGGGATATTATTGGCCTAGGGTCTTCAATGCTTCCTATAGTTATATAAGAAAGTGTGAAGCATGCCAAAGATTATTTAGGTAAGTGAAATACCAAGGAGAACTACCACTAAGGCCCATGCAAGTTGATGTCTGGTTTCACCAATGGGGAATTGATTTCATAGGTGAGATTACAGAGAAATCTAGTGGTGGACACAAGTGGATCCTAGTAGCCACTGACCACTTTACAAAATGGATAGAAGCCATACCAACAAAAAAGGCTAATAGTAAGGTTGTACTAAATTTCCTATTGGAAAACATCATCATTAGATTTGGAGTTCCTATAAGGCTGATAAAAGATAATGGTATGTGCTTTAGATCAAAGGAGTTCAAAAGGTTCTATGAATCGTATGGTATAACAATTTCATATTCTTCCCCATATCACCCCCAAGCAAATGGATAGGCTAAGTCCAAAAATGAAAGTATTATGAAGATAATCAAGAGGATGTTGGACACTAATAGAAAGGCATGGGAGTCTAAGCTAAGATTAGCAGTTTGGGAAGACGGGATCACAATAAAGAAGGCTACTAGAAAGTCTCCCTTTGAACTAGTATATGGGACCCAAGCTAGGATGCCTTTACAAAACCTTTTACTAGTATACAAGTTTATATTAGAAGAGGAATTAGATATTTTAGAACCCATGAAGGATAGAATGGAACAATTGGTGGAATTGGATGGTCATGTTGATAGCATGAAGTTCTACCTATCATAGTTTGGTTATAGAGACTTGGGAAAGGTATTGATTGAGAAGGTTGACACTTTGATCAATGTTGCAAATAAGTTCTCTTGGTGTAGGAAGGCCATTTGCCTTGATTCATGTACTTGAATTACCTATAACCAACCAATCCATGCCAAACTCCAAATGCAACATAGCACCATCATGAAGTAATCAAGCCAATTATCAATGTACCCAATATAAAGAGAACTACTATGATCAATGTCAAAGCTCCAAACATAAATCAAGAATATAAACATGACATCTATGATATAATAAATATGAATATGAGCATCATATCAAAAATCCAAAGCATGACACCTCAACCATAGACTAAAGAAGTCCTGCATGGAAACCAAAGATGTCAACATATCCAATAACACATGAATATAACCATCATTTATTAATGAAAACAAAAAGTTCCAATGAAACCCTCACTGCATAGAAGTAGAAACCAAGAGTCCATACATGACACCAACAATCACTATAGAATATCATTCACCATCAAATGGTGAATCCACATTATTGCCAATTGCTCCCATTGAACCGTGATACCAAGAAATCCAATGGGATCATGATGCACACAACCAACACCATATCACTGTCATAAGTTCACACCAAACCTGTGAATCTAATATCTCAATGATAACATGTTAACACAATAACACAATAGTAAAATCACCCACTACAGCCAAAAAAACCTTCAAACTATTAAGAGAAAGATGTACCAAAATCTACCTAACCTTTAGCTCTGATACCAAATGTTGAAAATGAAGGTACTATTGTAGCTTAAAACTTTTACAACTATGATATTGTAGATCTAATTAAGTATTATTTGATTCAATTCTTTTTGTATGATTAATCTTTTTTAGATCAATTTTACCAATTATAGAAAGAGACAAAAGATAGAAGTGACACAACATATATGTGGAGAAACCCTTTCGGGAAAAAACTCCTCCAGAATCAATAGTGATTTTATTATTTAACCTTGGAAAAAGATTACAATAATATTGTATCAATCTTTGATTGATATGCTTCCTTTCCTTTAACAATCCTTCTTCACAACCTGTAATAAACTCTCTTTGACTCACATTGAACTCACCTAAAACTATCATACACTTGCTGCAATTTATAGACAAATTTGAGCATGTAAACTCCCATAAGAATTATCAATAAAAGAGATAAACTCCCCTCACAAATATCTACACCCAAATTGTGCAAGTAGTGTTTCACAATGTAACTTGAAGACAAAACCAAAGTCTCCTTGATGTACGCATCCCAAACTGAACACTTAACTAAAATTTGGATAAGAAGATATCTTGGAAGCTTCACTTCAAAGTTGGTGCCAAAGAATGGGCCCACTTAACTAATCCTTGTAAATATCTTTTCATGCAAAAAGTGTTAACTGAAAGATGCCAACTTGGGTGCCCAAGGTGGGTCCAAGTCAATCTTAGTTAACTGAAAGATATCTCTCCACCAATCTATGTAAGCAACATGCATGATTGATCATCCCCACTTAACTGAAAGTATCCACCTATTACCTGTCATGCAACTGAAGTCATTATTCATGCAAATCAAGTCAACTAGCATGCAACTCAAAATAACTACATGCAACTCAAGTCAACTAGCATGCAACTTAAGTCAACTACCATACAACTCAAAATAACTACATGCAACTGAAGATAATTGAACCATAATTGAAATAAACTAAACTCAACTGAATTGTTACTAAACTGATACTGAACTAAAAGTGCCACTCCACTCTTATAAATATCAATCCCTATTTTTTAGAAACAAAACATGCATTATTTAAGTGTTATCAATCCTCCAAATAGTTAACTGAAACAAGGTGGGTTCCACCTTCCATGTGGGTTCCCCATGTGCTCCTATCTTGCAGGAACTCATATTAGACGCCCCCACATGTTTTTATTATTTAGGAATAATTACAAATGTCAATTTACATGTTCATTTAATTAAAATTTAATCTCTTTCTAATCCTAGTGTTGGGGAACACTTTCCAAGGACTTAGGAGTTACAAGAAAAATGTTTAGGATTGCAATTAAATGGCATCCTATTCCCAACAAGTTAGGCATCTAGCACAAGAGCACAATCAAAAGTTGTAGTCATAGATGAAGTACCTATTTAATAAGAGAGAAAAAGAAAGAAAGTTTCAAATAGAGGATACAGTTCTCATGTGGAATTCTAGGGGCCAAGAGATAGGAAAGCATGGGAAACTTGAAGCCTTATGGCTTAGACCATTTATCATCACTGACAAGTGTGGGGAAGACTCATACTTTGTGCTAAACATGACAAGAGAATGCCAAGAATTGCCAATGCATGGACAATTCTTGAAGAATTTATTTTATTTAAATAAATATTATTCCATGCATAGTAGTTTTAGGATTTCCTTTTCTTTTTCTTTTTCCACCCTATCCATGGTCTTCATCCCAGCATAGTTTTGAATTCTTGCAATGACCTCACGACCATTCATCCCCAATCAGAGCCATTGTTGGAACCAAAATTCAACTCCAAAATTTCATCAATTTTTATCACCTCAGTATGACCATTATATTTTATACCATTTGCATCCATCTTCGAAACCATCATTTTTATCTAATTAAGTTTGAAATGTTATAGTCTCCCTAAATCTGTTGTAATAAAAAAATTATTATCATTAAAAAATAACTCTCCCCATAGTCATTGCCTTGATCTCTTTAAGTCCATCACTAGGAGCTCATTTCACCAAAACAATGCCATTTCGAGGAGAACTACATTGCAGTCTCCCCAAAAAATTGATAATAAAGCCAACAAAAAATATCAACGAGACCACCATGCTTCAAAGTGACATATTCAGAAGTCTCTCTAATAGCCCAAAAAGCACTATTTTGAGGAGACCTAGGCATTTCAGAGGGAAAAGTCATCTTGTCTCTTTGAAAAACTAAAGTGCAAAGAAATGTTAATATTTTAAGGATGCTAAGTCATTTTGGAATTTAGAAATAGGAAAACATCTCTTAGAACTAAATGATTATTATGCAATAAATGATGAATAGTATTTAAAGGAAAGGCACGAACGCACATCATACAATTCCGAAGAGACAATGAAGTATCAGGCTGAGTAGTATGAAAGTCTCTTCGACACTCCGAAAAGTAGCTGAAAACAAAACATCGAAGAGACAAGCTTACATCGAGAATAAATTAAGAAAAGTCTCTTCAATTTTTGTGATAATTGAAAGAGAACATGACAAAAATAACACCGAAGAGATTGTTTCGAGGAGACCATGTGATATTGAGAAGAAATAATTAGATGTCTCTTTGAAACTCCAAAATAAGGCATATAATATATTGAAGAGAGGAACTCATATCAAGGAAACATGAATGAAAGTCTGTTTGAAACTACGATAACCAAAAAGGAGATAAATTTCAAATGAACATTGGCATATCAAAGGGAGATTGTTGAAATTCTCTCCAAAACTCCGACAATGAAGAAAGAAAGAATGTAAGAAAGTGGTGAAACCAAAGATGGATTTTTTGGAATGAATATACAATATTGAAGAGAGATTATTGAAGAGAGATAATCAGATGTCTCTTTGAAACTATGAAAATAATAACATAAGCATGTATAAGATAAAACAAAGTATTGGAGAAAGAATGACTAAAGTTTCTTTGACACATCGAAAAGTATTTCTCATTCAATTGACATGACTAGTGAAGCATTTAATGAGATAACTGACATTAATGAGTATCATTGATTAACAAGTTGGTGCAAGTGACATTTATTAACCAAACATGATTTAAGTGTACTAAATCTTGAATATATCTCACTCGTAAGATCTTAGAATCTAAATCAATTAGAGCTCAGAGTTGAGGATGTGGGATCGAATGATAGTGAAAATTTTGGAGAAGGCGACACGGGTCCAAGTAAGTATCCTAGACTCAACTAGAGATTTTATTGAAGTTTGATTGAATTATAGTAGAGATAGGGTTGTAAAACATGGAAAAAATACCAGAGAAACCAAAAAAAAAGAGACAAAAACTAAAACAAGACCATTGAACCAAGATTTAATCGAGCAATGTCCTAGTTCTAGTCCAAAATCCAGATGAGTAGCCCAGCTAAACACTTTAGTTGAGAAGTTGGAAGATAAACATAAGAACTTGGGAGAGGTATGGATTCCTTAGCGTGCATACAATCTATTCATATACCATTACAGAAAGAAATATAGGCATAGGCCTGTGTCAAACCCATGGAACATGAACTTGGGAAAGCGGGTATTAGCAAATGTATTTGCCAATGTGGAGTTAATTAAAGTGATGGCCAAAATGTACAACCCTAAGATGAGGTCTATTCATTCATGAGATGGGTCACAATTTATCCTCATCACTAGAGATTAAATTTCCATGGTCTTTTAGTTGGACACTTCTAAGAAAACACCATTAAGAGTCAAGGATATTTTGGAGGAATATTGTACCATGGATACGAGCTATCAGAGGTGGAAATTACCCTTACATAGACCTCGTGATGTTAGAATTAAACTCAAAAGATTTTTCCAGCAATCATAGACCTCCATTTGTTGTGGATTTATTTGAGGATCACTATCAATATACTTATTGTTTGGTTGGATAGGTGTTGGGAATTGATGTTCCTATAAAAATGGTCATCTCTCCTATGGTCCTGGAAATAGATGTTCAAAGCCAAGATGCTAGGTCATTTCACTATGCAGAGTACTTAGTCGAGGTTATAAATTCTTCACTTGTTACCATAAAAAATAATAGTGATGCAATCAGCTTCAGATAATACTCCTTACTTATGTATATGGTTTTGTATGAGGGACAAGCAATGGGGATGTGGGGAGAGGAGTTGAGAATCAAATACATGGATGATGATTAGAATATAAGGCTTGTACAAATGTGGACCTCAACTTGCAATATCAAATGTGGGAGGTCTCACTATTTGTACTTTGAAGAATATTTCGGGAAGCCGTTGTACAAAATGCTTGGTCACCATTGTGGATATAATTTTTCTGCTGAAATATAGGGATTTCTTAGGCTTAAAGAGAGAAACCCTAGAGGAAAAGTGAACCACAATTGGGAATATCAGTATGTGTATGAGGAAAGTATTGTGTTAAGAGTATATGGGTTTGAGGTTGCACCATTCCTCTTGCATAAAATAGTTCTGGATAGAGTTGCATATCTTGAGATAATAAGGAACTTGGCTTACTCTGACTAAATGTATCTTAAGACTTATGGTAAAAAATATATCATGCCATTCACTTTGTGTTTTGGTGATTTCACTATCATTTTTGAAAAATTAAGGATATGATTCAGTTGGTAGCAAAATAGACTACTACAGTAGGCCACTTGGAAATTAGAGGGAAGGCTTTGACCCTGACCATTTTATTCATAATGCCAAGATGACACAAAAGTTAAAAATATATAATAATTTCTTTTGCGTAGATGATGTGATTAGGAATTGCAATGAAACTCAGGTGACAATGAGAAAGTTTGAATACAACAGGATAGTAATGGTACAAGCAGAGAGGAAAGGCCATGACCCATTATACAAAGATGCCTTTCATGACATACAAGATCCGATGGAAAGAGTAGAGCAGTTGATTTTACATGAAGAATAATTGATTAAAGATATACCCCTCATAGCTTTCTAAAGGAGAGATGCTCATTTTAGGAGAAAAGTTGAAAACATAATGCCTTTAAGTCATTCATTGCCACAACCCTCTCCTATGGCCAGTTTTTTAGTTGACACTCCTATCATGGTTGAAGATGACACTAAAGAGGAGGATGAAGATACTAAAATTACTACTCCTACCATACCCCAGTATGAACTACCACCAAAAAGAAGTGTAATTTAATTTGAGGCCTTAGAAAAGCTCTTTGATGATGTAAAACATCAGGCAAGCCAAGAGTTTATATCAGATGATGAATTCATCCAAACCCTAGAATTCAAGTCATTAATCTATGAATACAAGGGGGAAATGATAAGAGAAAAGGTAAAGGAAATTAACCTGAGCAAGAAGTCGATGCCTTGAAAGAATTGCAAGAAGAAGTTGATAGGGAAATAGGGGGTATCACCCCTGAGACAGGAAGAGAGTTGTTACAAGAAGCATGATTTATGCTACTTCTCATATGGGATATTAGCTCGGCCATAGTATTTGATAGCTTCATGAGAAGAAAAAATAAAAGCTTACAGCTAACTGATGATGCTAGTGAAAAGATCTATACCAGTTCAAAGTATAATCCAGACAATTCTACTCTATAGATTTGGGCCCTTTACCCACCAGGGAAAGGGCCCTCACTTATTGACAACCCTAACCAAGTATTTATTCATATTTGAATTCAAAGAGTAGGGGATATAGATCCTATTGAGACAATAGAGCTAAATTTTAACGTTGCTAAATTTACCAAGGCTCGGGTGGAGAAATTTATAAGAGATAACAATTGTTTTGCTGCCACGAATGAAAGATTAAAGCAGGAGATAGTTAACTACAAAGATAAGTTGCCCTCATCTTCTGGTCTCTATTCTCCATCGATAGACTATGAAAGGAAAGTACTCGAGGCTATGTCTGAAACCACATATTGGAAACAAAAGCATGAACTATCTCAGAAGAAAAATGAAGAATTCAAAAAAGAACTAAAAACCAATAAATTTGAAATGGCCTCAAAATCGGTATGTAAAAGATTTGAAAAAAAATTTAAACATACTGACAAGGTTTGGATCATCCACAACAAGACACTGGCTGCCCACCAACAAACATGGTAAGTTACACAACAAGATGAAAGAGGTGGAGGAGAAAATAAAAGCTAAAGGGGATGGTGGCAAATAAATTCTTCAAAAGCACCAAGAATTGATGAAAATGCACGATCATTTCCACAACATATTAATAGAAGAACTGGATTATTTTAACTAGCCTTTACCAAGCTTCTTCGATGAAGGGGAGTTGAAAGATCAGGATGTGTGGAAATATGAAGTTTCTTAGTATTTTCCAATGGCTCTGGATGAAATCAATGATGAAGAGGAGGTGATAGAGAAAAAACATATACAACTTGAGTGAATTTTTGATCTCGAGTATGCTATGAAAGCCAACATCAGTAATGTTGATAATTATGCAAAAAAGGGATACATTAAACATTTATCGAAGGTTAATATATTTATTGTACGATCCAAGTAAGGAGGACAGGGTTATCGAAGTCTTGTATTATCTAATGCATTATCATGGAGCATGGACTTTGGGCAGATCTTCTATGATCATGAGTACCTGATGGAGATTAAAAAATCATGGCGCATCATGGATTATTTGTGTACTTCTCACTTTCTATGTTTAGATCATTTATTATAATTTTATTATGAAATGATATGACTTTTTGTAAAAAGGCTCGAATCTTGTAGCTTCCTGCGTATATAAAGGGAAACCAAGGCTAGATGAAGAAGATATTAAAATAGGATTATCAATAGAATAGTAACCATACTAGCGTACATATTTTACAGTAAAAAATACTTTTTTCTATATATGTATCATTTCTTGACAAATACAATGGAGAAGAAGATTTAATGTCATGGCTAAACTCTAGTGCCAATTATCTGTTGAATATATCTGATTATTTGGTTGTCTCCAGTTTGGTGCTTCCTTATTATTTAAATTGGTGTGTCAAAACTCAATTTATCCAAACACATTTGTTATTCTTGTGTGGTTTCATTAATTTTTTTCTTCCAAAGAAATAAAAATTCTTTTATTAAGTCACAGTAATCTGGGAGTATCATTTGGATCAATAAGAAGAGCCCTACGATTGATAAAAATATCATACTGTCTCCAATTTGATTCTCTCTTGTTATTCAAATCAAAAGTATATTTGATTTGTCAAGGCACACTTATTTCTTTTGTGTGATTCAGTTAACTGGTTCCTTCAAAAGGATTAAAACTTCCTATTAATTAATCATAGTAACCTGAAAAGAATCATTTGGATTATTAAGAAGATTTTTCTAGATACATTCTTGCACAATTACACAAGGTGTGAACAATCACAGGTGCCAAAAAATTCCATTTATATCTAGCTAGTAATTCATACATCATTCACCTCTTGACTCCATTAACCCAACTTAAGTAGGCACTAGTCATACCATTTCATTACAAAATTTATAAAACCTTATTCACACGTTCATATTTTAACTTTCAGAACTAGGAGTAGGAGTAGCTAACAAGCCTTCATCTATTCCACATTTCATTCCACTATGTATAGATCCTTAAATCCAATTAAGTCATATAACTCTTAAATCTGCATCAATCATCAAGTTTCACCTACCTAGGTTTAGCAGAGCCTGAAGTGTAGGGAGTCACCATCCATATAGGTTTACTCTATCTATTAGTTTAAAAGAGTTGTAAGTCTAACCATAGAGCTTGGCATCCTCTTAGGATTTACAACCTACATTTTTGAGACCTAATAGATTGGAAACTCTAATGGGGACACTCAAGAAAATTTTGGTTCCAACCTATCCATTTTAAGGTCCATCTAAGCCTTTTATTATAGAGTCATAAGAATATACATTTTTTTGTAAACACTCAATCACCTAACTAAACATGAGACTCTGCTAGTATAAAACAAAGTTCATTCAGATCTTGATATCATAATTTTCCTACTTATGAAAAGGTAGGTGGCAACTCTATCAAAATTTTATGACTAATAAACTAAACATAATATCAAAAATATTAGATCATAAACATCAGAGTATTGCCATATCACCCAAAATGGATGGTAGAAGATCATTGCACAAAGGAAGTCCAAAGAATAACAATGGTAGGTGGATAGAAAAACATGGGTCTGCTCCTTCAAATGTTGGCATAAATAAGAATGGGGTAGTATCAAATCAGTCAAATACCACATGCAGTGGTAAAGGGAACACATCAGAGCAACCCTTCATAGTGCATAATACTCCTTTCCATGGAGATGAAGGATTCCAACTAATGCCATCTAAGAAAAACAACTTGAATAATAGTGTTCTCCATTTTAAGCATGATCCTCAAACAATGGATGAGCTCCACTCAAATTGGGAATCGAAAAGAATAATAAGATAAGAGGAATATTATTACATAACAAGTGAAGAAACCCAATATGGACTCATGGATCACTCTACCCTTGCTGAAAATCATTCTAATCATACTACCATGACCAATATGTCCAATCAAGAGTTAGAAGAAGATGTAGAAATAATTAAGGAGGAGCTCAAGAGACAACAGTTAATAAAAGAAAGAGAAGAGTTAACTCAACAATTACTTTAAATGAGGATCCAATCATCAACAAAAGGACCAAAATATATACCTCCCCACAAGAAGGGAGGTAATATCAACCCCACCAATTCACATGGATCATCTTAGAATATAGGTGTTCCAAGTACTTAA
The DNA here is from genome assembly GCA_007115665.2 of Sequoiadendron giganteum. Lineage (NCBI taxonomy): Eukaryota > Viridiplantae > Streptophyta > Pinopsida > Cupressales > Cupressaceae > Sequoiadendron > Sequoiadendron giganteum. The sequence continues at coordinate 558,972,757 of CM021102.1, forward strand.
AAAGCACCTTGCAATACAACTGGGAATCCAAACCATTATGTAAAGTAGAATTTCACACTGCAAACCTCACAACAATTGAATACTAACACCATTTCATAATCCATGAACAATACTTATCCACCTCCTAGCCAACAACATGTCCCATCCTAGTAGCATTATGTACCTCAAGAAAATGTGCATAGTTGTATGTATTCCCACCAAAATATCCAACAGAATGTGCTTCAACCTTAATACGGATTTCAATACTTCCCTAACTAGCCTAACCAAAATATCTATTCACAAGGATTCTCAAATATAAACATGTATAAACAACTAAAATTATCTAGACATCAAGCATTCCCAGACCCAATCGACAATGAATTAAGGAATGCAGTCCCTAAGTTATCAGGAAACAATGCAATCACAGTCAAAGAACACATAAGAAATTTTAATGGATTTGTACAAGACCTTGGTATAGGATATGAAGAAGTTCTCATGAGGCTATTTATGATGTTCCTGATTAAAGAAGCTAGAGATTTGTTCAAAAATCTACCTGATGCCTTAGTTAATTCCTCAATAGATTTTAAGAACCAATTCATAGAATAACATGTACATAATAGTGCCCCAGAGTTTTCCCTACATGAATTAATGAGTATCCAAAAACATCATAATGATTTTTTTTTAAATTTCAATCAAATATTTTCTAAAATGAACAACAAAATACCACATCGATCTAAATTAGTTGATTCTATCACTCTATCCCTTTATTTAAAAGAATTTGACCCAAAAACTGGATATGAGCTTAGAAAAAAAATTCATAATACCTTAGTAGAAGCCTAGAAAGCTGGTAAAAATATTAAGAATAATAGAAAAGTTGCAGGCATGACTAGCAAAAGAGACAATATTAGAATCCCAAAAAATCCCATCAACTACCAAAATACGCAAGAGAACCAATATAGGAATGAAAGACAAAGATTACATGACATGCCATACAACACCAACTAGAAGGATGGGAGGCCAGTTGATAATAATCACAAATAGAACTAGAGAGATACCCTAGATCCTTGAAAAAAACATGGACCACACGTGGTGGAAAATAAACCATGGTTTTTGACATGCAATGGGCCCCATACACTGGAATATAGCATAGTAGCTCAAACCTTAATAGATAATGAATGGTCCCAAGAAGAGGATATAGATGATCATACCATGAACATGTTAGGATGGGGGCCTCATCAGATTTATGATGAATACTCATCTTATGAGGAAGGGTACTAGTATGATGTCAATAATTAGAGGTAAAATGTGAATATGGGGTAGGAAGTATTTTCTGATCATGAAGAGGATGGGGAGTAAACTTCTTATGCATCTCATACAACACCACAATTCTAGTTAAGAACTCCAACTGAAGAAGAAAAGAGGGGTATTACAGCAACTGCAGTAGCAAGAGCTAAAATAAATGGTTATAACTTAAGAAGTAGACCTGTGGATACAAAACAAGGGACACCTAGGAGTGTGTTCATAAAAGAACAACATCACAAAGAAAATGACCTAAATAACCAAAAGAAAGGGGAGAAATGAAAATTCCAAAAGGATGTACCAAAATAAACAACAAAAGTTGAATCGGAGAAGGTGAATGATAATTTTAAAACTCAAACTGAAGATAAGAAAGCTATCAAACCAGAGAAAGCATAGTAAGTGATGACTACCCCCTCATTTGATATTGCACGAGCATTGACTCAAATCAAGATGATAGTTCCACTAATAGAAATGATGAGGATTGAAGAGTACAAAGATACTGCCCTTAAATTAATTTCCAAGAAGCAAAAGTAGAATAAAGACGAGCAATAAAATGGACAATATTGAACAAGAAAACACAAAAGCACTAGAAGTTTACCTAGGTGATACCCTTACAAAAAATCCCTCCCAAGTGGATCCATTCTAAACTATACATTACTGATTAATAAAAAACTGGTAAAAAATTATATGATTGACTTAGGGATAGCACTCAATATCATGCATGTGGCTACCATGAAGGAACTAGGTTTATGGTTAAAAACTACCTATGGAAAATGCAATGCCATGAATAATAGGTGAGTACCAATAGTAAGAGTGATATGGGATGTGGAATTGAAACTAGCATCAGACCCTGAGGCAACATACAGAACTGATATCACTATGGTGGATACTCCTTATTATGGAATGTTTTTATCTAGACAATGGACTGCAATAGTGGGTAGAAATGTCCAATTAGACCTATCATATGCCACAATACCAGTAAATGGGAGAGAATTCAATTTATATAGAGAACCTAGATCAAAACATATTATAGAGAATTTTGATCCTAACAAAGTAAATTACTTCTATGATGTGGATCTGGGAAATTTCAAGATTGAAAAGTCACAACCAGACCTGCAAAACACAAAACCAATCATTAGAGAATCCCAACATGGTGATAGTGGTATATGGAAGATGTATTTTGATGGGGCATGCAGTAAAAATGGAAACAGAGCCGGGATAGTATTTATTTCACCCTCTCGCAAAAATCATAAGTATTCATTCTTGTTGATATTTGAAATTACCAATAATATAGCTGAATATGAAGCACTACTACCAGGTTTGAACATTGCTATGAGATTTGGGATTAATTTGTTGGCAGTATATGGATATTTTGAGCTGAATTTATCTCAAGTCAAAGATAAGTACTTTTCAAAAAACAAGAGACTAATAATATAATAATGCAGTTTGGGACTCCCTTGAATTATTTGATGTGTTCTCAATAAACTGGATTGGAATTTCTAAGAAACATAATGTCAGATTTCATGCCTAACATGGCTCTCAAACAAGATGATATTACATTAGTAGGAATCATTGAAGATGAATTCAAAACAAGACTTGATATCCCAGATAATATATACAACTGGCAGGTATCTGATGATGATGAATATTTGACTAAATTCCTCCATTGTATTGATCAATATGAATTTGAGGAGATATACTTCAATGCATTTGTAAAAAAGGTAGATGGAAAAGAAACAATCTTTGGACATGAAGTAGTACAGCTTAAACCAAAAAAAATCCAAAACGGATGGTGGAATTAGAAAGAGTATTTCATGGACCATATAGGTTCAATCTAAAGCCTACACCTATTAAACAGGAAGATGTTGAAGAAATTAACCTCAAAACAAAACTTGCTCCCAAGAAAGTATACATTGGTAAAAAGATTAGTCCCAAAGTAATAGAGATGCTTATAGTCTTACTCTAAAAATATAAACATGTTTTTTCTTGGTCATATGATGACCTCAAAGCATACAGAGAAGACCTCTTTCAACATGAAATCCCATTAAAACTTGATGCTAAACTATTCAAGAAAAAGTAGCAACCCATTAACCCTACATTGGCACCAAAAATGCAGGAAGAGCTTATGAAGTTAAGGGATGGAGGCATCATAAAACCAATGAGGAATTCCTCATGGGTATCTAACTTTGTACCCATGAGAAAGAAGAATGGAGATATAAGACTCTATGTCAACTTTAGAAATCTAAATATGGCATCACTCAAATACGACTACCCTCTGCCAAATATGGATGCAATGTTGCAGAGAGTGAATGGATGTAAGCTTCTATCCATGATGGATGGTGTCTTAGAATATAAAACGGTAAAATTCAAGGATTCAGAGCAGTATAAAACTACTTTCACCATGCCTTAGGGAACATATGTTTATGTGAGGATGCCTTTCGGTCTCACCAATACTAGAGAAAAATTCCAAAGGGCCATGGATGTGGTCTTCACTGACTTGATCAATGCTATAATGGTGCTATATTAGGATGATCTAATTACATACTCTAAGAAAGCGGAGGATCATTGTGCACATTTGTAAAAGATCTTCATAAAAGCACTAGAATATGGCATCTCTAGAAACCTAAAAGAGAGTCACTTTGTTGTCACATAAGGCAAGTTATTGGGGCACATTTTTTCAAGCGATTTAGTACAAATTGATCCAGAAAGGGTGGAATCCATTGAAAAAATTCCCAACCCAAAAACTATGAAATCTATACAATCATTCATGGGATAGATTAATTTTGTTTGATGGTTTATTTGAAATTTTGTAGAGATTGTGAAGCCAATATTGAAGATGTTAAAATAGGGTGTAAAAATTGATTGGAAATAAGAAATTATTGATGCATTTTTCTCACTCAAAAGAGCTATCAAAGAAGCACCTATGCTAAAATCCCAAGAATTTGGCAAACCCTTCCAGATATTCTCCTTTGCATCAATCCATATGATAACAATTGTAATGCTACAAAAGAACAGTATGGATATGAACAACCTATCTCGTTCTTGAGTAAATCATTGTAGGAAGTAGAATTGAAATATGATATTACTAAGAAAGAAACTTATGCCCTAGTAAAAGAAGTTTAGGAATATAGGCCTTATTTGGTGGGGCAGAAGTCATTGCCTATGTTCCAAATGTTATAGTGAAAGATTTTTTTTTCACAAACAGAGGTGACTGGAAGAAGGTGTTGTTGGATTAACCATATCCAAGAGTTTACGATCAACATCCAAATCACTAAATTGGTGAGAGGGCAGGGACTAGAAAAGTTGATGACTGAGTCAAACCTAGAAGCTGCACAAATTTATATTATAGAAGGGGAATAAAAATGGGTATCAAGAATGGAAAACACACAATGGTACATTAGCATTGCATATTACCTTAAACATATGAAATGTCCACAAGGATTGAATGACAACTAGAGGAGAACCTTGAAGCTTCATGCATCAAAATATGTTTTTGTGGATGGAGATTTTTATTGGAAGACAAAGATGGTGTGTTTCTATTATTCTTACATGAAACACAATTAAAACATGTCATGAAGGAAATGCATGATGTTGTGTGTGGAGGACACTTTTCAGCAAAAAATACTACACAATAGATACTAAGAGCAGGATATTATTGGCCTGGGGTCTTCAATGATGCCTCTAGTTATATAAGAAGGTGTGAAACATGTCAAAGATTATCTAGAGAAATGAAATACCAAGGAGCACTACCAATAAGGCCCATGTAGGTTGAAGCCTCATTTCACCAATAGGGAATCGATTTCATAGGTGAGATTACAGAAAATTGTAGTGGTGGACACAAGTGGATCCTAGTAGCCACTGACCACTTTACAAAATGGATAGAATTCATACCAATAAATAAGGATACTAGTAAGGTTGTAATAAATTTCCTATTGGAAAACATCATCCTCAGATTTGGAGTTCCTATAAGGTTGATAAAAGATAATGGTATGTGCTTTAGATTAGAGGAGTTCAAAAGGTTCTATGAATCATATGGTATAAAAAATTCATATGCTTCCCCATATCATCCCCAAGAAAATGGACAGGCTAAGTCCAACAATGAAATTATTATGAAGATAATCAAGAGGATGTTGGACACTAATAGAAAGGCATGAACTCTAAGCTACAATTAGCATTTTGGGTAGACAAGATCACAATAAAGAAGGCTACGAGAAAGTCTCCCTTTGAACTAGTATATGGGACCGAAGCTAGGATGCCTTTACAAAACCTTTTACTAGTATACAAGTTTATATTACAAAAGGAATTAGATATTTCAGAACCCATGGAGGATAGAATGGAACAATTGGCGGAATTGGATTTAGTCATGTTGATAGCATGAAGTTCTACCTATGATAGTTTGGTTACAAATACTTGGGAAAGGTATCTATTGAGAAAGTTGACACTTTGATCAATGTTGCAAATAAGTTCTCTTGGTGCAGGAAGGCCATTGGCCTTGAGTCCTGTACTTGAAGTACCTGTAACCAACCAATCCATGCCAAACTCCAAATGCAACATAGCACCATCATGAAGTAATCAAGCAAATGATCAATGTACCCAATATAAATATAAATACTACGATCAATGTCAAAGCTCCAATGATAAATCAAGAATATAAACATGAAATACATGATCTAATCAATATGAATATGAGAGTCATATCAAAAAACCAAAGCATGACACCTCAACCATATACTAAAGAAGTCCTGCATGGCAACCAAAGATGTTAACATATCCAATACCACATGAATATAAACATCATCTATCAATGAAAATAAAAGTGTCAATGAAACCCTCATTGCATAGAAGTAGAAACCAAGAGACCATCAATGACACCAACAATCACTATAGAAGATCATTCACCATCAAATGGTGAATCCACATCATTGCAAATTTCTCCCACTGAACCGTGATACCAAGAAATCCAATGGGATCATGATGCACACAAACAACACCACATCATTGTCAGAAGCTCACACCAAACTTGTGAATCCAAGCTCTCAATGATAACATGTTAGCACAATAACACAATAGTAAAAGCTCCCACTATAGCCAAAAAACCTTCAAAATTTTAAGAGAAAGGTGTCCCAAACTCTACCTAACCTTTAGCTCTGATACCAAATGTTGAAAATGAAGGTAATATTATAGATCTAATTAAGTATTCTTTGGTTCAATTCTTTGTGTATCATTAATCTTGTTTAGATCAATCTTACCAATTGTAGAAATAAACAAAAGATAGAAGTGACACAACATATACGTCGAGAAACTCTTTCGGGAAAAAACTCCACTAGAATCAGTAGTGCTTGTATTATTTACCCTTAGAAAAAGATTACAATATTAATATATCAATGCTTGATTGATATGCTTCCTTGCCTTCAAAAATCCTTCTTCACAACCTGCAATAAACTCTCTTTGACTCTCATTGAACTCGCCTAAAACTCTCATACACTTGCTGCAATTTATAGACAAATTTGAGCATGTAAACTCACATAAGAGTTATCAATACAAGAGATAAACTCTCCTAAAAAATATCTACACCCAAATTGTGCAAGTAGAGTTTCACAATGTAACTTGAATCCAAAACCAAAGTCTCCTCGATGTAGGCATCCCAAACTGAACACTTAACTGAACTTTGAATAAGAAGATATCTTCGAAGATTCACTTCAAAGTTGGTGCCCAAGAATGGGCCCACTTAACTAAAACTTTTAAATATATTTTCATGCAAAAGGTTTTAACTTAAAGATGCTAACTTGGGCACCCAAGGCGGGTCCAATTCAATCTTAGTTAACTGAAAGATATCTCTCCACAAATTTATGCAAAAAACATGTGTGATTGATCATCCCCACTTAACTAAAAGTGTTCACATGTTATCTGTCATGCAACTGAATTAATTAGTCATGCAAATCAAGTCAACTAGCATGCAACTCAAGTCAAATAGAATGCAACTCAAAATAAATACATGCAACTCAAGTCAACTAGCATGCAACTTAAGTCAACTAGCATGCAACTTAAGTCAACTAGCATACAACTCAAAATAAATACATGCAACTGAAGATAATTGAACCATAATTAAACTAAACTAAACTGAATTGTTACTAAAGTGATATTGAACTAATAGTGCCACTCCACTCTTATAAATATCAATCCCTATTTTGTAGGAACAAAAAATGCATTAATGAAGTGTTATCAATCCTCCAAATATTTAACTGAAACAAGGTGGGTTCCACCTTCCATGTGGGTGCCCCTTGTGCTCCTATCTTGTAGGAACTCATATTGGATGCCCCCACATGTTCCTATTATTTAGGAATAATTACATATGTCAATTTACATGTTCATTTAATTAAAATTTAATCTCTTTCTAATCCTAGTGTTGGGGAACACTTTCCAAGGACTTAGGAGATACATGGAATATGTTTAGGATTGCAATTAAATGGCATCCTATTCCCAACAAGATAGGCATCTAGCACAAGAGAACAAACAAAAGTTGTAGTCACAAATGAAGTACCTATTTGATAAGAGAGAAAAAGAAAGAAAGTTTCAAATAGGGGATACGGTTCTCATGTGGAATTCTAGGGTCCAAGAGAAAGGAAAGCATGGGAAACTTGAAGCCTTATGTCTTAGACCATTTATCATAATTGACAAGTGTGGGGAAGACTCATACTTTGTGTAGAACATGACAGGAGAATGTCAAGAATTGCCAATGCATGGACAATTCTTCAAGCATTTATTTTCTTAAAAGAAATATTATTCCATGCATAGTAGTTTTAGGATTTCCTTTTCTTTTTATTTTACCACCCCATCCATGGTCTTCATTCCAGAGTAGTTTTGAATTCTTGCAATGACCTCACGGCCATTCATCCCCAATCAGAGCCATTATTGCAACCAAAATTCAACCCCAAAATTTCATCAATTTTTATCCCCTCAGTATGACCATTATATTTTACACAATTTGCATCCATCTTCAAAACCATAATTTTTATCTAAATAAGTCTGAAATGTTATAGTCTCCCTAAATATGTTCTAATAAAAAAATTATTATCATAAAAAAATACCTCTCCCCATAGTCATTGTCTTGATCTCTTTAAGTACATCACTAGGAGATCATTTCACCAAAACAATGCCATTTCGAGGAGAACTACATTGCAGTCTCCCAAAAAAATTAATAATAAAGCCAACACAAAATATCAGTGAGACCACCATGCTTCGAAGTGACATATTCAGAAGTCTCTCTAATAGCCCAAAAAGCAATATTTTGAGGAGACCTAGGCATTTTAGAGGGAAAAGTCATCTTGTCTCTTTGAAAACCTACAGTGCAGAGAAATGTTAATATTTTAAGGACGCTAAGTCATTTTGGCATTTAGAAACAGAAAAACATCTCTTAGACATAAATGATTATTATGCAATAAATTATGAACAATTGTCAAAGGAAAGGCAAGAATGCACACCATACAATTCTGAAGAGACAATGAAGTATCAGGCTGAGTAGTGTGAAATTCTCTTCGATGTTCTGAAAAATAGCTAAAAACAAAACATCGAAGAGATGAGCTTACATCGAGAATAAATTAACAAAATTCTCTTTGATTTCTATGATAATTGAAAGATAACCCAACAAAAATAACATCGAAGAGATGATTTCGAGGAGACCATGTGATATCGAGAAGAAATAATTAGATGTCTCTTTGAAACTCCAAAATAAGGCATATGAGATATCGAAGAGAGGAGCTCATATCAGGGAAACATGAATGAAAGTCTATCTAAAACTACAATAACCAAAAAGGAGATAAATTTCAAATGAACATTGGCATATCAAAGTGAGATTGTTGAAAGTCTCTCCAAAACTCCGAAAATGAAGAAAGAAAGAATGTAAGAAAGCGGTGAAACCAAAGATGGATTTTTTGGAATGAATATACGATATTGAAGAGAGATAATTAGATGTCTCTTCGAAACTCTGAAAATAATAACATAAGCATGTCGAAGAGAAAAAAAAATTATTGGAGAAAGAATTACTAAAGTCTCTTTGACACATCGAAAAGTATTTCTCATTCAATTGACATGACTAGTGAAGAATTTAATGAGATAACTGACATTAATGAGTATCACTGATTAACAAGTTGGTGCAAGTGACATTTATGAACCAAACATGATTTAAGTGTGCCAAATCTTGAATATATCTCACTCGTAAGATCTCAGAATCTAAATCAATTAGAGCTCAGAGTTGAGGATGTGGGATCGAATGATAGTGAAAATTTTGGAGAAGGCGACATGGGTCTAAGTATCCTAGACTCAACTAGAGATTTTATTGAAGTTTAATTGAATTATAGTAGAGCTAGGGTTGTAAAACATGGAAAAAATACTCGAGAAACCAAAAACAAAGAGACAAAAAATTGAAACAAGACCATTGAAGCAAGATTTAATTGAGCAATGTTCCAGTTCTAGTAGAAAATCCAAACAAGAAGCCCAGCTAAACACTTTAGATGAGAAGTTGTAAGATAAACATAAGAACTTAGGAGATGTATGGACTCCTTAGTGCGCATATGACCTATTCATATACCATTACATAAATAAATATAGGCATAGGCCTATGTCAAACCCATGGAACATGAACTTGGGAAAGTGTGTAGTACCAAATGTATTTTTCAATGTGGAGTTAATTTAAGTGATGGTGAAAGTTTACAACCCTAAGATGAGGTATATTCATTCACGAGATGGGTCACAACTTATCCTCATCACTAGACATTACATTTCCATGGTCTTTCAGCTGGAAATTTTAAGAAAATGCTATTAAGAGTCAAGGATCTTTTGGAGGAATATTGTACCATGGATACGAGCAAATCAAAGGTCAAAATTACCCTTACATAGACCCTGTGATGCTAGAATTAAACTCAAAATATTTTCCAGAAAGCAATGACCTCCATTTGTTGTGGATTTATTTGAGGATCACTATCAATATACTTATTATTCGGTTGGACAAGTATTGGGAATTGATGTTCCTACAAAAATGGTCATTTCTCCTATGGTCCTAGCAATAGATTTTCATAGCCAAGATGCTAGGTCATTTGACTATGTAGAGTACTTAGTCGAGGTTATAAATTCTTCACTTGTTGCCATAAAAAATAATACTCATGCAATCAACTTCAAACAATACTCTGTGCTTATGCATATGGTTATGTATGAGGGAAAATCAATGGGGATGTGGTGAGAGGAGATTATAATCAAAGACATGTATTATGATGAGAATATAAGCCCCATGCAAATTTGGACCTCGATTTGGGATAATAGATGTGGGAGGTCCCATTATTTTTACTTTGAAGAATATTTCGTGAAGCCCTTGTACAAAATGTTTGGTCACCATTGTGACTATAATTTTTCTCCTAAAATACAAAGATTTCTTAGGCCCAAAGAGAAAACCCCATAGGAAAAGTGAACCACAATTGGGGAGATTGGTATGTGTATGAGGATTTTACTATGATAAGATTATATGGGTTTGAGGCTACACCACTCCTCCGGCCTAAAACAGTTCCAGACAGAGTTGGATATCTTGAGATAATAAGGCAATTGTCTTACTCTAACTATATGCATCTTAAGAGTTATGGAAAACAATATGGCATGCCATCCACTCTATGTTTTGGTGATTTCACTATCATTTTTTACAAAGGATATCATTCAGTTGGTAGAAAAATAGACTACTATAGCATGCCACTTAGAAATAAGAGGGAATGATTTAACCCTGAACATTTTATTCATGATGGCAAGATGACACAAAAGTTAAAAAGATACAAGCATGTGTTTTGTGTAGATGATGTAATCAAGAATTACAATGAAACTTAGGTGACAATGAGAAAGGTTTCATACAATAGGATAGTAATGGAAAAAGCATGGAGGAAAGGACATGACCCATTATACATAGATTCCTTTCATGACATACAAGATCTCATGGAAAGAGTGGAGCAGTTGATTTTACATGAAGAAGAATTAGTTAAAGATATACCCCTCATAGCTTTTTAAAGGAGAAGAGATGCTCATATTAGGATGCAAGTTGAAAAGATAATACCTTTGAGTCACTCATTTCCATAGCCCACTCCTGAGGTCAGTTTTTCAGTTGATACTCCTATCATGGTTGAAGATAATACTAAAGAGGAGGATGAGGTTACTCAAATTAGTGCTCCTACCATACCCTAGTATGAACTACCACTAGAAAGAAGTGTAATTTCATTTGAGGCCTCATAAAATCTCTTTTATGATGTAATACATTGAGCAAGCCAAGAGTTTATATCAGATGATGCATTCAATACAAGGGGAAAATGATAAGAGAAAAGGTAAAGGAAATTAACCCTAAGCAGGAAGCCAATGCCTTGAAATAATTGCAAGAAGAAGTTGACAAGGAGATGGGAGGTATCACCCCTAAAAGAGGAAGAGATTTGTTACAAGAAGCAGGAGTTGTGATACTTCCCAGATGGGATATTAGCTCAGCCATAGTCTTTGACAGCTTCATGAAAATAGAAAATAAAAACCTTACAACTAACTGATGAAGCCAATGACAAGATCTATACCGGTTCAGGGTATAATCCAGACTATGCTATTATGCATATTTTGGCCCTTTACCCACCAAGGAAAAGGACCTCACTTATTGACAAACCTAACTAAGTATTTGGTCATCTTTTAGTGCAAAGAGTAGGGGATACAAATCCTATTGAGACAGCAGAGCTAAATTTCAACATTGCTAAATTTACCAAGGCTCAGCTGGAGAAATTGATAAGATATGACAAGGGGCTTACTACCGAGAATGAAAGATTATATAAGGAGGTAATTAACTATAGAGACAAGTTTCCCTCATCTTCTGGTCTCTATTATCCATTAATAGACTATGAAAGGAAAGTACTTGAGGCTATGTATGAAACCAATTATTGGAAATGAAAGCATGAACTATCTCAGAAGAAAAATGAAGAAGTGAAAAAAGGACTAAAAACCAATAAATTTGAAATGGCTTTAGAAATGGTATGTAAAATATTTGACAAAATGTTTAAACATACTAACAAGGTTTGGATCATCCACAACAAGACACTCATATTCCACCAAGAACATGCTAGGTTACACAACAAGATGAAAGAGGCGGAGGAGAAAATAAAAGATAAAGGGATGGTTGCAAAAAAATGCTTCAGGAGCACCAAGAACTGATGAAAATTCACAATCATTTCTCCAATGTATTAACACAAGAATTATATGATTTTAACTAGCCTTTGAGCATGGATTAACCAAGCTTCTTCGATGAAGGGGAGTTGAAAGATTAGGATGTGTGGAAAGATGAAGTTTTTTAGTATTTTCCAATGGCTTTGCATGAAATCAATGATTAAGAGGAGGTGATAGAGAAAACACATATACAACTTGGGCGAATATTTGATCTTGAGTATTCTATGAAAGACATCATCAGTACTGTTGATACTTATACAAAAATGGGATACATTAAACATTTATTGAAGGTTAATATATTTATTGCACGAGCCAAGTAAGGAGTATAGGTTTATTGAAGTTTCGCAGTATCTGATACATTATCATGGAGCATGGACCTTGGGAAAATCTTCAATGATCACGGGTACCTGATGGAGATTAACAAATCATGGTGCATCATGGATTATTTGCGAACTTATCACTTTCTATGTTTAATTCAATTATTATAAGAATTTAGTTATGAAACAATACAAATTTTTGTAAAAAGGCCTAAAGCTTTTAGCTCTCCGCATATATAAAGGGAAACCAAGGCCGAATGAAGAAGAGATTAGAATAGGATTGTCAGTAGAATAGTAACTATACCAGCATACATATTTTACAGTAAACAAGACTTTTGTTATATAATGTATCACTTTTTAAAATAAATACAATGGAGAAGAAGATTTAATGTTGTGGCTAATCTCTGGTGTCAATTGTCTATCGAATATATTCGATTATTTGGTTGTCTCTAGTTTGGTACTTCCTTATTATTTAAATTGGTGTGTCAAAATCAATTTATCAAAACACAGTTTCTATTCTTGTGTGGTTTAATTAAATGGTTTCTTCCAAATAATTAAAAACTATTTTAATAAGTCACAAAAATCTAGGAGTATCATTTGGATCAATAAGAAGATCCCTATAATCGATAAATTATCATATTATCTCTAATTTGATTTTATCTTATTATTCAAATCAAAAGTATATTTTATTTTTTAGGTCACACTTGTTATGTTTGTGTGATTTAGTTAACTAGTTCCTTCAAAAGGATTAAAATTTCCTATTAATTAATCACACTAACCTAAAAAGAATCATTTGGATCGATAAGAAGAGTTTGATAGTTACATTCTTGTATGTTTACACAAGGTGTGAAAAATCACAAGTGCCAAAAAATTCAAACTGTATCCAACAAGTAAGTCATACATCGTTCACCTCTTGACTCCATTAACCCAATAGAAGTAGGCACTGGTCATACCATTTCATCACAAAATTTATAAAACCTTATTCATTCATTCATATTTTAACTTTCAAAACTTGGAGTAGGAGTAGCTAACAAGCCTTCATCTATTCCACATTTCATGCCACTATGGATAGATCCTTAAATCCAATTAAGTCATATAACTCTTAAATCTGCATCAGACATCAAGGTTCACTCACCTAGGTTTAGCAGAGCCTAAAATGCTGGGAGTCATCAACCATATAGGTTTACTCTATTTGTTTGTTCAAAAACATTGTAAGTTTGACCATAGAGCCTGGCATCCTCTTAAGATTTACAACCTACATTTTTCAGACCTAACATTGGGTTCCAAGAACCATTTTCTACCTACGGATTCTATTGTATGAACATTTATTTTTAAATTCTCTGTTGCAACACTCACCTCCATTATTAGATCTAAGACACTTCAACTTTTTTCCTATCTCATTCTCAACCAAATATTTTCACTTTTTGAAAGTTTTAAACACTTCTAAATTATTTTTTTAGGAAATACACCCATTTTTTCCTAGTTGCATCATCACTAAAAGTAAGATACTAATAAGATCCACCAAGAGAAGATACTTGAGATTATTCCCATACATCTAAATGCACAAGCTCTAATTTCTCACTCTTCTTCTCTTTCCCAGCTTTGAGAAATCAAACTCTTTTTTGTTTTCCATAAATAAAATAATACAGAACTCCAAGTCAATTTGCTTCAAACCTGGTAGAAACTTTCTAGAGTGAAGGATATTCATCCCTTTCTCTTGCATGTTCCCAAGTCTATGGTGCCATAATTCTATTTTTGTCCTTGCAGCAAGTTTTGTAACTGTCTCAGTAGCAGTTGTTTCTGTAGCAGCTAAGGTAGAATAAGTATTCCTAGTGCACAAATACAATGTGCCTACCTTTTCACCTTTAGCTACTACTAATGCAAATTTAGTGACCTTCTAGACTTTGTTTGAAAAGGTAACTATGCAGCCTTCACTACCAAGTTCTCTTGCAGAAATTAAATTCCTTCACAAATTTGGAACATGCCCTACCTCCTATAGCAACCATTCATTTCCATTCTAAAACTTGATTTTTATCTTTCCTTTTCCAACAATCTGACAAGTTTCTTCATCACCCAAATATACCTATCCAAACCCACCTTGAACATAATCTACAAAATATTTCCTATGCGGTGTGGCATGAAATGAAGCCCCTGAATCTATTACCTAGGAATCATTAACATTATCTAAACATAGAATTAAAGCATCCTGCAATTTATTACTTGCAACATTAGCTTCCTTACTGTCATCATGTTGTCCATCTCCTTATTTTCCTTTTCAATACCAACAATCCTTCTTCAAGTGTCTCGGATTTCCATAGTGCCAGCGATCCATTATTCCTTTGGATTTAGATCTTCCTTTCTTTGACTTCCCTTGTGACTTCCCATGATTTGTAGGGATTGTTCCTCTCTCCTTTGTTTTTCCCCTTTTCTCTATAGTAAAATCATTACCCTATGTTGAAGTCTCACATGTGATTTTTTGTTGCATTTCCTTGCTAAGGATAACACCAACAACCTCATCAAATTTCAATGTATTTGAACTAGACAAAGAGTTACTTACAACCATTACCAAGCTATTCTAGCTTTTTGGAAAAGAACGTAAAACCAAGTGAGCCCTCACCTCTTCATAAAAATTCAATTTTATAGAAGTTAGCTAATTGGTAATCATATTAAACTCATTTAAATGATCTATCACAGATCTGCCTTCAATAATTTTCATATTAAACAAACACTTCATGAGAAATACCTTATTTCAGGTTGAGGCTTTTTCATATAATTTAGCCAAATGTTCCATCAAATCCTTATTGTCTTCTCTTTTGTTATATTGAATTCCACACATGGTTCCAGGCACAATTGAATGGTTCCTAGTGCCTTTCTATCTAGAATATCCCATTCTTCATCAAACATAGTAGCCTCTTTCTTTGGTTTTCCTTGCAATGGCCACCATAGATGCTTTTGATACAAATAATCTTCCATCTACATCTTTCATATTTGATAATTCTAGTCATTGAAATTCTCAACCTCGAATTTTCCTTCTTCCATTGCTCCCACTCAAATCTAGAGGTTTCCTACCAATCAACCAAAATACACATGGATCTGATACCAATTGTTAGGGTTCAGATAGATTGGAGCAATAAACATTAACAATTATATGCAGATTATGTTGGGAATAGGATGCCATTTAATTGCAATCCTAAACATATTCCATGTATCTCCTAAGAACTTGGAAACTGTTCTCCAACACTAACATTAGAAAGAGATTAAATTTGAATGAAATGAACATGTAAATTGACATTTATAATTATTCCTAAATAATAGGAACATGTGGGGGGATCCAAAGAGAGTTTCTAAATAATAGGAGCACATGGGGTGCCCACATGGAAGGTGGAACCCACCTTGTTTCAGTTAACTATTTAGAGGATTGATATTATTTTAGTAATGCATGTCTAGTTCCTACAAAAATAGGGATTTATATTTACAAGAGTGGAGTAGCACTATCAATTTAGTATCAGTTTAGTTCAGTTTAGTTCAATTCAGTTATCTTTAGTTGCATGTATTTATTTTGAGTTGTATAATAGTTGACTTGACTAATGACTTTATTTGCATGACAAATAATAGGTGGATATTGTTGTACCTCTTGCACACACGCCCCATTCAGAACGGGGACCCTCTCTTTCCTTTTGGCTTGTCGGGTCCTTTTTGCTTTGCCTCATTTTGTGTACCCCATTTTGACATCCTTGATGGTCAACATGTTCTCAAAATTCACATTTTAGGGTTGACTAAATTTTTTCCTTTTGAAAAATGTTAAGTCTTGAGCCCTTTCGGGACTTCTCTGTCAGTTGGTCTTTCTGATGTCTGTGGCACCTTTTGGGCTCGAACCTCCAAGGTTCCCCTCTCGAGTTTCCCTTTGTAGGTTTCCATTTCGACTTCGCTGTTCTCTACAACCAACGATTGGCGTCTTCCCAGCCTCCAAATCCCGGTGCTTCAACAACCATTTGAATTACTTGCAAAACTTGACCGCTCTACCATGGCGTCTTTCTGGCCCTTGGACCCTAGCTCTCGGACTTTCATCCTCCGGCCGCCATCTCTGATTCGTCGTTCCTCACAGCCACTAGTCAACGTCCTTCTGGACCTCGAACCTCGAGTTCCTATTCGCTGTTTGATTTAACTTCACAATTTTTTCAATGACTGCCGTTGGATGTCTTCCTAACCACCGGACCCTGGACCTCCAGTCATCACTCAAAAAATTTGAATCCACCTACATAATCTGTCGCTGTACTAAGCATTTACTAAGGTATTAATTGTGTTGGGAGCTATTTCAACAAGTTTTCACTTGTCATTTTCACATGATAGGAAGGAATTCAAAGTGCTTTCTGATCCCAACATCCTTTGCATCCACGCCTGATATCTAGCTTCGTCGTTCCTCACAAATTCAGCATAAAACTTCTTTGGGGATTCGAGGTAGGTTCACTGCCCACCTACCCTTTCCTTATTCTCAAAACCAGGAGTTTAAAACTAAGTGGAAATTAAAATGAACTTAAACTTGGTAGGATAGTGCCCCTGGCCTAAAACCCACAAGTTAGAAAATTGAAAATCAAGAGATTGGTGGCTAAAATCCAAAACCAGAATTTGACCTCCCCGTCATTGTTCTCTGGAGCAGGCGACCGCTTATTTCGGGTCCGGAGCTCTCCATGGCCGTGCACAAAGTAAAAACTTAGAGAAAATTGATAGGTGTCCAAACTCACCTCAGGTCCCGACCTCCGGACTTCCCTTCCAGGGTTTCCATTGTGCCTTCGCCGTTCCAAATGACTTTCCTCCAGCGTCCTTCCGAACCTCGGACCCTGAGTGCATGAAGTCTATCACAAATTTCCAACCAAGATCGAACTTCAAAGTTTTCCTCGGACCTCAGCCCCTAGACATCCGTCCCTGCACCACTGTCCCTGCTTCACCATTTAAAACAACTACCATTGAACGTCTTTTCAGCTCCCAGGCTCCGGTCACCTTTTCGCTTTGCATAATTTAAACAAGGAAAATTGAAACGTCCAAACTTCCCTTGGACCTCGGCCTCCGAAATTCCATCTCTGGAATTCCGTGTCGCTTTTGTCGTCCCAAACAACCGAGCCTATCCATCTTTCTGGACACTGGGCCCCGACCCTTAATTTGCTACTGGGTTTTTTTACCAACTATTAATCTGCCTCGGATATAATCCTTTAGACTTCCACCCTTGGACTTTCGTCTGCGTTTTGTCATTTCGCACGGCTATCCTGTGGCAGCTTACCGACCCTAATGACCCATACTTTGGAACCCAACTCCTAGAATGCTTTTTTCCCTGTGTTCCAAACAACCAACCCTGGATGACTTTCTTGCAGCTAAAGCCCAAATGCTAGAATGATGGCTAAAATTGCCTCCAAATAAAAAATGGACTTCAACCCACTTCCTAAAAATGGACCTTCTTCCACACCAACCCT